>JARBWK010000010.1:63164432-63575795 GCA_030556195.1 Anolis apletophallus | reverse complement strand
CAATGGCAAACTCCCCACAACAGGATCAACTTAAGTGAGAAATGACTTGAAGGCAGGCAATAAGAATATTTTCATAAAATATCCAATTGACAGGGCAATCCTATATTTGTTTATTTGTTCAGAGGGAGTGAGCCAGCTTTAGCAGTGAGATGGCTTTAGCACAGCATGTTAATTACCAGCTGCAGTAAATCTTGCCAACCGAAAGGCTGACAGTTCGAAGTCAGGTCAGAGTGAGCTCCTGACTTGCATCCCAGCTCCCCGCCCACCTTGAAGACCGAAAACAGCAATGTGAGACGATAAATAGGAACCACATATTTGTGACACGGTCTTTCAATCAGAAGAAGGAGGAAAAGTTTACAAACATAGAAAGCTCTTTGGCAAGGAGTTGGAGCGGCAGCACCCTCTTGTGGTCGGAATTGAGCACAGCCTCCAAAGATGGCAAAAAGCTTACATAATACCTCTCTGTTGTCTGTCTTGTCATTGTATAACTGGCATTTGACGTTTGCCGTATATGTGTTCTGTGATCCGCCCTGAGTCCCCTTCAGGGTGAGAAGGGCGGAATATAAATACAGTAAATAAATAAATCCTGAAGTTAAGAGACTCTGTATTCTGTCAAAGTTGTCCCTAAATGCTATTTGGACACATTTACATTTATGTACATCTATGCTAGGGTTTACGAAACAAAGCTTTAAATATATATATATAGTGTTATATTATTTTAACTGTACTTCTCATACTGCTTTTTATTATTTTTTATTTTCTTTGTTATGATTTTATCTCTCCCTCTGCCTCATTGATTGCAGTTTTTAAATTGTTTTACTATTCTTGATGGCTTGATTCAATTTTAATGCTGATCTTCTATCTGTTTTAAGGTATATTATAAACATTCTAATGACAGGAGCCCCCGGTGCTGCAATGGGTTAAACCCTTGGGCTGGTAGGACTGCTGACTGACAGGTCTCTGGTTCGAATCTGGGGAGAGCTCACCCCGTTCACCTCTGTCAGCTCCAGCTCCCCATGTGGAGACATGAGAGAAGACTCCCACAAGGATGGTAAAACATCAAAACATCAGGGCATCCCCTGGGTAACGTCCTTGCAGGCGGCCAATTATCTCACACCAGAAGAGACTTGCAGTTTCTCAAGTCACTCCCGACACACACACACAAAAATCTAAGATGACTTTAGTCCCAGTTGTGGGGGAAAGGTGAATATAAATAACAACAACAGTTGGGAGACTGCATTTTCTTGAGCAGAGCAATCCTTGATTCTATGTGCAAGTAGCCACACCCTTAGTATGGCACATTTTGTGACACACACACAATGTGTTACAACACCATAAAAATAACAAAGATAGATTCTCACTGAATGCAGATAGCAGAATACCCTGGAGAAATCATGACAGAATTATGAATTTAATTCTGATTCAAAGGCTCCTTTCATTGTTTCCCTTTATATATGAGTAAATGTATTCCCAACAGATGATAATTGAACCATCACATTAAAAACCACCACCATCATCTTTTAACAATTTCTTCCACTGGACAATCATTGTAAGTTTCACTGTATTATTCCCAATACTTTTAAAATCTATACAATGCTACTTCAATCCCTGTTTCTTTTCTTTGTTATGATTTTATCAGTCCCCCTGCCTTGTTGATTAATTACGATTCTCCCTCTCAATGGGATTCTTTTTTGACATTCGGAAACTGAAATATGGTCCTCTCTCTTTTTATATCAGAATTGCCTTCAATTTGTTTTCTTTGTTGGAAAAAGGATGCATCTGGGACTGGACCTAATGAGATGGGAACCAGTCTGTAGCAAATAGCCCTGGCTGTGAAGATAAATCTTTTGCTGATAGAAATCAAAAGAGCATTTCTTTTTTTTTTCCTGCAACCATTTCACAGTGTTGACTCATTCAGACTGTGATTCATTTGTCCTCACAGTAGGCTGCTTCTAACCTGAACTCTTTATAGCGACTGAGGAAGGGGGTCTGGCTCTGCCTTATAGGAACAGCACATGCTTTGAATATATAGCACCATAGGTGCAATCCCTAGCATCTCAATGTATAGCTTTTCAAGGATGAGGCAGGACTTCCTGCAAAAAGACTTATGACTCACTAGGCTAGATTCATGCCATTTTGACACCATTTTAACCACCTTGTCTTTTTTTTTGTTTTGTTAGTAGCGACTTGAGAAACTGCAAGTCGCTTCTGGTGTGAGAGAATTGGCCTGCCGTGCAGGGACGGGATGTTTTGATGTTTTACCATCCTTAGGGACTTGTCTCATGATGGGGAGCTGAGGTGACAGAGGGAGCTCATCCGTGCTCTCCCCAGATTCGAACCTCCAACCTGTTTGTCTCCAGCCCCACAAGTACAAGAGTTTAACCCAGTGGTTCTCAACCTGTGGGCCCCCAGATGTTTTGGACTTCAACTCCCATAAATTCTAACAGCTGGTAAACTGGCTGAGATTTCTGGGAGTTGTAGGCCGAAACATCTGGGGACCCACAGGTTGAGAACCACTGGTGCAGGGCCGTAGCCAGGATTTTGTTTCGGAGGGGGCTGAGTTTGGTTCGTGGGGGGCTGAGACTGGGTGGAAGAGGGTCTACCCTAGCAAATCTTTTGTATTGTTATCCCAATAACCCCATTAATGTGGGATATAATGAGCATGGTGATCAGATCATGATATGAATAAACATAACAGTTTAAATAATGTACCAGTAAGGCCTTTTCGCGGACCACCCTGAGAATTTCGGGAGGGGGCAGAAGCCCCCTTAGCCCCCCCCCCTGGCTACATGCCTGCACTGGTTTAACCCATTGCACTACCTTGGATGAAACCTATGGAATCCTGGGAGTCCTAGTTTGGTGACGTACCAGCTCTCTTAGGCTGAGAAGGCTTGTAAAACTCCTACCTCTGTGATTCCGTAACACTGGGCCATGACATTCAAATTGGTGTCTAACTGCATTAATTCTATAGTGTAGATCAGGGGTGCTCATTACGGTGATCGGGAGCACCTAGGTGATCTTTGGCCCTCTTCCAGGTGATCTTTGGGCCTCACGAGCCGGATGGCGCGCTCCAGCCATGCGCGCGCACGTGCGCTCCCGCCGGCGCCTTCGCGGGGCTTCTTTTGCCAAAATGAGGCTTTAGTGGGTGGGCCCTGGAGCTCGTCTTGCCACGCACGGTATGGTGACATGACCGCCCATTGGTTGCTGTTGGGGGGGGAGCAAGGCGAAGGCACGCGCACGGATAGGATGCGAGGCTTGGGAGGGATGGAGGGAATGTGTGTGTGTGTGTGAGAGAGAGAGCCAAGGAGAGAAGAAAGAAATCTGGAGAACTTTTTCAGATCCTTTTGGTAGGCAGGCAGGCGGGCGCTGGAAGGAGAGAGAGAGAGAGAAAGAGGCGAAGGAGGCCGGGCAAAGTGGGGCAAAGCCAAGCAAGCCCCACCGCAAACCCTGCTGCTGCCCTTAGGACTCCCATTCCAAGCCGAGACCTGGGCAAGCGAGCTGTGTGGGGCTGCTTTCTTTCCTTGGTTGGGGGCGAGGAGGGAGGGCTCCGCCATGTTCCTGGGGCTGAACCCGAGGAGGAGGGGGCTGTGGGGATGGAGACTCCACTTGCTGCTTCTGCTTGTGCTCTCGCCACCTTTCTCCGCCTCGCCCTCCCTCGCCCTCGAAGGAGAAAGGCGGCGAGGGCCCACGGGAGAGAGAGAGAGAGAGAGAGAGAGAGAGAGAGAGAGAGGGTGGCTCTTCAGAGCCAGCTAGGAAGAGCCACCCCCCCCCTCTCTCTCCTGTGGGCATGGACTGCCACCAGTAGGAGGGGTCCTCCTTCATGCCAGCCGAAACTTGGGTGTGCTTTCTGAGTGACACCCTCGAAAGGAAGGAAGGCCCCCCCCCCACTGCATCTGTCACTTTGGGGAAGCACCTCTTCCACTCTTCCTTCTCCTGCCCAGGTAAGGAAGCCTAGAGGGAGGAGGGAGGCTGCTGTGGGGAGGCTCCAGCCTCATGTGGGTCCCTCTCTCGGTTGAGTTTCCCGGCCCAGGCAGCAGCCAGGCAGCCCCTCTTCCCAGCCCTGCACCTTCTGAGCCGCCGCCGAAGCCATATCTGGCCAGAGCGCTGGCGGGTGCGCCTATACCCTCCTGCTGCGTGCGTGGGAGGGGCCTGCTGTGCACACAAGAAGCAGGACGGGATGGGGACTTCCTGCTTCGCGAAAGCACGCAGCAGGAAGGAGGAAGGCAATGAAGACATTAAGAGAGAGCACGTGCGCAGGCAAGGAGGATCCCCTTCCCGGGTGCACGCGGCGGCAAGTTCGTGGGCAGGCAAGAAAGAAGCCCCGCATGGACGGAAGGCTGCAGTAGGAGCGTGTGCGCGCATGTGCGCGCGCACGCTCACGTGCACAACAGGTGATCTTTTCAACTTGATTGTTCATATAGTAGCTCGCATGATGAAAAAGTGTGGGCACCCCTGGTGTAGATAAATGATTCTAGTGGGCAGTGAGGCGATCCAAGGGGGCGGTGGGAGGCTCAGGGGAATTCAGGGGGCGTTGAACCCCTTTAAGGGGGCGGTGAACGATTGGAGGTTCTGTGTGCCAAATTTGGCTCAATTCCATTGTTGGTGGAGTTAAAAATGTTCTTTGATTGTAGGTGAACTATAAATCCCAGCAACTACAACTCCCAAATGAGAAGGGCTATTTTCTCAAAACTCCACCAGTGTTCAAATTTGGGCATATTGAGTATTTGTGCCAAATTTCATCCAAATCCATAGTTGTTTGGGTTCTCAGTTCTCTGAACTACATCTCCCCTAAATCACTGCCAATTCCTCCCAAACCCTTCAGTATTTTCTGCTGGCCATGTGGGTTCTCTGTGCCAAGTTTGGCCCAGTTCTATAATTTGTGGGGGTCTCAGTGGGCTGTGGAAGTCAGAGCTGAATTGGTCGAAGGCACTGCAAATCCCATCATCCGTTGTTCATACTCCCCCAAACATATTGTTTTTGTGATTAATCACTACGCTTTAATTATGTTCAATTTGTAACAATGAAAATACATCCTGCATATTAGATAGTTGCATTAGAATTCATATGAATAGCAAAACTATTTATGAATGTAGCAACACAACATGAGGAGCCATTAGAAATGGTTGAAAGAAACCACTGCATTAATACATATATCTTTCTATTTAATTGCTATTAAATTTTTTTAAAAAAATAATTTCAGGGGGGGCAATGAGTAAAAAAAATTTCTGGAAAGGGGGCGGTAGGCCAAAAAGGTTTGGGAGCCACTGGTGTAGATGCACTCTATCTATGTCATCTGAGGCCACATCTGCACTGCCATATAATACAGTTTGAAACTGGATTATATAGTCAGTGTAGACTCCATCCAACTACATTATATTAAAGGCCTTGGATGGCCCAGTGGTTTAAAACAGGATATCACAACCCCTTTGGTCCCTTCTGCTTCTTGTCGCATTATTTCTAATGTGACCTTTAATTCATACTGTTTGCATATCAAGTCTCTGCTATGAACACCATTACAGAGGGAGTGATATATAATCTCTGGGAGTGTTTGAGCCGAAATATTTAGCAGTTTGTATTTAAAGGGTGAAGGAAGCTGAATTGGAAGCAAAGGAACCAAGAACTCATAAAGAAAGGGAAAATGTGTCATAATAACAGCTGCGCAGGTGTTATGTTTGAGGATCAAAAGGACCCTCCTTTGTCAGAATGCCGCTGGCTAAGGGTTACACACCCAGTGGCTTTTAGCGCTCATTGCAGTGATGTTCTCCTTAGGGCAACTGAACCAGATTTCCACAAACCAACAACCTCCAGCATCCTGACTTGGGGGTCTATTGAAATAAAAGATGAAAAATATTAGGCCTGCTTTAACTTGAGATTGAAAAAAAGATACACTAGAACAGGCATGGGCAAACTTGGGCCCTCCAGGTGTTTTGGAGTTCAACTCCCACAATTCCGGTAGGCTGTTAGGAATTGTGGGAGTTGAAGTCCAAAACACCTGGAGGGCCCAAGTTTGCCCATGCCTGCACTAGAAGAAACCAAAGACCTATAAGTTGTGATAACAGCAAGCCACAGAAGTCACCACTGCAAATTGGAAGTGAGCCATGGTGAATACTTGGCCTTTAATCTCATTGAAACCTCTTTCGAAAGGGTTAGTCAGTGTATAAGAGATGTAGCTACCTTAACAATCAAACCATCTGCACACAGCACAAAATAACCTTGTCACAGACTACTGTGGATGACATATGCTCGCGTCATCCACAGTACGTATTTCTTTAGTAGTTAAAAATAATCATAGTGGTGAATATAAGGCGGTGAATGTACATGCACTTACCTGGGAGTAAGCCTCACTGATCTCAATGGGACTTACCTCTGAACAAACATTTATAGGGCTGTGAATTGTCGAAGGTTTTCATGGCCAGAATCACTGGGTTGTTGTGTGTTTTCCAGGCTGTATGGCCATGTTCCAGAAGCATTTTCTGCTGACATTTTGCCTGCACCTATGGCAGGCATCCTCAGAGGATGCCTATAAGGATGCAGCTGGCTGGGTGTCAGCTGCATAAGATCTCTACTGACCAGAACGTCATGAGTTCGAGGCCTGCCCAAATCGAGGTGGGCTCTCAACCAATTGTGTAGCCTGTTGTCGACCTTTGCAACCCAAAAGACAGTTGCATCTGTCAAGTAAGAAATTAAGGTACCACTTAGTGGGGAGGCTAAATTTAACTGATTTACGAGGCCATAAAAAAGATCTCCAGAAAACACGCTGAGGAATGAAGGAGTGCGACAGCTCCCCCTGGTGGCCAGATGTTAAATTACCTCTGTCTCTCTTGTGTGTTTGTGTGTCTAAATGTAATGTGTACATTGTAATCCGCCCTGAGTCCCCTGTGGGGTGAGAAGGGCGGAATATAAATGAAGTAAATAAATAATAATAAATAAATAAATGCCTGCCTTAGATGCAGGCAAAACGTTAGGAGAGAATGCTTCTGGAACATGGCCATACAGCCTGGAAAACTCACAACAACCCATTTATAGGACTACACATAAATTATTATTATTCAGCGTGTATAAGGCTTGGTGGAAGATAAAGATGAATCTTCCCTTTCTCTCCTAGCATGAGGCTTATAACCCTCAACTAACCTTTCTATCTCTTTGTGGGGGAAAAAACCTTACAGTTGTTATCTATCCCTCAAAGAGCCCACATTGCAGGAAATCTACCTTTCTTCAGTCCTTGTTTACAGCTATCCTGCTTGAGAGGCTCTCACATAAATACACGAGAGCAGGGAAATAATGATATTGATGGTCTTCCTTGCATTCTGCCTAAGCTTTTATACTGCTACATAAAAATGTTTGCGTTCCTCAGCATGATTTAGAGAGGGCATGCCTTTGGGTAGGGCCCTTGCATGCTGGCAAAAGTCATTATATTCAGCCATGTTGCCAGCAGTCATTCTGTTCCCAACTAAGATGGCCTCGAGTGACTTCCAAACAGGCCGTGGTGCAATCTGCAATTGCTTCTTGGGCTTCCAGAAGCATAACCTCTGCCATGTATCTAATGCTCATGGGCTTTTTTTTTGTCTTTGCACAACCGTTCAGAAAAAATGCATCATTCCTAGCTGACAGCAAGAAGCTGTCACACCCAAAGAATGTCATTGAGCTGGTAGAAGACCTTATGGGGCTCAGGACAATTGCTAGATTTAATTACAGATACACTGTTAATACCATATTTATTCTATTCTAAGACACACTGGATGGTAATACTAATTTCAGTACCACCAAGAGAAAAAAAATATATTTATTTATTTATTTTTATATTTTTTTTAAAAACCCGCAATTTAGAGTTATTGGGGGGAAGTGCATATTTGAATCAAAAAATAGAGTAATGTAGACTCTTCTCTTTTTATAGAAATACATCTTAATTACATATATGTATATAATCTTTACAATGGTTATGTGTTTTGACTATGTTGTAACCCAGGAGAGGAGGGTAAGAAATAAAATTATTATTATTACTGATATTATTATGAGGATGCCTGCCATAGATGTGGGTGAAACATCAAGAGAAAATGCTTCTGGAACATGGCCATACAAACCGGAAAACTCACAGCAACCCCATTGTTATAATTACTGTCACAACAGATATGCTGCCGACCAGTTTGTGCGATATTATAATACAAAAAAACCAAAACAACACATTCTACCTTAGCCTCAAGATCCTTTCAAATATATATATCTCCTTCTTTTGTTTCTAAAAGGCAAGAATAACTTACATATTACATAAACAAACATTCTCAGTCAGTTTGTAGTAGTAATGTAGGATGCTACAAGGCAGAGCAGAGAATGCTGCTGTTGCTACAGCAGTGCAGGCTCTCAACCCTGTAAAATGGCTGACACCCCACCAAGCTCTCCACCCACATCTCAACAAGAATATCTTCGAAAGGTCTGAAGGCTCTTCTCCTTCACCTCCCGGCTTCTTTCTCTGCCAATACATCAGATGGCAAAACACCCACTTTTGCTTAAGGACTCGTTCTCCCTTCAGCATGTTTAGAGGACATACTCCACACCACAGATGTCTTCTGCAATGCCTTGGAAGACATTGGAAGGCACCCCACCAAAGGAGATGAAGTCATGAGATACACCAAAGGCCTCCCACAGATCAATCGGGAACGAAGCAGGCTTCCAAGGCAAAAATTTTGACTCCATCCCCGCACCCTCATCTTGCAGAATTAATATGGCTGGAAGAGTTTTAAGTTTAGGATCTTGCAATATGCGATGGCTGCTCCGAATGCAGGTGCCACCACCAACAAGGATTGGCAGGCCTTCTCTGCCGATCCCCATGACTCTGCATTCTCGCCATGGCCCTGTGTCATTGGCGCAAGGGGGTGGGGTGGGGACGTGGGGTGGCATTCCCAAGCCGTGCATTTCTGTTGAAGCACGGATAATAATAATTCCTCTGCTCCCGGCCATGAAAAGGGTCTATTTTCCTCCTCAATGTTAGAGATTAATTCAGAATCCTAGAATAATTCCTCTGCTCCCGAACCATGTAAAATGTCTATTTTCCTCCTCAAAGATGAGACGCACAAACCTTGTGTGTCTCCGCATTTCTGTTGAAGCCCTGAGAATAATTCATTGGCTCCCCAACCATGAAAAGGGTCTATTTTCCTCCTCAAAGATGAGGCACATAAACCTTGCCCTGGCAAAAAGGGTGTCTCCCACTCCAGGTAAAATGTGCACAGAATGGGCAAGCATCCCAAGGAAGGCCTTTGTCTGCGAAAGGAACCAGCGGGCTAACCTTGAAGGGCAGCGAACGGGTCCTTCTTTCTAATGACTGGTCCACCATGGCACCATCAGGACTGACTGTCCTCCAAACACACAAAAACACCACACTGCAGGCCATGACATCATGCAAACACACTCACACCCAGGCTATGCTTTATGCTGTGCATTGGTACAATAGGAAAGACAAAACAGGGTGTGTTTTTTAGGGTGCCTCTCCCGCCTTCCTCCTCTTTCCTCCCTAGCCTCCCTTGGGTGCCTTTGCAAAGAGGAGGAAGGCGGGGAGAGGCACCCTAAAAGACCCCACTCTTGGTCACAGACCCACACGATTGTTTTCCCCTTGAAGCTGAGCACCGCCGGGGAAAATGCTCCATTGTCCTGTCTTGAAACCCTGCCAAGGAGAAGAAGGAAAGAGAAATGCGCAACCAGCAGCCGCATTTGAGACATGCCTCCCAAGGATGCTCCGCAGATGCGGGCCAGTGGGGGGGAAAGGGCGAGGCGGATCCAGCCAAGGAGGTTGGAGAGATGAAGGGGCAGGCAAGGCAAGGCAGGGCAGGGCGGGCAGGCTGGCTTACCTTCCTGCGGTTCAAAGGGTCTGGAGGGCCGGCGGCGCCTGGCCGAGGCATGGGCGGAGGGTGGCTTGGGGTGGTGCTGCTGATGCTGCGCTCTCTCCGGAGGATGCTCGGTGGGTTCCTGCAGGTTCGCCGCTGGCCCCGCCCCTTTGGGCCCTCTCCGGCCGCTGATTGGCTGAGGGGAGCCAGCAGCCTGTTGACCGCAGCATCCAGGAGGGAGGGGCCCTGGTGGGAGGGAGGGGGGCCTGATGACGCTGCTGCCAGGAGGGAGGGAGGGAGGGGGAGGTGAATTGCTCAGCAGCCCCCTCACTGCGGAATTGGAGGGAAGGGAGGGGGTACAGAAGAGGGACCCCTCCCTTACCTGCCTGGGGAGGGGGCAAAGAAGGGGAGGGGGCACACTGTACTTCTTCTGTTCCCTTCCTTTGCTTGGATGGGGACCAGAGAACGGAGATCCCCTCCTAGTTGGGGGAGAAGAAAAGGGAGGGGTCCTTCCTTGGCCTGCCTGTGTGAAGCAGGGAAGGGCAACTCCTTCACCTGGTTTGGAGAAGGGCTGGGAAGGGGGACTCCTCCTAATTGGAGGAATACAGAAAAGGGGGCTCCTTCAGTTGGCTGTGGGAAAAGGGGGACCCCTCCTTCACCTGGCTATGGGAGGGGGCAGGCAGGGGAGGGAATCCCTTAGAACAGGCCTGGGAAAACTTAGGCCCTCCAGGTGTTTTGGATTACAACTCCCACAATTCCTAACAGCAGATAGGCTGTTAGGAATTGTGGGAGTTGGAGTCCAAAATACCTGGAGGGCCAAAGTTTGCCCAGGCCTGCCTTAGAATCATAGAGTTGGAAGAGACCACACTGCCATCCAGTCCAACCCCCTGCCAAGAAGCAGGAAAATTGCATTCAAAGCACCCCCAATAGATGGCTATCCAGCCTCTGTTTAAAAGCTTCCAAAGAAGGAGCCTCCACCACACTCCGAGGCAGAGAGTTCCACTGTTGAATGGCTCTCACAGTCAGTAAATTATTCCTAATGTTCAGATAAAATATCCTTTCTTGTAGTTTGAAGCCATTTTTCCGCATCCTAGTCTCCAGGGCAGCAGAAAACAAGCTTGCTCCCTCCTCCCTATGACTTCCCCTCACATATTGTAGCACAGCAGTTCTCGTTCGTGCCGGGAGGGCAAGGAATAGGTCCTGGGGTTCCATTAGCATTAGGGCCTGCAGCAGCAGAGGTGGATTCTGAGGATGAGCTAGATGACTGGGGGGAAGCACAGGGCCCTTCGGATGGGCCGCAGTCTCCCACAGAGAGCTTGGCATGGGATGAAATGTTGTTTGGGCCCAGCTTAGATTCCGATCACCAGGTGGAGATGGGAAGCAGCGAAGGGAGTTATGAGCACCCCGGGGGGAGGAATTCCCAAGAGTCCGAGAATGTAAACATGGACGAATCCGAGTGGGGAAAGTGCCAGGGAGGAAAAGTTCTTCGCGGACCTCGGCCGACGGATTAAGCCTGCCGTAGGAATCATCCTGGAAGAGACCACGTCTTTCCATCCAGTCAACCCCTGCCAAGAAGTGGGAAAATTGCATGGTCAAAGCCTTGCCTTGCCTTTGATGGCTTCTCCAGCCTCTGTTTAAAACCTTGCCCTGTTCCAATTCGAAGTGGATTGCCTTCACCTGTTTCCTGATTCGGCAGAGAGTTCCACTGTTGAGCTTATTTGCTCTTACAGGACTATTTGCCTAACACCTTGAACATGTTCAGATAAAATATCCTTTCTTGTAACTGTTTTATATACCATTTTTCCGCCTCCTAGTCTCTGGGTGTGTGAAAACAAGCTTGCCCCTCCTCCCTGATCGTTCCCCACATATTTATAATAGCCATCATGTCTCCTCTCAGCCTTCTCGTCTTCAGGCTAAATGTGCCCAGCTCTTTAAGCCACTCATCATAGGGTTTGTTTTCCAGACCCTTGATCATTTTAGTCGCCTTCCTCTGGACACATTCCAGCTTGTCAATATCTCTCTTCAATGGTGGTGCCCAGAATTGGACACAATATTCCAGGTGTGGTCTAACCAAGGCAGAATAGAGGGGCAGCATGACTTCCCTGGACCTAGACCCTAGACTCCTATTGATGCAGGCCAAAATCCCAATGTTTTTTTTTACTACCACATGACATTGTTGGCTCATGTTTAACTTGTTGTCCACGAGCACCCCAAGATCTTTTTCACACATACTTCTTTAGGCCTCACAACCTCTGAGGATGCCTGGCACAGATGAAGGCAGAACGTCAACAGTGAATGCTGTGGAACTCCTTGCCTAGGGATATTAGATCGGCCCCCTCCCTCCTGACCTTTCAGAAAAGAGTGAAAACTTGGCTCTTTGAGCAAACGTTTGGAACTTCAGCCTGACCAGATAAACTCCAATTGGAATATGAACACAGAATGGCTAAGACGATGTAAACGGACGAGGAATTGAACGGGAAGACATTGTTGTTATAGATTTTTATAGTTTTATTGCTTCCATGGTTTTTATGTATTTATGATGTGATTGGATTGCTTTTAACTGTTATATGTATGTGTGCGTGCATGCGCGTGCGTGTGTGCGTGTATATGTGGCATCTAATTGTTGCCAATCTGTATGCTGCCCTGAGTCGCCTTCAGGCTGAAATGGGTGGGATAAAAATGACATAAATAAATAATAAACAAATGCTTCTGGAACATGGCCATACAGACCAAAAAACTGACAGCAACTCAGTCCCTTCTTCACCTGGCTGAGAGGGGGTTAGATAAAGGGAATCCTCGATAGGAGTCTACCGTACACCATGCAGCTGTGGACAAGTCTATATAGGGACTATGTAGTTATCCGAAAACCCAGGCAACAATTGGGCCACACAGTTTACAGAAAATCTATACACACAGATAATACCTACATAAAACTCTCTCTGATGCAGAGGACTGTGACATTCATAGGGAGACCAAGGTGCTTGTTTATAAAGTTATTGTCCTCCCAACCCTGATATACGCCAGAGAAACGTGGGCTGTCTACAGAGGTCAAACTCAACTCCTCGAACTATTCCATCAGCGTTGCCTCCAAAATATCCCACAAATCTCTTGGGAAGACAGGCGGACAAATGTCAGCGTGCTAGAAGGATCAAAGACCACCAGCATTGAAGTGATGCTCCTCTGCCATCAACTCCGCTGGACCGACCACGTTGTCCAAATGCCCGCTCGCCATCTACCAAAGCAGTTACTGTACTTCCAACTCAAGAACAGGAAACGTAATGTTGGTAGACAGGAAAAGAGATTTAAAACTGATCTTAAAGCCAACCTTAAAAACTGTGGCATAGACACTGAGAACTGGGAAGCTCTGACCCTAGAGTGCTCTAACTAGAGGTCAGCTGTGACCAGCAGTGCTGCTGAATTCAAAGAGGCACGAATGGAGGGAGAAAGGGAGAAATGTGCCAAGAGGATGGCGCATCAAGCCAACCCTGACCAGGACCACCTTCCAACTGGAAACCAATGTCCTCACTGCGGGAGAACATGCGGGTCAAGAATAGGGCTTCACAACCACCTATGGACTCACCACAGGAACCACTGACCACATAGAGAAGCTGATGAAGAAACCCAACCTACAAACTATCTGCAGAGCCACTAAGAAAATCCAACAAATGCTACGTTCATTTGTCCTCTTACTTCTGCAAGAATCTACCGTATACCATCCAACTGTAGACAAGTCTACATAGGGACCATCAAGCGCAGTGTTGCCCAAACACGAATCAAGGAACATGAAAGGCACTGCATACTCATTCAACCAGAGAAGTCAACCATTGCAGAGCATGTGATGAACCAACCTGGACACAGGATATTATTTTGAGAATACAGAAATGCTGGACCACTCTAACAACCACCACGTCAAACTACACAGAGAAGCCATTGAAATCCACAAGCATGTGGACAATTTCAACAGAAAGGAGGAAACTATGAAAATGAACAAAATCTGGATACCAGTATTTTTTAAAACTCTAAAATCAAAACATTAAATAAAGAACAACACTCAAAAACAAGGGAATTCCAGACAAGAAACTATCAGGGCCAGCTAGTCACCTCCCAACAAAGAATTCCCCCAGGGAGGAAGCAGAAAGACCTTGAAACTGCATAGCCATTCAATGCTAATCAGGGTGGCCATTTGCAACATTCACACCGACAAGAGTTCTTTTTCCCACCCTGGACATTCCTCGGATATATAAACTTCACTTGCCTAATTTCCAACAGGCCTCACAACATTTGAGGATGCCTGCCATAGATGCAGGCAAAACGTCAGGAGAGAATGCTTCTGGAACATGGCCATACAGCCTGGAAAACTCACAGCAACTCAATCCCTCTTTTGCCTTGCTGGGGAATAGCAAATAAAAGGGGGATCCCTCCTTTGCTTGATTGGGAGGAGAGAGAAGGATGATCCCCTCATTCGCCTGGTATAGCCCCCCCCCCCTCTTTTCAGTTTGAGTCTTCAGATATTTATTTATTATTTATTTACCTCACTTGTATACAATTTTTCTCACCCGGGGGGTGGGGGGACAGGGGGACGGATGGACTCAAAACAGTTTCCAACATATTTATGGGGAAATTCAATGCCCCACATACATATGAAATATAACATAAAACAATAACATATAACTACTAGCTGAGCCCGGCACACGTTGTTGTGCCATATGCCATTCTCTGTCTATCTATATCTATCTATCTCTTTCTGTTTTTCTTTGTCTTTCTATCTCTGTCTGTCTGTGTTTGTCTATCTCTCTTTCTATGTCTCGCTCTCTGTGTATATCTACCTTTCTCTGTATCTGTCTGTCTGTCTGTCTATCGATCTGTCTCTCTATCTGTATGTATCTCTGCCTTTCTCTATGTATTTGTCTCTTTCTGTCTCTCACTCTGTCTCTGTTTCTTTCCCTCTGTCTGTCTGTCTGTAGCTCTCTGTCTGTCTGTTTTTCTCTCTATTTCTTTCTCTGTGTGCCCCTGTCTGTGTCTTTCTATGTCTCTCTCTCTCTATCACTCATTCTCTTTCTCTCTCTCTCTCTCTTTGGCTGTCTCTCTCTCTCTCTCACTCACTGTCTGTGTATCAATCTCCCTATCTCTCTCTTTCTGTCTGTCTATCTCTCTGTGTCTCTCCAGGCCGTGGATGGAGGGAGGGAGGAGGCGGGGCTAAGGAGAAGCCGGCTCGGTTTCTCCTTAGCCCGGCCCCCTCCCTTGCTGCATCCACGGGGCGGCCGCCACTGTTCCGGAACAGCGGCGGCCGTGCCGTGGATGGAGGGAGGAGGAGGCGGGCTAAGGAGAAGCCGGCTTGGTTTCTCCTTGGCCCGGCCCCCCTCCCTGGCTGCATCCACGGGGCGGCCGCCACTGTTCGGAACAGCGGCGGCCGTGCGTGGATGGAGGGAGGGAGGGAGGAGGGCTAAGGAGAAGCTGGCTCGGTTTCTCCTTAGCCGGGCCCGTCCCCTCCATCCACGGCGCCCCGCCGCTGTTCCTGAGGAGGAGGAGGCGAGGGTGAGTGTTGGCTGCCATGCGCGAACGTTCTAAGCGTTCGCGCTGGCAGCGAAGAGGCCGGGATGGGAATTCCCTTGGCGGTTTTTGGGGGCTGGTTTTTGGGGGTGTTGGGAGGTACCTAGGGTCTGTTTTTTGGGCCCTGTTGGTACCGAGGGGTTATGGTTGTATGGGCTGCCGAGTGTAGTGCTTCTGCATGGCATGGTTTAGTTGTCTATGATCGTCAATGCACGACCGTGTCGAAATTATATATATAGATAACATTAAATCATAAATACACAAACAGGCATTAGAACATTGTTAAAAACATATTAATACAAACATGATCCAAAAATCTGGGTCCAAGGCCATTCTAAATATCAATATCAATTGCACATAAACTCTTATTATTCCTTGTATTGCTTACTGCCCAAAAGCTTGGTCCCATGGTCAAGTTTTTACTTTTTTTCTGAAGGCCAGGAGGGAGGTGCTGATCTAATTTCATTGGGGAGTGAGTTCCATAATTGAGGGGCCACTACTGAGAAGGTCCTGTCTCTTGTCCCCATCAGTCGTGTCTGTGTGGGAGGTGGGACCAAGAGTAGGGCCTGTCCGGCTGATCTTTGGACAGGCATTTAATCAATCCGCTCAGCATCCCTTCCCAGTTCATTGTTTCCTGCTTATACCGCCTCCTTCGCTCCCATTGGCTAAGAGCCAGAAGCGGCATTGGCCTCTTGATTGGCTGAGGTGCGGCTAAGCCAGCCGCACCTCCCTCCCAGCTGATTATTCAATCAGCTTGAAGCTGGTCGAGGGGCGGGAGGCAGAAAACTTGAACTTTGACAGCTCTGTATTTCTATAAAAATGTATTGAATTGCCTTGCGCTTTATGTCAGCTTTGGGCAAATGTTTGCTGCTTGACATCCGCTCCAGCTGGAACAAAATGAACTTGGTGGCGTTTCTTCAACTTGGTGAGATTTTTATTTGGGGAATGCAGGGAAATTGGTTGCTTCCTATCTCGCCAGGGCTATATCAGATCCTCTTTGGTAGGTCTGGCTGGTCTCTGCCTTCATGGCAAGACCCCAAAATTCCTGCTCGAAATCAGTCCTGTCTATAAGGCTCCAGCTCCCTACGTGGTGACATGAGAGAAGCCTCCCACAGGATGGTAACAAATCCAGCTGTCCTCTGGGCAACATCTCTGCAGACAGTCAATTCTCTCACACCAGAAGCAACTTGCAGTTTCTCAAGTCGCTTCTGACACGATAAAAACACACACATACACACCTTCCTGTTGAGGAGGCATCTATTGATCTACTTACTGTACATTTGCATGTTTTCGAACTGCTAGGTTGGCAGGAGCTGGGGGATAACAGCGAGAGCTCACCCCGTCTTGCAGATTCAAACTGCCAACCTTCCGGTCAGCAAGTTCAGCAGCTCAATGGTTTAACCCGTTGTGGCACTGCAGTTTTCAATAATATACATTGAAAACATTTAAGTACAAAAAAACCTTTTTGAAAAACTAAAAATATGTATACCTGATTCTTCCAAAGGAGTATTACATCACCCCAAACCGAATTCATTCTCCAGACATACATCCATCCATGGTCTGGCAAAAGTCTTAATATACATTAGGCTTCAGCTAAGTCATTACCACTCCTTGTCCATTCAGAACATCATTAGCTTCTCTGCTACTGGATGAAAAAGAGAAGCAAGGATTGCATATTAAATGCAAACTGATTACATTCTGTATGCTAGTCATAGCGAATAAGGATTACTCACTATTGTTTTTCCCCCCAGGCTTTAAGAGCTGCAAAATTGGGTGTGGTTTCAAACAAGCAAGGTAATAACAATGTGTTGTCGAAGGCTTTCATGGCCGGAATCAATGCGTTGCTGTGAATTTTCTGGGCTGTATCGCCATGTTCCAGAAGCATGTTCTCTCCTAAGATCATGCTTCTGGAACATGGCCAGGAGCGGATTTACCATTAAGTAAAGTAAGCACCCGCTTAGGGCGCCACGTAGCCAGGGGCGCATCTGGCCGCCAGGTTCCACGCATGTGCCATTGCTGCAAAGGGACTCCAGCTGGACTGAGACGCCAATCGCCCAAAAACCTCCGGCTCCGTCCCGGCTGCAAAACGTTCCTCCTTTTCGGCCTCACTTAGGGCGATTGGTATCTCGGTCCATCTGGAGTCCCTCCGCAACAATGGCGCATGCGCAGAACTAACTGGCCCAGCGCACGCGCGCCCGGCGTGTATGCGCATGCTCCACGAGGCCGGAGAGCGAGGGGGCACCAAAATAATGTTCGCTTACCATTTTAAATTACCTTAGTCCGCCCCTGAACATGGCCATACAGCCCAGAAAACACACAGCAACCCAACGCAATAACAAATGCTAAATTGAATCGACTTGCCAATTTGTGGTAGTTAAGAGGAGGGAATCTGTTCAATATGCCTTAGATCTGTAAGGACTGTTGAGACAGACAATTCAGTCCATTTTTGGATTGGCTAAAAAGCATGTCTTTGAAGAAGATATGGGGAAGCCTTTAACTCTGTGAAAATAGGAAAAATCCCATCAGATTTACACTGTCTTTTTTATGGAGTCTATATAAACCAAGCATGGGCAAACTTCAGCCCTCCAGGTGTTGTGGATTCCAACTCCCACAATTCCTAACAGCGTCAGACCCCTTCCTTTCCCCCCTGAGTCCAAAACATCTGGAGGGCCAAAGTTTGCCTGTGCCTGATACAAACTATCTCACCCGTTTTGTTATTTTTCAGTATTGTCAAATTCACAGTGAAATAATATGTAAGCTTAAACTCAGAAGCGAGTTCAGTGGAAATTATTCATAGATATGGATTCATAGTATTTCGGCTTGGGCTGCAAGACGTTGGCTAATGTTGTTCACTGTTATAATTGGATATATGTATCAACCGCAATTGCTTTCCAACCTCAAAAGCTCTTGAGTTTAAAATATTTAAATCTACATCTAACCATTATAATCAGATATCAGAAAATCAGATTTCCCTGACATTGTTACCTTGAACTTGACATGTAAAGTGAGGAGCAATACAGTATAAGCAGCCTTTGAGTCACAACAGGCATTAGTAGGCACTGATTTATGTGGCTGCTGCTCAGGTTCAAGGCCTTCGTTGCATCATCACTTCCTTTACAAAAACGTACCCTACAATATCAGTTTAAAAGGTTCAACCATATCCTTTGCATACTGATATTCTTGACCAACATAACATGGTTGTGTCTTTGAATCCCTTTTCCACAGCTGAAGATGCTTCTCGCACTTGACTGGCTCCAGCTGGAGCATTTCCTGTTTGCCATCCTCCCCTGCTGGCATTCACTCCATTGCATTGTTGTTATCTAATGACTGCTTAGCCAGATTGCAGCACTGCTGCGATGATGGAGCTTGGAGGGATGTGTGTTTGCGTTAAACAGAGGTTATTGGAGGTGGCTGCTCACAGGGGGGTCAGCGTCAACATCTAGGCAATTCATAACAGAAAGGCATTTCAGTTTCTACAGGACTCGTAATAAAATCTCTATATTGCCCTGCAGCACATTGTCTGCTTCCTAATTGGTAGTGGCATTTCACTTCAAGATGTAGCCATGTTAGTATGGAATATCAGTATGCAAAGGGATCTTGTAGCAGTTTAGAGATTGAAGGTTTGTCTACATCAGGAGTGCTCACACTTTTTCAGCATGCGAGCTACTTATAGAACAACCAAGTCAAAATGGTCTACCACTACTCAGCCATAAAAGCTAAATCTTTGGAAATTTATTTCAGTGAGAACCATATAATATATTTTAAGACTGAATTCAGCTAAATGTAAGTATAATAAGCCCCTGAATTTATTCATAATAATAATGATGATAATATTCATTCAGCCTCTGCTAATAATAATAATAATAATAATAATAATAGTAACAACAACAACAATAGGTTCCTAGAGTAGGAGACCTCCAAGGGCCATCCAGTCCAAACTCCTTCTGCCATAAGGGAAAAACACAATCAAAGCATTCCTCACAGATGGCCATTCAGCCTCTGATAATAATAATAGGTTCCTAGAATAGGAGGAGACCTCCAAGGGCCATCCAGTCCAACCTCCTTCTGCACCTGGGCAGTGCCGGGAGCATGCGGGGCGGAACTGAGCCTTCCTCCCGCCCTGGCTGCGATTTACCAGGCCGCCCTATGCGATCTACCAGTAGATCATGATCTACCTAATGAGCACCCCTGGTCTACATGGACTCACTTTGTAGGAACTGCATTCCCCACACACAATGTTCCTGATGATTCACTTGCAATAAGGGTTTTAATCTATCTTGCCTTTTACCCTGCAGTTCTACAGAAAGCCTGAGTTTTTAGGCATGTGAACTAGTTGGTAAGAGGTGCTAATTCCCAACAGCATTTCCCCCCCTAAGTTGAATTTTTAATTAATAAATAAATAAGGTGTATGTGTACCTGCCGATCTGTGTATCAGTATTGGCACATATCTGGCATATATATATATATATATATATATATATATATATATATATATAGTGTGTGTGTGTGTGTGTGTGTATATATATATATATATATATATATATATATATATATATATAGCATACATGCATAACAGGAGAGAAGAAAACAGAGTGATCATTGACATGGGCTGAAAATAATGTGAAGGAGTAGAAATGTAGATCACTTGCTAACAGCGAGGTGAGCTTTCCAGGGAGAAAGGTGTTTTTGGTTATGACAGTACCATGGGCACAATGTGTATCATATTAACAATACTGGGGAAATGCATTGCATATCAGGTTTTTTTGACACTGTATGCAAGTCCTGAGAGAACAAAATTGGTGACACCTAAAGAAGTAAATAAGGAGGTGTCTACAGACAATGCTGGCTCTTTGGCTTAGATATGGAGATGAACACCAACCCCCAGAGTCAGACACATCTGGACTTAATGTCAGGGGAAAGCCTTTCTCTTTAGCTTTCCATTAGCTACAACCATAAGTAATATGATTACACCCTTTGTTATTGGGGAAGGTAATTAACTGCAAAGTAATGTTCTGCTAGGACAGGTGCTAGAATCTAGTTTCAGCATTAAAAGCAGCTAACAGAGTAATGGCTATTAAGAGCTGTGGGTCTTTCTGCTTCAAAGTTAAATTTATTTGTGTAAAAGAGCAATATGGAACTGATCGATGGCGCTTATTGCATTCTTGAACATGTTTTCCATTTTGTGAGGTTTTATTTTAATAGCAATTGAGATTCTGTGGATAGTGGACATCAGAAATAGTTCGTTTCCCTTTGACACTAATTTTTGTTTTTTAGACATTTCCAAAGAAAAAATAACTTTCTGGTTGCAAAAGATCAAACAACTAATGATTAACTCCACTAGTGTGATCACTGATCTCCCAAGGTCTCAGAAGAGAACATGGGAAATTTTGATAGAGTCCCCACCTCCACCCTCCGTCCCAAGTTGTACCAGTTTTTGGGTTAAAACTAGACCCATGGCCAGGCCACCTGTCCTGGAGTTGTTTCTTATGCTTTAGTACTTGTTATAAAAGTGCACTAGAAAGCAAGAGGAAACTCATTCAGAGAGCCAAGGAGGCAGTGGCAACCAGAGGTTTGGCTCCTTGTCACCAGCCCAACATGTCTAGGAAAAGCAGTGCACCTCAAGCAGGTGAGTGAGGGACCATGGGAAAGACAGAGAAGAGTATAATCTGATAGAGAAACTCTGGTGGAAGTTTCCATCCAAATAACAACAGAAATATCAAGCTAGTGGAAGGATTACCATTCTAGGTGATATTTGGTATGATATTGTTGTAGACCAGGGGGCCTCAAAATGTTTAAGCAGAGGGCCAGTTCATGGTCCCTAAGACTGTTGGGGGGCTGGACTATAATTTGGGGGGAATTGAAAGAATTCCTATTCACATTACACATATTTTATTTGCAATGCAAAAATATATGAAAGAAGAATACAGTATTTACAATGAAGAACAATTTAAATCAATATAAACTTAACAGAATTTTGATGGGAAGTGTGGGACTGCTTTTGGTTGACGAGATAGTCAAGTTAATTAGGATTGTTGCTGTTGTGTGTCTTCAAGTAATTTCAGATTTAGGGTGACTCTAAATCTAACATTTATGGTGAGTGTTGGGCAAATGACTTTGGAGCCCTGCATGTCTTAGTTTTGGGATCCCTGTTATAGATGATGCCTGACATGGAAAAATACTTTTATAAAGTAATTTATGGTAAAGGTTCTCATAATATCCCAACATGTGAGACATGTGTCACGAGTGCCACTGTCTTCACTCTCTTTTAGCCTTTCCAGTATTCTGAAATCTTGGAGGCTGTTGTTTACTGTGCTAATCAGATTTCCATTTCCTTTTTAATTCATAAGAAACAGAAACCTCGTAAAAACTTCATGATAAAGAAAAAGAGGGGTTACTTAACCCAAGGTCCTTCCATATTATTATAACTGAAGGAATATTAGGGAAATGATTCAAGTTTCTCTATTCATATTACACTTAAAATTGAGGCCATAAGTCAAAGTGCATGATATAGAAGCTTTGGGTATGTTAGAAAACGGCTAAAATCATGCAAAATATTGGTTGTGTTGTTAACTGAATTCTCTGTTTAATGAAGGGCCGACCAAACTGGATGTGGGCTCAGAGGTTACATATGTAAGAAGCAACCAGGTGGTGCTGGATAACACCATTGGCCCGGCAGAGATCGTCATCTCCAATGGCAAGATCGTTGAAGTTCTACCAAAGAGAAACTGGGCCAGACCCGAAGGAGAAAAGGTATCGCTCAATTTCATATATTATTTATTTGTGATTTCTTTCGCAGTCTTGTATGGTTCTCCTTTGCAGCCATTCAATTTCCAGGATGGTTTAAAAATGACACCCCCCGCCCACACACACACACACACACAAATCATATTCCAACACAACAAATAGAATAATAGAATCATCGAGATGGAAGAGACCTCATGGGCCATCCAGTCCAACTCCTTGCCAAGAAGCAGAAAAATCACATTCAAAGCACCCGATAGAAACTGCAAGTCGCTTCTGGTGTGTGAGAATTGGCCGCCTGCAAGGACATTACCCAGGGGGGGCCCTGATGTTTTACCATCCTTGTGGGAGTCTTCTCTCATATCCCCACATGGCCATCTGTGAGGAATGGTTTGTGTTTTTCCCTTATGGCAGAAGGAGGTTGGATGGTGGCCCTTGTGGTTTTTCCTAGGAACCTGTTGTTGTTATTATTGGCTGAATGGCCATCTGTGAGGAGTGCCTTGAGTGTTGGCACTGGATGGCCCTTGGAGGTCTCCTCCTACTCTAGGAACCTGTTGTTGTTATTATTATTATTAGCAGAGGCTGAATGAATATTATCATCATCATCATTATAATGCTCTCACTGAAATAAATTTCCAAATATTTTGCTTTTATGGCTCTCTGAGTCAAAACGGTTCCTGACCCCTGAGATAATGAATCACAAATGATACAAATGTTCACATTTTGTTAACCATTGTTTTGTAAATTTTAGTGAATAAATGTCATTTTTCCTATGACAACTTCTCTTTTTCATTGCTCATAACATATACTCTTATCAGTCTTATTAATATATTAAAAATGCAATGTAGTGCCTTTTTATTATTATTAAAGAAATTCAATTGATGTTATGTAGAATGTAGTTCAGCCTTTAGGTGCGGCCCTCCGTAATATTTTTTGGCTCTCGTGTGGCCCCATGGAAAAAATAATTGCCCACCCCTGTGATAGATGGACATCTGGCCTCTGTTAAAAAGCCCCCAAAGAAGGAATCTTCACCACACTCCAAGGCAGAGAGTTCCACTGCTGAACAGTTCTCACAGTTAGAAGTTCTTCCTCGTGTTCAGGTGGAATCTGCTTTCCTGTAGTTTGAAGCCATTGTTCCGGGTCCTAGTCTCCAGGGTAGCAGAAAACTAGCCCCCTCCCTATGACTTCCCCTCACACATTTATCATGTTTCCTCTCAGTCTTCTCTTCCACTGGCTAAACATGCCCAGCTCTTTAAACCACTCCTCATAGGGTTTGTTCTCCAGACAAGCCCTGTGTTAAAAACAGCTGTAGATCTAACATTCTTTTTTAGTCTGATAAAAGAAAAACAATTTGAATCTGAGACTGATATGCATAAGTGAGTGCAAGCTGAGAGGCTCCAAAGAAGAAATTATTACACATATATCTAGAGATAATCTTGTTAAAGAATTCAAGGAGCTATGAGTTCCCTAATATTTAGAGAATCTCTGACATTTAACACTAAATGTATTGCTGTATAAAAATTGTGAATCATGTTTATTGTAGGGAATAAAAACCATCTGACATGGCTGCCATTTGCAGAGTTTGGAAAACTAAATCTAAAAAGTAATTTCTTCTCATTTTTCATTGCAAGAGTTAAAAAGTTATTGTCATTGCAAAGCTAAGAAATAAATACTTGTGTTGCTCAGTACATTTTGTTCCTTTTTTGAGGTGCCAGACTTAAAATTCATAAAACAATAAAATAAAACTTAAAAATTGTCAAGATGTTTATAAAAATGCCCTCTAAAGAGAGCATTTTAAAAAGTAACTAGAAACTGTTACTAGATACGCCAGTACAAAAGCTTAATCTCTACTTGTTGCGTTGCATGCCTTCTACAGTTATGTAGCCCTGAGCCCATAGCAAGAGAATACTAAAATCTAATACGCGAGCACAAAATACTGTATATTTTCATAATTTTATTATAGTGATCATCAGTAAATGATTTGTTGACCTTTATTTACTTTATTTATATTCCGCTCTTCTCACCCCGAAGGGGACTCAGAGCGGATTACAGTACACATACTTTGCAGACAATCCCTGCAGTTCAACATATGACATATAAACATGTGACATTTATCATAATACAGAACAGTACATACATTTTGACATTTAGACAAACAGAGGCAAACTTTCTGGCCACCAGGGGGAGCTGGCGCATTCCTCCTCACTCTCAGCGTTTCCTTCCAGCGTCGCTTTGTTGTTTCTTCCGCATTCCTCGGCGATTCTTTATGGCCTCATAAATCAGTATAAATTTGCCTCCCCACTTTAATGTTGTACCTTTATCTCCTACTTGACAAATGTAACTGTGTTTGGGCTGCAAAGGGCGGCAGCAGGCTACACTTAAGGTCGAGAACCCACCTCGACCCGGGCAGGCCTCGAACTCATGACCTACTAGTCAGAGAGATCTTATGCAGCTGACACTTAGCCAGCTGCGCCACAATCCCGGTGCTATGAATATCCGTATCCCACTTTGCTAAAACAAAAATGAGATAAAAATAATAAATCAAATAGAAATCAAAATATAAATACTACAACATATTTGAAACATTTTAAAAAGCAGTTACAAACATTTTTTTAAAAAACTGTATCCTCCTTAGATTTTTAAGGTTATTAACAGGAACTCATTTTAATTACTTCAGGGCTTCTGGAAGACCTGAGCACATAACAATGGCCCAAAATTAGCACTGCAATGCATACGTGATGGCTTTTGGAAATACATAATTCCATAGATGGGATGATTTGAATGAGATTGTATTTGATGATCCACCACAATACTTACTCTGGCAATTTGGGAGTGTGAAGCTGGCACCTTTCTTCCTAGCTATGCAAAAGTACATGGACAACACTCTAATAATAATAATAATGATGATGATGAAAAAAACATGGATGTGACAAATGGAAAAGGAGACCGAGGGCCTGATTCTTGCAGCCCAAGAACAAGCCATTAGAGCCAATGCCATCAATGCCAGAAGTGAAAAATTGACAACAGATTCCAAGTGTAGAATCTGCAAGGAAGCAGACAAAACAATGGATCACATACTCAGCTGCTGCAATAAAATCATGCAGACGGACTACAAGCAGAGGCATAACACCGTTGTTCAGATTATGATCCATTGCAACTTGTGCCACAAATACTATCTGCCTGCGACAAAGAACTGGTGGGGTCACATGCCTGAAAAAGTTATGGAAAATGAAAACATCACAGGACTCTGAGATTTCCTTATTCAGACTGACAGAGTTTTTGAGGACAATACTCCTGACCTCACAATCGTGGGGGGGAAAACAAGTATGGATTGTCAATGTTGCAATCCCAGGCAACAGCAGGATTGATGAGAAGCAACTGGAAAAGCTTACATTTTATGAGGATTTAAAGATAGAACTGTCCCCCTAAAGACTGTACTGGTACAAGCTTCCAAGCAGGGAGGGGGGAAAGAGCCAGGGGCGTGGTGAGGATCGCCGTCTGCAGTGACGCCGCCGCTTCGTCCCGCCCCTGGCTCCTTTCCCCTCCCTTGCTTGGAGGCCTGGCGAAAAGGTGTGCCGGTTGCGGCAAAGGTGGTCCCAGTGGTGAGTGGTGATCGGCACACTGGGTGCAGTGCCTAAATACCTTGGCCCACACTTAAAAACAATTGGTGCTGACAAAATTACCATCTGTCCGCTGCAAAAGACCACCCTACTCGCATCTGCACACATTATTTACCAATACATCACAGAGTCCTAGGCACTTGGAAAGTGTCCAGCATGTGATCCAATACAAATGCCAGCATAGTGATCTTGTTTCCTGTGTACTAATCTTGCTATGTATCAAATAATAATAAAACATCTTTATTTATATTCCACTTTTCTCCCTAAACAGGACCCAAAGTGGCTCACAGCACTTTAAAATCAATACAGATCCAACATACATATAACAATAACCTATACAACCATATATACAGTAAGACAGAAATAGACATAAATAAAAACATTTATTAAGTATACATACAATTGTTGCAGGAAAGTCATCAATACAATTGTAGCCAGTTAGTAGTGATTTATATTGGAAGAGGAGATGTGCTTGACTGTTGTGCCACTGCCACTCAATCCCTGATGGGAAAGTATTGCAAAAGGAGGTATTGAATACCCCTTTGCACACTATATAATAAAATACTTAGGCTGGCGTAATCTCTGGTTACACTGGTGTAAATCACCAAGAGGATTCTCACATTATGACCGAGAAGGCATTTGCCCATTTAATTTCAGATCCAGGGGAAGGTTGTGATGATAAAGTTTTGATTCAGGCAGGTTTAAGATTTGGTAGAGATGGCACGCCTTCAGATAATGAGGTCCCAAGTCTATTCTGAAAGAGAAAGGAACAGTTATACTACTAGAGCATTGCACATTTGGAGAGCTTGTGTGAAGCCAGTTGTAGAACGGAGCAATCCCAACACCAAACATTACATCCCTGGAGGCTAATTCTCTACTCAGTTACACATGTTTTACACTGCTATGGCTCTATTGACTTCACTGTAACTGAGCAGAGAGCAAAGCCCCAAAGCCATAAGGTTAAGTGGGGAGCAGTGAATCAAGTCCACAGCTAATGCATTGGGTATGGAGCCCAATCATATGTTCTCTCTCTTCCTCTTTTCTTTTTTTAGCCCCCTTCCTTTGAGGGTTGAACCTTTAGTTACTTGGCCACTGACCTTTTATCAGTGTTTGCTGCTGATCCACAGTATTATTAATATTTCTTGGCTAATAATTGACACTCCCACACACCCCATTGGTGAATTATTCATGATCAGCCCATGTGTAGAGCTCATGAGACAGATTTGGGTAGAAAAGCTGCTGGGTTTTTTTCTTACGAAAATAGTCTGTCCATGTGAGTCATCAGAATGTTATATTTGCAACATTAACAAGATAGGAATATAGGAAAGTTGAAGTCCTACCTTGTCAATTTCCTGATTTCGGTGGCACAGTGGGTAAAACCATTGAGCTGCTGAACTTGCTGATTGAAAGGTCCACAGGTTCTAATCTGGGGAGCAGCATGAGCTCCTGCTGTTAGCCCCAGCTTCTGCCAACCTAGCAGTTCGAAAACATGCAAATGTGAGTAGATCAATAGGTACTGTTCCAGCGGGAAGGTTACAGTGTTCCATGCAGTCATGGAACATGGTCTTGGAGGTGTCTATGGACAATGCCGGTTCTTTGGCTTAGAAAGGGAGATGAGCACCAACCCACAGAGTCGGACACAACTGGACTTAATGTCAGGAAAAAACCCTTACCTTTACCTTACTATGGACTCCACAAGTAGGACACAGGGCAATAGCCAGTTACATATGGTTAGAGTATAGGATTTGGGTGCATATGCATTGAAGGATTAATGCAGGTTAACACAATTTTCACAGCCATGGTTCAGTGCAATGGAATCTTGGGGACTGTAATAGTTTTTTAAAGTCTTTAGCTTTCTCTCCCAAAAAGTGCTAATGCTTCACCATCAAATGACAACTCCCAGGATTCCATAGCATTGAGACTTGGCAGTTAAAGTGGTGTCAAACTGCACTAATTCTACAGTGTAGATGCATCCCAGAATTTGAGAGATAACAGGTTCTAATTTGCACAATATATGTCACTGGGTGATCTTGAGGCAATTCTGCCCTTTTTCTCAACCTAACCCCTCACAAGGCGATTGTAAGAGTCAATGGGAAGGATAAGAGCTATGTGTGGAAAACTGAGCTAATGATAAATAGTTCTCTCCTATTGTTCTTCTGTGGCAGCCATTCAAAGGGATACGAACTTAGATTCTGGGTAAAGCTATCATGACTAGAAGCTACTGACAACCGTATCTTCCATGAATATTTTGAATTCCTTTTCAAAAATATTGCAGCACCCATTTCCACAAGATCTATTGCCAGATCTTGTGGAGGTGAATTGCACAGTTGACCTGTTTTTAATTAAAATAGTAGTTTACATAGAATCATTGATTTGTAAAAGACCTTGTAGAGCAGGGGTGCTCACACTTTTCCAGCATGTGAGCTACTTATAAAACAACCAAGTCCCAAAGATCTACCTACCCACTACTCAGAGAGCCATAAAAGCAAAATATTAGGAAATTTATTTCAGTGAGAGCCATATAATACATTTTAAGACTGAATTCAACTAAATGTGAGTATAATAAGCCCCTGAGCATTCCTCACAAATGGCATGGGAGCCATACACACTGTGCCTGCGATCTGCCTGGGATCTACCAGAACGCCCTTCGAGATCTACCAGTAGATCACTATCTACCTAATGAGCACCCCTGTTGTAGACCATCCAATCCAACCCCAAGAAGCAGGAAAATTGCATTCAAAGCACCCCTGACAGATGGCCATCCAGCCTCTGCTTAAAAGCCTCCAAGGAAGGAGCCTCCACCACACTCCAGGGCAGAGAGTTCCACTGCTGAACAGCTCTCTCTCTCTCACAGGAAGTTCTTCCTAATGTTCAGGTGGAATTTCTTTTCCTGGAATTTGAAGCCATTGTTCCACGTCCTAATCTCCAGGGCAACAGAAAACAAGCTTGCTCCCTCCTCCCTATGACTTCTCATATATATGGCCATCCTGTCTCCTCTCAGCCTTCTCTTCTGCAGGTTAAACATGCCCAGCTCTTTAAGCCACTCCTCATAGGGCTTGTTCTCCAGACCCATGATCATTTTAGTCACCCTCCTCTGTACACATTCCAGCTTGTCAATGTCTCTCTTCAACTGTGATGCCCAAAATTGGACACAATATTCCAGATGTGGTGTAACCTAGGCAGAATAGAGGGGTAGCATGACTTCCTTGGATCTAGACAATATACTTCTATTGATGCAGGTCAAAATCCCATTGGCGTTTTTGCCGCCGCATCACATTGTTGGCTCATGTTTAACTTGTTGGACACAAGGACTCCAAGATCTTTTTCACACTTACTGCTGTCAAGCCACGCGTCCCCCATTCTGTATCTTTGCATTACATTTTTTCTGCCTAAGTGGAATATCTTGCATTTGTCGCTATTAAACTTCATTTTGTTGTTTTTGGTCCATCCCTCTAATCTGTTAAGATTGTTTTGAATTCTGCTCCTGTCTTCTGGAGTATTGGTGATCCCTCCCAATTTTGTGTCATCTGCAAACTTGATGATCATGCCTTCTAACCCTTCATTAACCTGTGGTTCCCCAGATGTTTTTGCCTTCAACTCCCAAAATCCTAATAGCTGGTAAACTGGCTGGGATTTATGGAAGTTGTAGGTCAAAACACCTGCAGACCCACAGGTTGAGAACCACTGATTGATAAAGATGTTGAACAGAACTGGGCCCAGGACATGTGTTACTCCACTGTATACTGTCAAAATTAGACCCATAGTAATGTAATTCATCATTGTAATTTTTCCAGAAAAAGAAATGGTTTCAAACCAGTATTGTCTTAAATCCCATTAGTCTCAGCTAGAGGAGACCCATCGAATCAACTGGATTTACCTATCTGTTGTCTCATCATTCAATATATGGCTCAATGAATCTGCTTTAGTTAGAAATAACTATAGGATTCCAAACATGGTTGCTAACAGATAGTTTATCTATGTGTATGCACATTTTACCCAGGGCTCTTCGCTGCAGCTCTTTTCTTTTATTGAGTTGAAGATCTTGACATCAGTACCTTTTTTATTTATACGTTTTAATTTATAACATTACTGCTCTCCTGTCTTTTGGTCCTTAGATGTGCTCCAAAATTAGCTAATCATACATTGTATGTAATTTATTTTTTCGTGTTAGAAGCGACTTGAGAAACTGCAAGTCACTTCTGGTGTGAGAGAATTGGCCATCTGCAAGGACGTTGCCCAGGGGACGCCCGGATGCTTTTTTAAATAAATGTTTTACTATCCTTGTGAGAGGCTTCTCTCATGTCCCTGCATGGGGAGCTGGAGGTGACAGAGGGAGCTCACCCACGCTCTCCCCGGATTTGAACCTGCGGCCTGTCGGTCTTCAGATTTAACCCACTAGGGATTAAACTCCTACAATACAAATATTTCATTTTTTAAAAAAACATCAGCTAAGAATGTAAAACAAGTCAAAAGCATTAACCAAATAATTCTAAAGTAATCAATGTTGGGTGCCAAGGATGTGTTGCATTTCACCTTGTGACCAATGTATAATTAATGCAGTTTCACACCACTTCCACTGCCATAGCACAATGCTACAGAATCACAGGAGTTGTCGTTTTACACGGTGCTTATCCTTCTCAAACAGTGCTGGTACCTCACCCAACTTACATTTCTCAGGATTCTATCGAATTGAGCCATGGCAGTTAAAGTGGTGTCAAACTGCATTATTTCCTGTATTAATCATTAATACATATCATTCATGTTGTGGGAGATTCTGCTTTTACAATTTCCAAGAAATTATACCTCTCTGATATTCACTGGAACAGTCAGTTCTTTGTGTGACACTAATGTATTGCTGATGAATTACATTACCATGGGTCTTCCAATATTTTGCAGATGACGTCTTGTTTCCTTCCCAACCCAACACATTTCTCATTACAGAGCTGTGCGATGGTGTTGCTAGCCTGGTGACTCAGTATCCCTGGCGTAAAACTATTGTCACACACTCAGGAGCCTTGTGCCACCCAGCCATAGAAATTGGACCCTAGATTTGCACTGTCAAAATCCTAGCTGGATTTTAAGTCTTTGTGGAGAATTTGTGCACATCATCTGTGATGTCCTTAGAGTGCTTTTGTATTACTAGCCCACTAATTAATTGTGAAGCTGCCATCAATTAATCACAGCTGCTGTACTACTTTGAAGATATTAATTATACTAAAACTAGAATGTCCATCCCACTTCTAAACTGTCCTCATACATTAGACTTGTAGTCCTTAGAATAATCCTGCAATTTAGTCATTTCCCATGTAAATTGGGTTGATGATCAGAGAACAGCCTCTTTGTAGTTCTTCTATCTAGCGTCAATATTGACAGTCTAGTTTAGTTTTCTGTCAAGCTAGGGTTTTGTTTCTGGGACATTTTTATTTATTATTGTGGTGTCTGGGCAGTAGCTGGAAGTGGAATGGCCCAGCTACCTCAAAATCTCCAAAATTGATTGTGGAAAAATCTTGTAAGAACACAAAAAGATCAAGACTGGATCTAACTGCATTATATAGCAGTGTAGATCCAGTCATAGCTCTCCAACCTCCTAGGGCAAATATTAAGAAAAACAAACTGTCTGTCTATAAGAGAGAAGTCATCCAATTTGAAGCTCTGTAGAACCCATCTACCCAAATAAAACCTAGAAGTTGATGCAAAAGATACATAGTCTCTTTGAAAATACAATCAGTTACTCTGGACTGTTCTCTGACCTACAAGAAGCACTGCTTGAATATCAAGCAAAAAATGAGTGCTAGAAATAATATCATACGAAAGCTGACTGGCACAACCTGGGGATCACAACCAGATACAGTGAAGACATTTACCCTTGTGCTTTGCTACTCTGCTGCTGAGTATGCATGCCCAGTGCGGAATACATCTCACCATGTTGAAACAGTGAATGTGGCTCTTAATGAGACATGCCATATTCTCACAGGATGTCTACACCCTACCCCACTGGAGAAATTATAGTGTTTCGCCGGTATAGCACCACCTGACATCAGTTGGCAAATAGCAGCCAATAATGCAAGGACCAAGGGAGTGACATCTCTGACCCATCCTCTGTTCATATATCAGCCAGCAAGGCAATGCCTTAAATCAAGAAATAGATTTCCTAAGATCTACAGAGATACTCACAGGAACGGTTCAGCAAGTGTGAGTCCAAAAGTGGCAGGCTAAAACCCAGCACCTCAATCAGTGGCCAATACCAAATGAGAAACTCTCTCCTGGGCACACAAAAGACTGGGTGACTTGGAAGGCGCTGAACAGATTGTGCTCTGGCACCACGAGATGCAGAGCTAACCTTAAGAAATGGGGCTATAAAGTGGAGTCCATGACATGCTAGTGTGGAGAAGAGCAAACCACAGACCACTTACTACAACGCAACCTGAGCCCTGCCACATGCACAATGGAGGACCTTCTCAGACTGACACCAGAGGCACTCCAAGTGGCCAGGTTCTGGTCAAGGGAAATTTAGTACAATGCCAAGCTTTTAACTTTGTGATTTTTCTATTCTCAATTTTCTTCTGACATGATAAATTAATAAATAAGGACTTAAAACAAAGATGTTGTCTTAACACAAAGATGTTTTAAATGTATGCTTGAATTAAGTGATAGTGAAAGGATCCTAGAAAAACATGGGAATAAGGGCAGTTAATGTTTATTTAGATATTTCAAAATAATAATAAGAAGAAACAAAATAATAATAAAATACCACAGCCTCCCAATATGTCATAGAATCATAGAGTTGGAAGAGACCTTGGCCATCCAGTCCAACCCCCTGCCAAGAAGTAGGAAAATGATCAAGCGTCTGGAGAACAAGGCCTATAAGGAACGGCTTGGAAATCTGGGCATGTTTAGCCTTCAGAAGAGAAGGCTGAGAGGAGGCATGATGACCATGTATAAAGAAGTGAGGGGAAGTCTTAGGGAGCAAGCTTGTTTTCTGCTGCCCTGAAGACTAGGACGCGAAACAACAGCTTCAAACTACAAGAAAGGAGATTCCATCTGAACATTAGGAAGAATCATCTGCCCCGGAGTGTGGTGGAGGCTCCTTCTTTGGGGGCTTTTAAGCAGAGGCTGAATGGCTATCTGTTGGGGGTGCTTTAAATGTGATTTTCCTGCTTCTGCGTAGGCTCACGAGGTCTCTTCCAACTCTGTGATTCTATGATTCTATAAGTCCAAAACACCTGGAGGGATGAAGTTTGCCCATGCCTGCTCTAGCATTTTAAGGAAAGCCTACACATGATGCAAACATTTAGTGGAACTGTACCTTTTAACTTAAGCCAACTAAAAGATGTTCTGTGGTGACCTCATGGGCTCTTTTGCCTACAGATACTCGATGTTGGAGACCTTGTGGTCATGCCTGGAATAATTGACCCTCATGTACACATCTGTGAGCCTGGACACCCATCCTGTGAGGGATTTGCATCTGTGACTAAGGCTGCGGCTGCAGGAGGCATCACCACCATCGTTGACATGCCACGGTATGGTACCTGAGGACTGGTAGGAGGGGACCAAGATGTTCCTGTTTTAATCCAGATTTATTTATTTATTTGCCATGCTTCTATACCGCCTCTCTCAGCCCGAAGTCGACTCGAGGTGGTGAACAAGCGGCAACAAGTGCCCATATACAATACATCACAAGATAAAAACAGTCATATAAAAACATATAAAATTAACAGTTAAAAACTACATTGCACAATGAGATTCCTCAGGGCAATCTTCTGCTTTAAAAACACAGTGAAAGGGGCAGAAGAGACCCAAGGTGGCGAGACAGTGTTCTGTAATCCAACACTCAAAGTTGGACGACAACTCTAAGTACCAGGCTACTCCAGGTACCAGGTTTGAATCCCTGCTCAGTTGTGAAAACTTAAAAGATGACCTTGAGCAAGTAACACTTCCTCAACCTCAGAGGAAGGCAACCCCAACCTGCTATGAACCAATATTGCTCCCCACAAAAAAATACACATGATAATGTGACTGTAAATTGGAAACGATTTGAAGGCACCCAACAACAATAAGGACAGTCACACTCTGCCACACACTTGCCATTTCTTTTACTTTCTTGACTACATGCATCTGAGGCCATTCCAGTCACCCACAAGAAGAACTTTCTGAGGAGGGTAGAAGGGAACAGGGAATTGCCCTGCATGAACTTCCCTCCTACAATGAATTAAATCTCTGTCTTTACTGCTTTCTGTATCACTACATGAACTTACATAGGCTTTGCTCAACCATGTACTCTGCTCTAGCCAAACTTACAATATACCTGGCATTCATACCTAACTTAAGAGCATTCTGGTTAGAAGACTTCTCTTTTGGCAGCGTAAGGGCTTTTCTTGTGCAGGATTCCCAAAATGCTTAACATGGTCCTGCAGTGCCAGCTACTGGTCTTATTCAGATGGTGTAGGATGTGTCATCATACTTTCCAATAACCAAAGGTGGACCTGAACATTTAGTTTGCACACGTTTGCTGTCAATGTAGTTTTATACTTTTTCAGCTTTCCACCCAATTTCTACACATACATCACCAAAAATTACATGGAAGAGATGCTAAGAACATTCTTAACGTTGGCATAACAAACCTTATATTTTATTTGTTTGTCTGTTTATTTTTATCCCACCTTTCTCCTAATCCAGGCACCCAAGGTGGATAATAGCAGACATGATATTACAATATGCATATACAAATTCAAAACAGTTTAATCTTTTGTGTCATAGAACAATAAATTAAAATACATTTAAAATCTTAATCACAGGGCCAGCTGGTAGCCTCAGTTTTGGTGGGGCAATTAATCCACTCCAGGTTTTGGGTAGCTTTAAAGCAGTGGCTCCCAACCCTTTTTTGACTAGGGGTCACTTGCCCAAGGACCACTCTCCAACATTAGTACCAAAAGGATTACAAACCAATTTTTGGTCAACATTAGATTTGGTTTGGTTATTTGGGGTGCTGATTCAGAAAATTGCATTGGATCATAGACCACATCGGCTCTAGTTTCTGATACAGAAGATATGCCATCCAGTAGTTGCCATCCGCTCGTCTACATAAAAACATATTTAATAATCTAGAGCTGATGTGGTAGTAGTAATCTTTCATGGGTTGTCAGCCTCTCCTCTCCCTGTATCCCTGTTGCCTCGGCACTTCGTGAGACCAGTTGTTCTTGTTGCCGTATGGTTTCGAGGCAACGGTGTACTAATGGTGATGCCGCAGACTATATTTTCACTCTTGCAGACCACTGGTGGTCCACGGTTGGGAAGCATTGCTTTAAAGTAACAGCCCAAAGTGCTGAATGGGGAGGGGTGAATACTCAGGTTCAGCACCTTGTGGTTTTTGTGAAAGTTAAAACACATCGTAGTCAATTTATTTACTTTGAAATGTTAAATTAACAAGTGGAGCCTGCAGCAAAATGTTGCAAAGTAAACCTGTTTGGTGTTTAAGCCTGCCGTGCCTACAGGAGACACCATCCCACCCTACTTCCTTTTCCAGGAGACCGAGCCCCCACTGTGCCCCCACTGAGAACACAGAGTCCTCACTGGGCTGTTTTAGCTATTTTGTTTCTCTTCCTACTGTATATGGTGGTTTCCCCTATTCTGATTTTGCAAACATTGGCATTTCTCAGGTTTACCGATACCCATCTTTGTTTGCAGATCGTATATAGGTGTCTATACTCAAGATAATCGTACATAGGTGCCAGGGCCATAGCCAGGATTTTGATTTGGGAGGGGCTGAGTTTGATTCGGGGGGCTGAGTCTGTGTGGCAGAGGGTCTACCTAGCAAAACTTTTGTATCATTATCCCAATACCCCCATGCATATGGGATATATTGAGCATGGTGATCAGATCATGATATGAATAAACATAACTGTTTAAATAATGTACCAGTAAGGCCTTCTTGCGGACCACCCTGATACCATCCATCCATCTTGCCCTTGGTCGGCCCCTCTTCCTTTTTCCTTCCATTTTCCCCAGCCTCATTGTCTTCTCTCAGCTTTCCTGTCTTCTCATGATGTGGCCAGATTACTTCATCTTTGCCTCCTTCCCTCCAATGAGCAGTTGGGCTTTATTTCCTGAAGTATGGACTGGTTAGGTCTTCTCGCTGTCCAAGGCACTCTCAGAACTTTCATCCAAACCACAGTTCACCACCTATACTCAAGAGAACAAATGTGATCTTAATATGTACTGATATAATAGGATGCATTAAAATTTGTGCCCCAAAACTAGGGGGGGGGGTCAGACTGTGTTAGAAACAAGCCTATAACAGCTTTGTTGTTTGAACTTCAACTGTTTTTATTTCCCAACCACTCAGGCACTGCTGTCCTCCAACCACAACCTTGTCTGCCCTTGATTCTCAATTCCAATCTGCCAAGGGACAGTGCCACATTGATGTTGGTTTTTGGGGTGCTATTGTTCCTGGAAATCAGGTCAGTATCTAGAAATGCAACCACACTAGCTGTCCCATGCCTAATGTGGTTTGGAGAGGTTGTAACAAGAGAAAAGGAGTAACAGAAAAAGGAAAGTGTCCCAGAACAATCCATTATTTGCACACAAAAACAAAACAAAACAAAAAAACCAAACTGTGATAATAGATTCGGTCTTGGTGTTGGTTGAGGAGGAAGGAGTTTGGTTGGCTACAATTTTCAGGTTCCCAATCTGTGCCCTGCTCTTGTGTATGCGTTGGCTTTGGAAGCAGTGATCAGAGGCAAGAGATAAAGTCCAAATAGTATTCAGAAGGCACTTTATGGAAGCCCTGTTTTCTAATTCATTCCTGATGTGTATGAATCATTTATAAGTAATGTGTGATATGGAGAAGGAATTCTATCCATCACTGGAGGTCACTTTCTCAGCTTGGATTCTTTACTAAATGCCTACAAGCATTCCCCTTTTCATATAATATAATGAATGCTTGAGAAGGGAATAAGTAATATATCTCATTTGGATTTCTGACCCTTTAAGAGAGGGGTCCCCAAACATTTTAAGCCAAGGGCTGGTTCACGGTCCCTTAGACCAGTGTTTCCCAACCTTTTTTGAATCGCGGCACACTTTTTACATTTGCAAAATCCTGGGGCACACCACCAACCAAAACACTCTAACACAGTAATACATATAGTTAATATGTTTTTAAAATGTATTTATACACTCAGTGTGAAACCTGGGCCTGTTTTGATGAACACAACATAGATATCCTGGCAGGAATGGCAGAAAGGTACAAATTTCCCACACACAACTCCCATAACCAAGAGAAAATGCTATACGAGTTTGGTGGGCATTGACCTTGAGTTTTGGAGTTGTAGTTCACCTCCATCCAGAGAGCACTCTGGACTCAAACAATGTTGGATCAGGACTAAACTTGGCATGAATATGCCCAAATATGAACGCAGATGGAGTTCAGGGGAAATAGACCTTGACATTTAGGAGTTGTAGTTGCTGGGATTTATAGTTCCCCTACAATCAAAGAACATTCTGAAACCTACCAATGATAGAACTGGGCCAAACTTCCCACACAGAACCCCCAGGAGGCAAGAGGAGGTCTCTACTTGGGGAAAGGGAGGTGGGCATTCCCAATGCATGGAGAGGGAGAGACCAAGTAGACAACGGGTGGGGAGGGGGGTGTTTGTAATTTTGTGCCTTTATCGAGGTAGGTTTCTTAGGGTTTTTATACCTCAACACACTAGACTCTCCCCCCCCCCTTCCTGGAGGCTCCAATTTCCCACAGCACACCTGATGATCGCTCACGGCACACTAGTGTGCCCTGGCACACTGGTTGGGAAACACTGCCTTAGACTGTTGGGGGGGCTAGACTATAATTTGAAAAAAAGACCAAATTCCTATTTTTATTATTTTTAATATCAGGAGTGATTTGAGAAACTGCAAGTCACTTCTGATGTGAGAGAATTGGCCGCCTGCAAGGACATTGTCCAGGGGATGCCCGGATGTGTTACCATCCTTTGAGTAGCTTCTCTCATGTTTGGGCTCTCTTGCCTTTTGTCTCAAGTGACTGATAAGGAAAAATTTTCCCCTTTCCTGGTTAGATGATGTTTTGGACATCATGTTTTGCCTTGAGCAGCACTGTGTGGATACAGGTGTACGGTGAGTTTACAATGAAAGAGAGTTAGTAGAAGAAGACCTGGAGAAATGTATTAATGATTAATGGTCAATATGGTTTACAGCTCTTTATATTGAGAATTACATGATACATCTTGTTGCCTAGACATTTCGTATTGTTATGCAGATCTGAAAGTAAAATATTTTCCAAAAATATAGTCATGACCCTTGCCTAGTTCATAAACTCATTGCTGATGATGAAGAAAGCAAAGAACTACTTTATTCTGGAAAAGAAACAATCCAGCCTTGTGTCAGGAAAATCAAAGGGAACCTATGTTTCCTCACGTGAGATGTTTTTGACTTATTTTGAAATTTCACTCCCAGGGAAGCTGTGTACACATACGTGTACTTTGTAACATGAGGATGTTCACACCTCTGTCTTTTTTAGTCTTCAATCAACAACCAGGTGCACATTAGGGCAACAAAATACTTGCCATTCACACATGGACAATAAGAAGTAGATCTGAAGAGTTGAAAGTATTCCAGGGCCTCCTGGGAGTTGGCAAAACTTTGCACTTCAGTAAGAAAGTTTAATTCCTGTTATTCCATTAATTCCACCCCAAATTGCAGTTCTGGGGGGAAAAATATACAGCTCACTTTAGCTCATACAATGTATTCTAAATGTCTTATGGAATGCAGCTGTCAGATCAATGAGGCTTTAATCCATTTGTAGGTAAATCCCTGATCTCAGTGGTGCATCCCAAATGCACAACTTCTTAGATACATTGCCTTGGGGACAAAGATGGTAACACACATTTCATGCAGAAAAAGGAAGGATTTGTAGCCCAGAGAAACATTGATTTGTGGATATATATGTAGCTAGTGCTAAAGTTTAAAACATACTTGGGAACCACACATTTCTTTGAAGTGGAGTTGCTCAGATCCATCATTCCAAGCAAGTATCAGTTTCATGGCATGCCCAAGTTCCTCTTCCAACAGAAACCCCTTTAATCTCAATATCACCTATACTTGTGGAATATTTATGTAGCCTTCCACAGAAAGAAGGCAGTCAAGTTTTGTAATTTACGTATTCATGTTGGTTTAGGGTTGATAGTAGCTGGATACAGATAACTATATAGTAACAGAACAGCTCACATACCTTGGTCCTCTTTCCTCCTTTTCTCACATCATTAGCAATGTTTTTTGCTTGGTTACATAAATTCCTATTCCCTTGAAGGTTCTAAGTATGTTTCCTTATGCTGCTCTTATTAGGCTGAGCTGCTGCCAATGCTGAAAGCTGGCATTCCTGGGTTTCAGTGCTTCCTGATGGCCACTGGTGTGGAGGATTTTTCTCATGTGAGCCTGCATGATTTACACGTGGCAATGAATGAACTACAGGATACAAACTGTGTACTCCTGGTAAGAACTGAGGCACCTACTCATGCTTTCAAGCAAACCTGATTTTAACTAGTTTTTTTCTTTCTTTCTTTTATTATTCTTTGGTCCAGCATATCTCTAGGGGAACTCCCAATGAGGATTTCATCAAATAGCCCTGCCTAAGACACAAAATTTTACTGACAGAGGAGTATGTTCCTAGAGTTGTTGCCTTCCATTTATAACCCTGTCCCACACTAATCTTTAAATTAAATTGTTAAGTAGGAGAAAATGGAATAACTGCCCAGTGTCTTTTGATAGTAGCACTCGAAGGTGCCCATTGGGAAGCATCTCTAATCTGGGTAACAATGCTTCACCCACTCTTATTCATAGGTAAGTGGTTTAAGATAGAAAATACATGCATGAATACATGCATTTAGCTAAACAACATTTAAGGTTTTTTAAAAAGTCAGGAACTACTTCAGAAACTGCAAGTCACTTCTGGTGGGAGCGAATTGGTCGTCTGCAAAGACGTTGCCCAGGGGACGCCCGGATGTTTGATGTTTTACCATCCTGTGGGAGGCTTCTTTCCTGTCCCCACATGGAGAGCTAGAGCTGATAGATGGGAGCTCACCCCACTCCCTAGATTCAAAACACCAACCTGTCAATCAGTTGGCACAAGGGTTTGACCCATTGCACCACTGGGGGCACCTAACATTTATGCAAACTTCTAGGATGGTATAATGTTTAGAGTATTTTGATTATAGCTTGAAAACTCCAAGTTGTAGGCTCCACTAGGACATGAATGTAGTTATGCAGGAATGTAACTACCACATGAAGTAAGTGGGTAAGTAAATGTGAAGCCCCTAGATTCCAAGGTAATAGTTTTTCTCTCTGTGTTAATCTGGAGAAAATGCTTTCTAAAATTTGGGGTCATTCCAGGCTGATTAATTCTAGTTTGAAAGGAACAATGCAGCTATCCTATCTCTACATTTCTTTTAAAAATGATAGAAATAGTAGTGGGAAAAGGATTTAAAGGCAATAATAGATGTCTTTCATAGTCTGCCTAAAGATCTGTGAATGAGGTGTTTGTATCCTAAATGTTTCATTTGGAAGCAGGGGTGCAGCTTAAAGGGACAAGATGAGTTCATTGCCCAGCCACCCAATTAATATGTCTGCCCCTTCAAGTAATTTTTGCTTCAGTCCTCAAATCTCTAGCACTGCAGAGAGTGAGATGATGGAAATTGTTCACATCTAGAACCCTTATATTTGCTGTATTCACATTCTCTTGGTAATTTTACCTATCCTGTTTTTGTTTTGCTCAACTGAAGTTTTAAGTTGTTATTGCAATGCTAGAAATTTGTGGACTGAAGGACAATTTTGGGGGGGAAGTTGATTTGGGTGAGCAATGCTCAGATTTTACACTCTCCCTATAAATTACATTCTTGTCTGAAGTCCCAGAATATAAAGAAATTATAATCAGAATAATGTTATGATTTTCTTTTTCTTTCACTGGAAGAAAATGTTTCTTTTCAAAATTTGAGATTTGAGTGTAGCTACTGCATTAAAAAAGAAAATATAAGAAGAAGAAAGGATGCTTTGCTTTTTTATCTTCTGGTTGTTGTGTTCTTTCAAGTTGACTTATGGGTACCCTAAGGTCAACATATCACAGAGTTTTCTCAGCAAGATTTGTTCAGAGCAGGTTTTCCAAGGTCACCCAGTGAGTTTCCACAGCTGATAATGGATTCAAACCCTGGTTTGACACCCAAACCACTGTGCCATGTTGGATCTTTAATCTGATCTTCTGATAGGAGCTTCTAAAATGCATTAAACATTTTCCTTGTTCTCTACCCAGTTCCATGCAGAACAGGAACCAAATAAGCCAGTGCCAGTCCTAGAAGGTATGTTTGTGTGTATGATGCTAATTCTTAGGCCAGTAACTTTCCTTTGGCTCTTTGAGATATGTCTGCCAAGAGATAAAACAAATTCCTCCACCGCCTTTGTCAAATACTCCAAGCCATTTTTGTGTAATTGCAGCATATGTCTAAACTGAATTGCTTGCTCAGCTCAAATTTCAATCTAAACAAACAAAATGATGGCTAACAGAGGAGACACCATAAAGGGGTGGATAAAAGAGGATAGATAACAGAGGAGGTTGCATCAAGAGTGAAAGAAAGATAGTATTCACATCAGCACTACTGCTTTTACAGTGCTTCTCTAACGTACTGGGATGAAAATAGCCACAGGCACAATGTTCATGTATAACATTTAAAAGAAAGGCCAATGTCACTGCTTTCAGCATCTGGCCTGAAAGCTAATTCTTATAAAGGTGTTATTTATGTTAAATGATGGATTCCCGTGGGGAGTGCACTCTACCTGTGGACTTCCAGATGTTTTGGACTTCAACTCCCAGAAATCCTAGCCAGTTTATCAGCTGAAGACCAAAACACCTGTAGGACCAAAGATTGAGGACCACTGCTCTTGAGCATTGGGGGCTCAAGGGCCATTTCCCCTGATTAATAGCCTTACAGAGGTTACATATCAATAGTAATTATAGCCCAAACCAGGAGAAAACAATGCCTCTTATATGCACATCTATCTCATTTACAACTGTCCTTCTGAATAGAAACATATCACAGCAGAAATTAATTTATTCAAGTTTTGCTTTGTGTGCATTCAAGTCGTTTCCAACTTTGACAACCCTAAGACAAACCTACCACAGACATTTGTGGGCAAGATTTATTTGTCACCCTAAAATACACACAAAGCATTCTCCTTTGCTCAGTACCATCTACCCTTTCCACATCTGGCCCCTGACACTTTGTAGAACTGAGGACAGATGGCCCTTGGTTACTAGTATGTATGTTTCCAATTACACCTAACTGTGGAGGAAATCAATATGCAGGCATAATGGGTTTTTAGAGCAAGGAGAAAAGATTTTGCATCACAATTTGATGACAAATTACCGATTTGGTTGCAGGGCACTCAAGAGAAGCATGGTCAATGTAGGGTGAGGCCTATGGGGAATCCTGTTACGCTGCAGCATATTTTACCCAGTGTCCCAGCGCCCAAAGTTCAAAATGCAAAAGACTCATAGACAGAGTAAAAGTGAACACAAACATCTTTACTCTTTACTCAGCAGAGATGAAACATAAACTTGCAATGTTGCATACAAAAACAAGCAGTGCAACAAACTTGCATAGTCCTTGTAAGTAACACAAAATAAGGTATCTTCATTTTATATCAAATGAGATAGCAAAAATTAACCTTGAGTAAATGGCTACTCCACCATAGCCTCCTCTAGAGTATCTTCTCCAAACTGCTCCCCAGAGCAAAGCCTTTGAGCATAGATCTCCTCAGAGATAAAGCTCTCCAGGATCTCTCCTTCTGCTGCTGGAACTGTATTCTAAAAACTCATACAGATATAGCCCCTTGGGTGGGGTCCAAGCTTGCTGGTTGACCTACATTAGCAGCTGCAGATGATAATTAACACTATAAGGTTTTTCTTCAACATACTCGCACTTGATCCTGCTAGGACTTATCGCAACAAATGCATCAGTTTGGATGAAGTGGGTTGAAAATGTGTTTCATTTTTCTTATGTCCATGTAGACTCTGCAGAATATAGCACTTTCTTGGATTCATGCCCTGATACCATGGAAGTGGAGGCCACTCTTACTATTGCTGAACTCTGCCTACAATATCAGTAAGAAAATGGCTACCAGTTGCAGATGGGAACAGTCTGCCAGACCAAAGAGCCACTCCTGATCTACATACATTTTAGGGGCACTCAAAACATGGCTTTTCAGAAGAGCCTATGGTTGTTAGTAACAAGTGGTGACTATGTAACCTGTTTATTTAAATTGTGTAACTCGCCCAGAGCACCTTTGGTGGAGGGCAACTCATAAGAAATAAAGTTAGTTAGTTAGTTAGTTAGTTAGTTAGTTAGTTGAGAACCTGACATGAAAGCTAAGGAACTTCTAGAGTCCTAACTTGGCTCAGCTTTCTATCCACTTGAATAAATTTGAGATGGAGTGAATAGGAGATTTTTCCCAATGAAAATGTCAGTTGGGAAAAACTAGTATATTAGAAGATCTGAAATTGTTGCACATATGGGCAGGGGGCACAATATGTCTGGAGGGAAAATAGAAAACAGTTATTATGTTCCAAAGAATGGTAGATATGACTTATAATATGTTGTCCTCCTAGAATAGTTTTGGACAACATTTACCTCTGTCTCAGGAACCGCAGATTAAAGCAATCAGTCGATCTGAAGGACAAATCAATGAAAGCTTGTGCTTTTCATCTTACAGAATACCATGCCACATCATTAATCTCTCCTCCGCTCAAGCCTTGCCCATAATCATGGATGCTCGTGAGCAAGGAGCACCGATCACAGTAGAAACTACTCACCATTACCTCAGCCTGACATCAGAATGTATTCCTCCAGGTGGCACCTACTACAAATGCTGCCCTCCTATAAGGCATAAAAGCAACCAGGTAATCGATCACGGAGTGTGGGAATTATATGAAAATGAAGTATGTTACGAAATGGAAGAGTATAGTCTAGCCAGCCGAAAAAGCAAGTGAAACACCAGTAGTTTCCAAGTCTAATGCACACCTTTTAAAAACTAGATTCCTGTTCACAAAATTGAGGTTAAAATTAGACTCAATGATACATTTGAATCATGCACATACATGTGCTCTTGCTTACTCTTTATGGTGTCACTCTGAGGGACAAGGTTATCTTGCAGTTGCTGCCATCACCTCCTCTCCTCTCCCATCAGGTTGGTCACTCAGCAGCCACCCCACCTCGCACAGTTCGTCTGGTTTCATCTCCTCTTGTTGATGCAGTAGATTGAAAGCTCAGCATGACAGAAAGGCATGACTTCTCCTTGCCTGTCAGTCAAGCAGAGTCAAGGCAAGGTGGAGCTGAATGAGGGGAGATGGCCGCTGTGGTAGAGGAGGAGGCAACTAGCCTCATTCATGAGACCTTCGAAACCACCACCTTGGTTTTGAAGATCTGGTGAATGAGGTCAATTGGGAATCATGTGAGGCTGACAAAGAGGCATGGCTCATTATATTCAACAGTAAATCCTTTGCTGTAATGTACACTTTCAAAATTGAGCTGTGTATTACAGTCAATGGTACCTTATACTAGAGTAAATGTGGTAATTTTATAAAGGGGATTTTGCTTACAGGTTCTTGAGTTTTGTTAAGGTATAGTCGATAACGTCTGCAAGAATACGAAAAGCCAGCAAGAACCGAAGTAAAAGAATGAAATTAGCTGTGTAATTGCCAGGCTTTGTTTATGTATAGCGGTTATAGGTTGTTCTGGATGAAGGACATAAGCATGGCTTGTCAAAGGCTTCCATGGCTGGAATCACTGGGTTGTTGTAGGTTTTTCGGGCTATATGGCCATGTTCTAGAAGTATTCTCTCCTGACGTTTCGCCTGCACCTATGGCAGGCAACCTCTGAGGATGCCTGCCATAGGTGCAGGCAAAACGTCAGGAGAGAATACTTCTAGAACATGGCCATATAGCCCGAAAAACCTACAACAACCCATAACAATATAAATAAAAATACATAGCTGTTTATTTTATATTACGAACATGGTGCTAAAAAATACATTGTACTGTGGAACTGTCACCTGAAAAAAAATGCCATTCAGTTCTTCCACTATTAATTACCTAGAGGCACATCACTTTCTAATGCACTCAGTTAAAAACACAAGAAAAGCCACTAAAATATGAGATCCTGACTCTATATTCTGTATGGTATGTTGAAGTGAAACGCAGTTTCTCAGTTTGGAAAGTTCGTGTTACATCCAAACTATAAGAGTATAAAATCCTGCTCACAGTGAAGGAAGAATAGAATACATACATGCGGTTGTTGATGACTTTCAGCAAATTCACTTCTTTGTGATTCACAAGCAAGCTCACTCCTATTGCAATTTTTGATTTCACTGGGTTGTAAAAATAAGCCTTATCTTTATGTACTTTTTGCTGTCTCCCAACTAATATCAGAAAATCCCTTTATGGCTTCTTTTTATTCAGATTTTTGGAGGGCAATAGGGAAAGTTAAGCTTTTCATTAGCCCACGTGTTCTTAATTGCGACTTCTGGTTTGATCCGTTTGCATGGTGGCCCTCTGAACCAGGCTGGTGGATGTCACAACCTGTGGGCTCTCAAAATATCCTGCTTTCTTTTATTTTTCTTTCTGCAAATAAGCCATAAGCTTCTCAGCTGCCACAAGCTGGCTGCATTTTAAATTAGTTTCCTTTGTCTTTCTGTGTTCCTTTGAAACTCCTGGAATTCAACCTTGGCATTTTAATTATGATTTCTTAGGCATCTTTATACTGGTTGTAACCAAAGCGATGTACAGTGTTCCCTCGCTAGTTCACGGTTTGCTTATTGCAGACTCGCTGTTTTGCGGATTTCAAAAAAATATTAATTTAAAATATATATCATGGTATTTTGCTGTTTTGTGGGGTTTTGCCACCGCCACTCTCCAAGGTGCTTTGCCCCCTCAGTCCTCCCTCCAGCCTTGAAGGGTCTTTCCTTCCTTTCCCTCACTTTATTTTAAGTTTGTAAATGTCAATAAATTAAAGCCAACAAAATCAAGCAAAAATTGTATAATGGCATAAAATCTGAACATAAAAACATTCACCTTGAAGCCAACGATTGTTCACCATGTTGTGCGGGTTGGTTGTGTAGCCAGTGATGGTAACTGGGCTAGCATAAACTAAATTGAGGTCAGGTACTAAATGGTACTTGACCATAGGTGCAGTAGTGATCTGTCATTGTCTAATCCTCCTCCTCTCCGTATGCTAATGAGCAGAACTAAGTCTTAAGCACCTAGAAGAATCCTCCACCTTGTGCAACTGTGGAGCAGAACAAACAACTCTGCCTCTGTATGCTTGCCCACAATGCCCTGCCTCATGCACAGAGGAAGAACTGTTTAAGGACAATGCGGTCGCTAATGCCTGTTTTTGGTCTAAAATTATTTAGCCGCTTGTGCTTCCTTTATTTTATCAGTTTTATGCTTATTTATTATGCAATGCTTTTGACATGAAATAATAACCTTAAGCATAAGGTACAAATACAATCCTTACATACAATTCCTTCTCCTTTTTTCCTATGACTCCAGGAGCAGTTGTGGGCAGCCTTGCAAGTAGGACAAATAGACATGGCCGTCTCTGCTCATGTTCCTTGTTCCCGTGACTTGAAAGAAAGGAACGATGGAGATTTTCTCAAGGCTCAAGCAGGGATTGCTTCATTACAACTTGGTAAGAAGTTTATATGCTCTGCCATGATCATCGCTTCCTGTTTAACTTCTTCAATTAAAAAAAATACTGTAGAAACAAACTTTTTGATCTGTCCCCACCTCCCCCAGAATTGGGGAGATCAGCCTTTTATGGCCAGTTTCAGATGCAAAATCAATTTCTCAATTCTTACAGACCTTTCCCAGATCTAGGAATTCTGTACCAAGGGATTATATGTGAGAACGTGCCATGTAAGGTCAGGCTTTGACAGTATCTTCCTTTTCTAATTGCAACTGCAAATCACATAGGTCTCCCTCTCCTTTGGACCTCTGCAAAATGCAGAGGATTCTCCTTCCATGATTTGGTGCAACTGTTGTGCAAAAATCCTGCCATTCTGAGCAAACTGGAGGACCGCAAAGGCTCACTTAGACCAGGGATGGATGCAGACCTGGTGATCTGGGATCCAGAAAAAGAGATTGAGGTAATGATAAGCATTTTTTGGTTTAATTGAGATTCATCATTGAGGTCTAACACAAAATAAAAGCATAATATACATTGTTAAGCAAGACAAATGGTCAGGAGAAACAAGGAATTATTTGCTATAGAAAATCAAGGAAGTTACATTATGTCAGAGGGAAGATTAAAGATTTATAGTAGAGGGTGAAAAGAAGCATTTGCTCTTAAAAGTTTCCAGTATAAAAATAACAGCAGAACAGTTGTTTCAGCACATCGTTGTCAATGTCACCTTTATTTGTATATAGCACTTTCCCCAAAATTAGGACTCATAATTGAGACATTTTAAAATTCCATCAATGTTTCTTAGCAAGAAAGTAGCCTTGGAAGACTGATTTTTCAGTCTGTAGAACCAACCATTATCCAGCTGACGGTCTCAGAGCACCTTCGAGGTGTTGTGATGCATAAGATCATGATTGGCTTTCCACTTAATGACATACACCAGCGCAACTTTGGCATATGGAGCCCCTGGTGGTGCAATCGGTTAAACCCTTGTGCCGGCAAGACTGCTGACTGACAGGTCAGCAGTTCAAATCCGGGGAGAGCGGGTTGAGCTCCCTCTGTTAGCTCCAGCTCCCCATGCAGGGACATGAGAGAAGCCTCCTACAGGATGGTAAAAGATCAAACATCTGGATGTCCCTTGGCAACGTCCTTGCAAACGGCCAATTTTCTCACACTAGAAACAACTTGCAGGTTCTCAAGCCACTCCTCACATGATTTTTATTTATTGCCTTGTTAGTTTTGGTTGTTGTAGAGAGGAAATTCATTACATGTAATGATCCCAACCATCATAAAACTCATTCATTTCATGCTGCCTTCCTATGAACATTTAGTGGCTTTTGGAGAATGAGGGGTGGCCGAGAAGCATCAGACTACATGCTTGTAGCCAATCACAGATCAATGAAGTCATTGACTTAAACCATTGACTTGATGGTCTTCCACGGAATGACATTTTTGTACATCTGAGAATAGGTACATAGCCGCACATTGCTCTGGTGCCTTCTGCTTTCCACTGGCCACAAAAATGAATGTGGTAGGGAGACAAGGCATAGCTCTGCTTGGTTGTTTTTTACATGATGTCTTCCCACTCAAATTTTGACCCATGTCAAGTAGATCTAGTTTATGTATTCCAGTTCTTCGTAGTAACAGCATTGGGTTAAGAATATCTGGTTGGTAATAATATTTAAACTGCAATCTTTACAGAATGAATATGTATAACGGAGTCTTTCTCTGCTTCCTTCTCTTTCTCTCTCTCAGGTGAAGAAAGACATAATTCATCACAAGTGTAAGGTATGGGAAAAGTTCATTTTCTCTACATTATCCCAATGATATTACAGCTCCTTCCCCAACCACAGAAAATTTGCTGCAACGTACTGTACAAATCACAATTCCTTGGACTCTTTTTAGGGCAGACTTTACTGATAGGGAAATGTCCCCATTTTTGTCATGGTATCAACATTGGTACAGAATAATTGCGATGGTTCAGGTGACATTCTAGTATCCATTTCAGCTAGACCTTATTGTTTGAACAGGCGTTCGGCCCTTAAAACTGCAGGCCCTCTGCAGTTATAACTGCAGGCCTCTGATGCCTACTGCCATACGTTGTCGGGTTGCTTGTATTGCTTGTATGATTTTTATGTATTTGCATATGCTTTTAATTGTGTTTTTTACTGTGTGGAAGTCGCCCCAAGCCAGATGAGAGTGGCGACGGACAAATCCAAATAAATAAATAAATAAATAGTTGTTCTAGTGCAGGGGTCCTCAAACTTTTTTAATGGAGGGCCAGGTCACAGTCCCTCAAACTGTTGGAGGGCTGGATTATATATATATATTTAAAAAAACAACAACCATGAATTAATTCCTATGCACACTGCATATATCTTATCTGTAGCGCAAAAAACACTTAAAAGCAATACAATAATTAAAATGGAGAACATTTTTAACTAATATAAACTTATTAGTATTTCAATAGGAAGCATGGGCCTGCTTTTGGCTGATGAGATAGGATTGGTGTTGTTGTTGTTGTATGCTTTCAAGTCGTTTCAGATTTAGGTTGACCCTGAGTGAGGGCAGGGTAAATTACCTTGGAGGGCCATATCCGGCCCCCAAGCCTTAGTTTGAGGACCCCTGTTCTAGTGCCTAGGATGGGTCATGGGGAATTGCTCACCATGCTATTCTACTGAAGGTGAATAAGACACTGCATGTAAGAGGCACTAAATATTTCCTTCCATAAGTATGTAACAAGTACAACCGCTGACATAACCTTGAATTTTAGCAACAGAACTTTGAATTACAGTGTTCCCTCACTTATTTCTGGGTTTAGGTTCCAGGACCTCCCGCAATAAGTCAAAAACCATGATGTAGGGTTGTTCTATTTATTTTTATATTTATACATTATTTTTGTAATTATACTATTTTAAGACTTTATAAACTTAAAATAAAGTGAAGGAAAGGAAGGAAAGGCCCTTCAAGGCTGGAGGGAAGGAGGACTGAGGAGGGAAAGTGCCTTGGAGAGCGGCGGTGGCAAAACAGCAAAAACACCATGATATATACATATTTTAAATTAATATTTTTTTAAAATCCGCAAAACAGTGTGTCTACAATAAGCATGTGATGACCTCATCAGGATGCTGGCCAATAGATTAGTTAATTCATTTCAATTTGTCACTTTTCTCATTGGAATAAAATTAACAAAATCTGCAAGCCTTTCAGACTTCTTTGTATTCCTCTAATCCGGTCTTTTGAAGCTATTTGGTCTTGGAATGAACCATGAACTATTATGAAATTGGTTTTAATTTGGTTTTTATAAATGTACTGTTGATTGCATTGCTGTTTTGTAAACCGCTATTTGGTCTTGGCATGAACCAAATAATAAATAAATAAATAAAATTGACTACGGTCTTGAAGTGGCTCTGAGTTTAGTGGTAGGAGTCTATATATAAGTTGATCTAGGACCTTCACAGATATCTTGTGCACATACCTTGTGCACAAACCACACTAGGTAGGTGATCACATAAAGAAGTACCCATCATTAGGCTAGCAGGTTGTCCTCTGAAAATTAATAGTAGTAGAACTTGGAAAAGTGAGTGAATAAAACATCTTATCAGGCTTCAGATGGCTCACTTTATTTAATCACGTTGCTCACTCTGGCTCTTTTCCTGTTGCTGCAATCTTTGAGGGCAATTGGGGGTGGACCAGAACAATAACATACTGTATTTTCTGGTGTAGTAGATGACTGGGGGTATAAGACAACCCCCAACTTTTCCATCTAAAATTGAATGTTTAGGATATGCTCACCGTATAAGACCACTCATCTTTTTTGTAGTAGCTTGAGAGAGCTTTCTTCTCTCCAGGCTTGAGGCTTATGGCGAGGGAAAGCCAGCATAGGCCGCTGGCGGCGTCGGGAACAGCTCAGCGATCTCCATAGCAATGCGGTTTGCCGCTCCTTTTCCCCATGTGCACCCTCCCTCTGCCCCCTCCCCCCTCCTCTTCCTTCTCCTCAGTCCGCGCCGCTCGGGACACCGAGTGTGGGAAAGGCAGGCAGCTGCCCTCCTGCTGGAGCAGGGCACCCGAATCAGCTACTGCTGCTGCGTCCCTCCTGCACCGCTTGGCTCCCTCTGTCAGGTTTCAGTCTCCCTGAGGGGCTTCTCCAGTCCATGCCCACCTCGGATGATGAGGAGGAGGAGGCAACATGAGGGAACCACTGGGCGACAGAGGAGGAGGAGGAGGAGGTCACTAGGAAGACTTGAGGCTTTTGCTTGGCACCCTTACCAAAGTAGGCACCCATCCTTTAAGCAACATTTACTCATTCCTTCCAAAATATTTACTATAATAAATAAATACCCGGCATGAAAATACTCACTTTGATATATTTTGTGGATCAAAAAGTCATAAAGTACAAAACATGAGAAACATCATATACATTCTTGCTATTAATAATTTCTGTTTTCCTCCCCAATGTCGCTGACTGCCATCTGCGGTGCTCCCGTTGTCCTTTTGGTATGTACTTCTACCAGCCTCTATACACATTGTTATTGTATTTTAATGTTGTTATTACCTCCATTCCCATGCTGTTTCCCTTTCTAGATAGCTTTCGTTGTAATAGACCATCAAAGTTCACAAATTAATGGGTATTGTCACTCTGTACTATTCATAACTCTAGAGTCATGACTTCGTGAAGACGCTCACGCGATTACATCATTCAGGCCCCGCCCTGGCCCTGAGGAAGCCCCTACGGGGTGAAACGAAGGCGCGCAAGACCCTTCGCCGGCCCTTGGACTTTCCTTTCCCACCCGGACATCATATTCGTGAGACTGTGCTATTTTCCATACCATTTGTGAACCTACGGGGAGGGTAAAGAGTCCGGGACTCGGGCCTTCATCATCCAGCATTGCCTCTCCTCACCGGAGCCTGGGCGTCTTAGCTCGCCGCCCACACGAGCGAGCTCACCGCCATTAATTGTTTTCACTGTACATTATATTGGTACTTACCTTATCATGTATCTATGATATGTATATGATGTTTCTATGTTTTGTACTTTAGATGTTATGACACAATATATATCATACTGAGTATTTTCATGGTGTGTTTATCCACTATAGACTGTTTTGCTTAATAGCTTTGTGCTATCTTCCCCTTTTGTATTGTTGTATATGTGGAACAGCTTTCCTTTGCTTTACCCTTACCAAAGTAAGCACCCATCCTTTAAGCAACATTTACTCATTCCTTCCAAAATATTTAATATAATAAATTTTATACCTGGCATATTAGATGACCCCCGACTTCTGAGAGGATTTTCCAGGATCAAAAAGTCATCTAGCACTCCAGAATATACGGTACATGACAGAAGACACATTTTACATTCTTGCTATTAATAATTTCTGTTTTTCCTCCCAAATCTAGCTGACTCCATACTTGGGTTTCCAGCTTTGTGGCAAGGTCTTTGCAACCCTTGTACGTGGCAAGCTGGTTTATATGGATGGAAAATTTGCACCCAAGGCACAAGGAGAGCTGCTTGTGTCTGAGAGACAGATGCCCACAAAAAACCCATCACCATACTATTAATGGGGAGACAGAAAACAACAAATGCACACATTAAAGTGCAATGAACATACCTAGAAGAAAGGATAAGATGAACTATAATGATGGCTGGAGAGAAAACGTGGGAGAAGTAATATTCTAAGGCAACTGCCAATACACATCCTGTAATCAAACTGAGTAACAGGAAGTGCTGATCCTCCTGTATAAAAACTGCTGAATCAGGAGAGTCCCTTATCTCAGTCCCACCTCCATCTCATGCTCAGTTGGTGGGAACGAGAGAGCAGACCTTCTTTCTTGGTGTCTGCCCCCCAACTCTGGAACTCCCTGCCCAAGGAAGCCAGAATGGCCCCCTCCCTGTTTTCCTTCCAGCTAAAATCTTTTTATATAAACAGGCTTTAAAAAATGAAGGTGGTTTGTAACTTTGATGGATTTTAACTGATTTTTAAAATCGGGGTATAAATAAACATCATCAAAATGAAGACAACAGCGCCATATAACAATGGAAAAGTGGATGAGGACATGTTCATGTATTTATAATTAGTGGGGAAAGCTCACATTTCTTGCTCCCCAGGAGCTTAGATGATTCTAATAAAGATGTCAACCATTTGTTGTTGGTGCTTCATTTCAAAATATGTATCTTGTGAATTCCCTGCTATAGTGTGACACAGGACTCATGGCAAAAGAGACAAAATTCAAGCTATGATTGAATTATCAGTATCTATTGTTTCACAATGGTTGTGTGTGTGCCTTCAAGCGAATATGATGATCCCATGAATTTCTTAGGGTTTTCTAAGGCAAAGAAAATATGCAGCAGTGGCTTTGCATATAGCTTTCAAGATCAGACAAGCTTTCAAGGATTAGCTTTCGAGATCAGACAAGATCTAGTGCCTTTGCCTTTATGGTATTTCATCCCTGGTTGTTACAACCATAGAAATTGGACAAAGGCAGATATTTCTGATGACTCATGTTCAATTTGGTTTCCCAATCAGGATATCTAGCTTTAGCCGTGTGCACCTTCAATACTTTTCACATATACTTTAGGACAGTGTTTTTCAACCTTTTTTGAGCCGCGGCACATTTTTTACATTTACAAAATCCTGGGGCACACCACCAACCAAAATGACACAAAATTATACTCTAACACAGTAATACATAGAGTTAATATGTTTTTAAATGTATTTATACACTCAGTGTGAACCTGAGCCTATTTAGATGAATACAGCATATATATGACTTCCTCTCACATATTTATACATGGCTATCATGTCTTCTCTCAGCCTTCTCTTCTTCAGGCTAAACATGCCCAGCTCTTCAAGCCGCTCCTCATAGAGCTTGTTCTCCAGACCTTTGTGAAATTTCACCCTGAGTGAAACTTGCTTCCAGTTAACTATGGGTGTCATGAAGCTATTATAAACAGTTCCATGGGGGGAAGGGGAGGCAACTCTCGAAAAATCCAGTAAAATAGTTAAAAAAACTTTTCCAAGTGGAGAGGTTCAATTTGTTTCTTGGACTGCTTTAGGAGATAGTGTCACATTTTCATTCCTCCCTCAGACAATGTAAATTGCATTCCAGCCAAACTTACACACACTACTCTTCTTTCATAATTTAACATACATGAGGTTTAGCCCTGCTGTAGGCAAGCAAAAAGGAAAAAAAGAAAAACCTGCTGAGTCATTTGTTTTCTCCTTTGAAAATCCATGCAAAAAGACTAAATGTAATTAAACAGAACAGCAGTGTTTTCCTTTGCTTATATTGTACTACAGCACACATTCTGCCAGAACATTTGGACATAACTGTTATGAGCTGGCAAGATTTCATAAAGCAAATGAATGCTAAACAAACAAAACTCAGAGGGGTTAATATTTAAAATACAATTAAAATGTGTGCCAGTAAAAAGGAGGATGCTCAGAGCTAAAGGTGTGGTCTGACATGCAACAGCTTCCTGAAAGTGGTGCAGAGGCACTCTCTGGAAAATTATGGGAAGGGCAAATTGATATCAAGCAGGAATTTGGGAGGCATTGCCAAATGAGGCAGAAGCCCTATGAATCCACCAAAGAGTACTCTGGCGAGCTAGAAACACCCAATTTCCCTTTCCCCAATAAAAATCTCACCAAAGTTGAAGAAACGCCAGCTAGTTGTTTTATTCATCCCAGCTGAGAAGGATGACAGCCGCAATCATTTGCCAAAAAGCTGACATACAGTACAATGCATTACATATATTTTATAGAAAAACAGAACTGCCAAAGTTCAAACTTCCCGCCCCCACCCCTCAGCCATCTTCAAGCTGATTGGATGGAGTCATCAGCTGGCTGGGAGGTGCTGCCGGCTTGTCCCCACCTCAGCTAATCAAGAGCCAGCGCTGCTTTGGTCCCTCAGCCAATGAGGGTGGAGAAGGTGGACCAAGCAGGAAACAATGAAAGGTGAATAGATTAATGACTCAAATATTTGTCCAAGGGGCCAGCGATTCCCCAGAGGGGCCTTCAAGCTGGCCTGGTATTGTCCTGAGCAAAGGAATAAACATCTTTGGTCTGGCGCGGATGCCCAGACCCTAGGAGTCCTTAATCCTTGATATGTGTCTTCAAATGTATCTTGCCATGAGTTTCGGTCCAAAAGGAAATGAAGACAAAGGGGATGAGGCAGATTGTGACATCCCTGCTTTCCAAAGGCAAGGAAATCACTTGGTGGATAATGGGGGATCACCGGGGGACAAAGGTGAATCAGATGGCCACTGCTCCAAAATCTGATTTCCTTTGTCAACAGAGATATGCATCCCCCTGGGGGGATGTACTTAGGGGAAAGACATCAGCTGTCTATTATCCATGCAAGGAAGTCTTTGATCAAACCTGCTATTAGAACTTTCCTGGCTCAAGAATGTAAGTTTCCCTTGAGCCAGGGTGTGTGTGCGGGATCACAAAGGGTGGAATTTCATCTTATATTTTATACATAGGAATATAAGGGAAATATAGGGAAATATGTGAGGAAATAGCCATATTAGGAAGGTTAGAGGCATACCTTTTCCCCCTCCCCAGAGTCCATAGGAAATCATAAGATAAGTCCCAAGAGGTGGAGAGAAGGGAAAGTTCCCTAAAAGTTCATAAAAGTTTATAAAAGTCCTTTAAAAGGTTCCCAAAGTCCATAAAAGTTCAGGAAAGTCCTTAAGAGGTGTCCAAAAATTTATAAGAATTTGTAACAGGTCACAAGCCTCTGGACTTCCATAGGACAGTGGCAAGATCAGCATTGCGGAGGGGAGTCATGGATTTGATGATCAGCTGTTTCCCTTTAAAGTTTAATTCTTAAAAATAAAAATGTTATTCCCGGGCGCCGGGGCCCAAATGCAAAAAGTGAGATAGCAGTTAGGTTTAGAATTAGTGCAGGAAAAATCATGCATAGAGGGAGTTTGAGACAGTGAAAGACACAAAGTATCACTGCTGGCAGGAAAAGTTGCAATCTAAGGTTTCTTTATTGGAGGATTTGTTACAATGTTAGGGTTGGGGAACGAAATAAGAGGAAAAAGGTATTTTGGTTGAACTGCTGCTGTAGCCAAACTCCCAGAGATGTTTGGCCCAATTGGAACATACAGGAACTGTGGAACTCCCTGCTGCAGGCCAGATCAATGCAGGGGGCCCTGGGGTGTTCCACCTCAAAATCACCCCATCACTTTGACCAGTTCCAGTGACTCGCTTGTACATAAGATGACTTATTCCCATTAGTTCCATTCCAATACTCATTTTTAAAAATCAGTGAATGAAAACACTATATGAAACGGCAAAATGGGAAAAGGTTTCTCAAAAATATCTCAATGTATTGAAATAAAATCATATTTTAAATATGATTTCCTTCTTCAAATGAAATTTAATTTAATTCAGAAATGACATGACCCCAAAACATCATATTTCTGGAAGGCACTGGGTATTAATAGGAGCCCGAAGTGGCGCAGTGAGTTAAACCCTTTTGCCAGCTGAACTATTGACCTAAAGATCAGTGGTTCGAATCCGGGGAGTGGGGCGAGCTCCTGTCTGTCAGCTCCAGCTTCCCATGCGGGGACATGAGAGAAACCTCCCACAGGATAGTAAAACATATGGGCATCCCCAGGGCAACATCCTTACAGACTGCCAATTCTCTCACACCAGAAGTGACTTGCAATTTCTTAAGTCACTCTGGACACAGGGAAAAAAACCTGGGTATTAATAAACTTATGAAAATCTATTTCTCCTTTGTTTTCCATGAATGATGATGCCTATTTCTCTGTGCTTCCTTCCTCTCAGTTAGGCACCACATGGTTAAGGATTAAATCATGGATGTGAGGGCGAGCTGGCTGCGACATCTGTCACTCCATTGATGAAAGAATGTTTTCCAGCCACGATCCTCTTCTCAGCACAATTACAACACTATATAAAAAATTTGTCACTGCAAGATGTGCTTCATCTCCTCTTCTGGCTCTAAAACTGGAGATGAACCAAATAGAATTTTTTTTAAAAGGCAAAAAATGAGTAGTTTTATTTTTTACTTAACTAGGGAAGCATCCCAATGAGGAAATTTACAGGGATAAAACAAATTAATTTCTTACTCGGCTCAAGACAGGTTACAACATTGCTAAAACACATAGTCAAAACACATAAGAATTTTAAAACACTTGATAGAAAACACATATTAAAACATATTTCCATAAAATACATATTAAAATACACAAGACAAAAGTTAGAGAGTGAATGTTTAAGAAATCAAATGTATGTTCTGACTCACAAATCTTGCTATAAAAATTGTGTCCTTACACTCTGCCTCATACCAACAGACCTGGGACTGGGAGCAGCTGACAGGAACATGGAAAGCTGGCTTATACAGCTCAGTATTTTTATGCTGATCAGAAATAGTTCTCTAAAGCAGTGTTTCCCAACCAGTGTGCCGTGAGCAATCATCAGGTGTGCTGTGGGAAATTGGAACCTCCAATACCCTTTCTTCCCCCTCCTGCCAAACACTTTTTCTTCTCCACTTGGTCTCCCTTCTTCCCAGCATCGCTCTGCTCACTTTGCCTCGCTTTGTGGCCAAATTTGGCAGCAATTTGTCCAGTGGTTTTTGAGTTATGTTAATCCCACAAATGAACATTACATTTATATATAGATAGATGAGAGAGAGAGAGAGAGAGAGAGAGAGAGAGAGAGAGAGAGAGAGAGAGCACAACAGCACAGGCAGAAAAGCAAACACAACAGGGAAGCATGTCTGTGTAGGAGGGTGAACATTAGAAAGAACTTCCTGACTGTGAGAGCTGTTCAGCAGTGGAACTCTCTGCCTCAGAGTGTGCTTCCGTCTGGCTGCTCTCTTTCCAGCCGGCTTCCTTGAGGACCAGGTACATTTTCGTGTTTATGTTTACCAACTATTACTACATTTAAAAACATATTAACTATATGTATTACTGTGTTAGAGTGTCATTTTGTGTCATTTTGGTTGGTGGTGTGCCCCAGGATTTTGTAAATGTAAAAAATGTGCCGCGACTCAAAAAAGGTTGAAAAACACTGCTCTAAAGAACTTATATTGAGATAACTGTATTGTTTAATTGGACTTGATAGAGCCGCGATGGCGCAATGGGTTAACCCTTGTGCTGGCTGGACTGCTGACCTGAAGGTTGGGTTGCTGACCTGAAGGTTGTTGGTTCGAATCTGTGAGACAGGGTGAGCTTCCGCCTGTCAGCTCTAGCTTGCAGGGAGGGACATGAGAGAAGCCTCCCAGCAGGATGGTATCACATCTGGGTGTCCTTTGGGCAACGTCTCTTTGGGCAACGTCAATTCTCTCACACCAGGAACACCTGCAGTATGTTCTCAAGTCACTTCTGACACAATAAATAAAATTTGGACTGGATGCATTCTCTTCTGATTCTCAAACAGGGGTGGAGAACTGTATGACTCCACATTTTGCCTACAGAACAGCTAATGGGGCGACCAAGGGATGGTCACAGTTGCCATCCCTGCTCTGGAGTAACAGTGGGAAGGCAGACAAGGCCAGTTCTTGCATTAGAAAAGACCTGTATCAGACAACTGGCTTAAGAAGATATTGAAAGTTCAACAAATGGTTTGTGCAGTTATTGCTTTGTATTTATTGCTGCAAATATAAGGAGATAAGAAGTTTTTTTCTGCCATAAGCATCAAAGTAACACTAACATTTTAGGGGTTATATCTATATTGATGTGAAGAGGGTCAGTTTGCTGATCTATCTACATAAATAAAAATTTAATGTTCGTTTGTGGGATTAACATAGTTCTGAAACCACTGGGCAAATTGACACCAAATTTGGACACAATACACCTATCAGGCCAATGAGTGACCATCACTTATAAAAACACTGGCAAACATAGTGGAAGAGACTTTAAAAGCCAAAAAAAACACATTACAATGCATGCACATAACAACATATGCACAAATATATATACACACATATACACATATACACAGACTGGGCCACAGCAACCCATGGCAGGCTAGTTAGTCATAAAAACGTTTGTGTTTTTAAATACATTACAAAGGTACCCTCAATTCGCTTCTGACACGATAAATAAATAAACTCCTTTACTAATGTAAAACTTTTAATGACTGTTCCTGGCAAACTATTAACAGAGATTACATTAACAGTGCAAGACTGAAAAGCTTCAGTTTAAGAGCAAGATCCACATTTTTCAATGTCTTGTGATTTATAATACTAGCAGGTTTTAGAAGAAGAAGAGTCCAGTAATCTTGACTCTCCCTGGGATCAAGTATTGAGGGAAGCAACAACAGGTTAATCTCAAAATAGAGCAAAAAACATGGACAAAATGACTCCAGAAGTTTGTTTGAATGACATTTAACTCTTCAGCTCCTACAGGTGCAGAATTCTCAGGCAAAGAAGGCAAAAACGTTGAGAAAATAGAGCTGTCCAGAAATCAAGCAGAGGAATAACTTGCTTGGAAGTTGTATGCTATGGCTGCTGCTAAATCGTATGAACAGAAGCTTGAGAAAGCCAATAATGGAAAAAATAGGCTCTGAATCTCTGGAATATTTTTTTTAGGAGAGGGAGGTGCTCCAGCCTTTATCTTATCTAAGATCTGTTTGCTTTTTCCTGACCGTCTATTTAAAGTCAGTGATGGGCAGTGTTTTCCTAGTGCAACAGACAACCAGTTGGGCTCGTGTTTGCCTGCCTTTGCTTTCAGCTCAGAGTTGCCGCACCATGTCTTCTCAAAAACTTCAGGTGGCACCCCCTGCACCTTTACTACGCCCCATGTTTGTCCCTGAGAGGCTTTTAATGGGCCCTGGACCTTCCAATTCCTCACCGCGAGTCTTGTCTGCAGGTGGTCGACAGCTAATAGGACATATCCACAAAGAAATGATTCAGGTAAGTGTTAGAATCCAACTCCTCAAAGGACTTGCAACCAGACACTGGTATATCATCCTTCATCTTGGTGTTTACCCAGCCTTGAGACATCACTCTGGCCCTCTTCTTAAATTTTCCTTGATCTATTAATTTGTTGTTGTTTTATGGTTCCTTTAATTTAAAAAAAATCCTATTACAATTCTTGACTGAACACCACCATTCTTTAACCAGTCTAGTTATTAAATCAGAAGAAAGTTGAGGAATTAAAAGTAAATACCTTCCCTTTGAATGGGCTTACTCCTTACTCTTCAGTGGGACTGTTTGATCCTCTGGAAAGTATGGTTGCTTACCTGTAACCAGGTTTCTTCGAGTGGTCATCTGTGGAATCCACACATATGTAGAATGCTGCACAGGTGCAACATACTACATATGTGTGGTTTCCACAGAGACCACGAAGAAGCAATGGCAATATGACTATACTGTGCCCAAATGAACTGCAGAATTTCATCTTGTGTTAATTCACTAGGTCTTTTGTTAATCTTTGAAGAATTAACTCTTTTAAACTTATATGATCTACTACTGTTGTTGTGGACATACTCTTTCCTGAATTTATTTCCTTTCTTTCAAGCAAGAAATATTGTTTGATTGCCATTGGAAAGACAATGCCTCTAAAATGGAGGTATATCACTTCTGCATATAATCTAGAATACGGGGCATCTGTGTTGACTCAGAAGTTTCCTAATTCCAGACGGATTGCTTCTGGTGTTTTCCTCTTTAACCAAGATTTTGTAGCAAAAAAGAAAAAAATGGAAGAAGTTGTGGTCACTCACAAGTTGAAGAAAATCATGTCCGGACTCCTTGTGCAATCAGCAAACGAGGCAGGATAATTACATAATAAAAGTCCTGTCCAAAATTGCTGAGAACCTAAGAATAAGGCCTTGATCATACTTAATTGAATATACCATTTCAGACAACCTAAGCATTCCGCTTTTTAGTTTCAATAGGTATTAGAGTTTAAAATTGCCCTGAACAGAAGACAATGGCTATTCCTTACCATAAATGACACCATGAAAGCAACCGACCTCTTTTGCATAATAAAAAAATAAATAATCCCATATACAGAACCTCATGTCCAGTTGGGTCACTTCTCCACTGTGGCATCATTTCAGAACAGTTCATTGTTCTGGATTCAGCCACTTTTGGTTCTTTTCATCCTTCTATCCAAGTGTATATATAACATCTATTGCAGTGTTTCTGAACCTGTGGGTTGGGACCCCTGGGGGGGGGAGGGTTGTGAGGGAGTGCCATAGGGGTCACCAAGACCATCAGAAAACACAGTATTTTCCATTGGTCATGGGGGTTCTGTGTGGGAAGTTTGCCCAATTCTGTCATTGGTGGGGTTCAGAATGCTCTTCGTCTATTTTCCCCCAACTCACATTTGTTCACATTTGGGCATATTGGGTATTGGTGCCAAATTTGGTCCAGATCCATTATTGTGTGAGTCCACAGTGCTTTCTGGATGTAGGTAAACTACAACTCCAAAACTCAAGGTCAATGCCCACCAAACCCTTTGTGTGTTTTCTGTTGGTCATGGGAGTTCTGTGTGACAAGATTTATTTATTTATTTAAAACATTTATATTGCGCCCTTCTCACCCCAAAGGGGACTCAAGGCAGAGCACAGCATATATACGGCAAAAATTCAATGCCAGGACAAGAATTCATTTATGCATACATAAACATGAAAAACATTTATCTCAATATTTTTTTAAAAAACCAGCATCATTGGTGGAGTTTGATTGTAGGTAAACTATAAATCCCAGTAACTAAAACTCCCAAATGGCAAAATCAATCCCCCCAACCCCACCAGTATTCAAATTTGCACATATTGGGTATTTGTGCCAGTTTGGGCCAGTGAATGAAACACATTCTGCATATCAGATATTTAAATTATGAATCATAACAGTAACAAAATTACAGTTATGAAATAGCAATGAAAATAATTTTATGGTTGGGGATCACCACAATATTAGGAACTGTATTTACGGGTCGCGGCATTAAGAAGGTTGAGAAACACTGGTCTAGTGGATACTTTCCCCCCACTCTGAGGATTCACAGATGTAAATATGCACACACAATGCCAGCTTTGGGAAAGCTGTTTGAAACTGATTGTCTTCTCTATTGTCCTCAGATTATGGATGAGATCAAGGTGGGAATCCAGTATGCCTTCCAGACACAGAACCCCCTCACGCTTGCTGTCAGTGGCACAGGCCATTGTGCCATGGAAGCAGCCCTCCTGAACGTGGTGGAAGAAGGAGACAAAGTATTGATAGGTGTGAATGGATACTGGGGTGAACGAGCAACTGATATTGCCAAGAGGCTTGGTATGTATTTTGGATACTTTTGTTGTGGCAGGACATTCAATGCAACTAGCACACAGGATATGAGGACACTTCTGGCTTCAAAACTGGCCAATTTAAATACATTTTTCTATTTTTTTTTTCAAGGTTTGGGGGTGGGGGAGAGAGAGGGGCTTGAGAAGGCAAAACTGCTTTGTTTTTCAGTGGTGAAATTTGGAGGCCCCCAGGGGTTTCACGAGCTGCATCCCAAGAGCAGCATTGGGCCAACAGATCAGTTGCTTATTTTGCTATTAAACACAATGCTTTTCTACAAAATAATGCCTTTATTTTTACAATCTAAATCAGGCTCTAATTTTAATTCAGCAACTGTAGCTACAATCCTATATCCAGTCACCCAGGATTAAGCCTAATTGAATCAGCAAGATATAATTCTTACTAGACATGTTTAGTAAGAATGTACGTGTTTTATCACGCAAGTTATGAAAAGGATTAATTCCCTGCAGCATTTCTCAATTTGAGCTCTGTATTGTTAATGCAGATCATATAAAGGATTTGGATGGTATGTCTTCCTAATACCGACCTTGCTATCATTAATATTTAAGACAATTCAAAGTTGTTTAGCATTTTAAAGACTAATGAAGTTAAGGTGACATAAAGTGCAAAAGTATTCTCCAACTCAGTATCTTCCAGATATGTCAGACTACAATTCCCAGTATGGCCATGCTTCATGAAAGTGTTTAGACTTGTACTCCGACACATGTGTGATGAACAGATTCAACAGAGAATGGTCTACAGCAGTGGTTCCAAACCTTTCTTTGACCAGGAATCACTTTGACCAGGGACTACTCTCCAACATTAGTACCAAAAGGGACACAAATCAGTTTTTGGTCAACTTCAGATTTGGTTTGGTTATTTGGGGTGCTGATTCAGAAAATTGCATTGGATAGACCACATCAGCTCTAGTTTCTGATACAGAACATATGCCTCCAGTAGTCGTCATCTGCTTGCCCATAGAAAAGCATATTTAAGAAGCCTCAGCACTATAAGAGGGTTTTGCAAGACCAGTCGCTCTCATTGCATTGGATCACAGATTGGGAATTACTGGTCTAGAGGAGGGATAAGCAAATCGCAGCTCTCCAAAACTGATCAGACTGCAACTCTGTTTGGATTGGAAAAGGAGTTTCTATTATTGTAATTACTGTATAGAAAATGGGGTCCAAATACTATAAACAAACAAATAAAGACAGACAGAATAGAGCAAAAAAATCCATCCAAACATCAAGAAGAACTTTTTGGTAGTAAGAGCTGTTTAGAGTGGATTGGACTGCTTTGGAGGGGAGTGGACACTCCTGGCTTTCTTTTAGTTGTGTATTTCTTAATGTTGAACGAATGAATAAATTTTATTGTGACAGTCACAGACCAGGAGTACAAAGCATTAAAACATTAAATCAGAGGTTTTCTCCCAGATGCTCCTGTGGTTGCACATTCCAGATACAGTGCTTGATAACAGATTTGGCTTTGTCGTATACAAACCTATTAACCCTTGAGGTGTAAACCCCAAGATTTTCCTTAATGTTAAAGGCTAGCTCAGATAGTTTTTGTGGTCTCTTCCAATTCTATACTTCTATAACCTAGGACAGTTTGTAAATGCATCTTTGGTTCCTGTCCCAAAGAAAGGTGGGATATACATTAATTAATTAATTCATTAATTCATTTAATCAATCTGCCAATCAATCAGTTATGTTAAAGCCTTCCTATCTCACATGCCAGAATTGCATAGCTCTGTTTATTTCCTTTGTGTATAAAAAGGGCAGCACTTATTTTATTTCACGAAGTGGCTTGTAACAAATGTGTTTTTAAAATATCCCAAAACTTGCAGTTTTGATTGCAAGACCCTGTCATCACTATTATTCTGTAACCATGACTGATACTACTCCTGCTGTAGGTCAGTACTAAAGCATTGCGTACTTTGCATTCAGTCTCCTAGATATAATATTAATAATAATAATGCAAAACATCCCAGTTTCATTTCTAGTGCCCCTAAATAAGGCTGAGAAAGAACTCTGTTTGAAATCCTAAAGAGCCTCTGCTAGTTAAAGGAGCAAAGACTAATCCATGTAGATCGGGGGTCCACAAGAACTAAAATATGGTCTGCAGCCTCACCATTACTACACCGTTGCAATGAGAGCGACTGGTCTTGCAAAACCCTCTTATAGTGCTGAGGCTTATTAAATATGGTTTTCTGTGGGCGAGCAGATGGTGACTACTGGATAGCATATGTTCTGTATCAGAAACTAGAGCTGATGTGGTCTATCCAATGCAATTTTCTGAACCAGCATCCTCAAATAACCAAACAGAATTTAAAGTTGACCAAAAACTGATTCGTAACTCTTAGTACTAATCTTGGAGAGTGGTCCCTAATCAAAGTGGTTAAAAAAAGGTTGGGAACCACTGATGTAGACCAAAGGTCTGGTTGTACTTTGATCTCATTTCAGATACAACATATGTTTATTTCATCAAATAACATTGGTTTCAATCATTAAATGCATAATTCCTGACTGATGTTTAATCAAGTTATACTCTGAAGATTCCCATGGAATGTGACTGGACTTTGACAGTCTACTACTCTGTAGTCAAGTTAATACATGACTCATTTCAAACAAAAAGCTGGTGCCTTTCAAATGTAATTGACTGTGATCTGCTCCCTTTCTATCACCCTACCGGGAATATGGATCCATTTCTATGGTTTTATAATTGGAATCAGAGGAAGCTACCTAAAACTGAACTACATCTTTAGTCCATCTGGGACTTTCTGCATGCAGAGATTTTGCTACTACTACTGAGCTACTCTTATCCTCCTCCTTCAAATAACTGACATTATTTTTGTACTGATCTCCAAGAAACATAATCTTTTATTCATTGTCTTCTAGGAGCTGAAGTATATCAGCTGGTAAAAGAACCTGGAGAATATTTTACTATGGAAGAAATAGAGAAGGTGAGTTGAGTAGTCAAAGCATGTTGAAAGTCTAGTGTTTTCAGAGTAGACCCCCCCCCCCCACTTTTCCCCTTATGGAGGTGGCTAGAACCACTCAATACTTAGATAAGTTTCTGGTCCCAATTCAAAGTGCAGGTCATTACCTATAAAGCCCTAAACGGTTTGGGTCCGGCCTATATTTGTGACCGCATCTCCCCCTATGAACCGGCGCAGGCTTTAAGATCTGCCAGGGAGGCTCTCCTCTCAGTCCTGCCACTGTCACAACTGCGGTTGGTGAGAACGAGGGAGATGGCCTTCATGGTGGTGGCCCCCAGTAATGGAACACCCTCCCCAGGGAGACTGGACAAGCCCCCACACTGTCCTCCTTCAGTAGGGACCTGAAGAACTGGCTGTTTAAACAAGATTTGAGAATGCCTAGTCCTACACAGTTGACCTACACAGCTGTTATGCAGCCTTGCATTTTATCCCATGCCCTCTTCCCATGGTTATAACTTTGCAGTTAGATTGTTTACAGCCTGGTCAGTTTTATAGTAGTTTACCCAATTGGTAATGAGCACTGTTTTTAACTGAGTGTTAGTTTTTGTTTATAGATCTATATGTTTTATTTAATTGTATGTTTAAATTGTTTACATTTTATGTTCTGTTTTTAGGCACTTTGTGCTGGGTGTAAACCACCCCGAGTCCCTTCAGGGAGATGGTGGTGGAATACAAGAATAAAGTTATTATTATTATTATTTTACTGACACAAAAACACAGTATGACACAGCAAACGAGATGCATATTCTGCATTTTGTATAATAACATTACAAGTCGAACACTTCCCAAGTGATTGTTAATTGTTGTTGTTGTTGTTGTTGTTGTTAGAACACACCTTACCACATTGAGATATAATTTATATTAGTATGCATCCCATCCTTTTGCAGACTGGATGCATACTATATTTAGAAGGGATGCATACTCTCCCCATCACACCTGATTATTACGATACTTACAATGAGAAAATATTTGCATTTTGACTCATCACACTATGGAAGGCTGGCTCCCCCCGAAATCCATTCAAAAGCCTCCTACATCATTTTTTCTCAAATATTGCAGAGTGACGTAGCCTGGAAGTCTTGCAAGATTTTAGCTGACAGAATACATACTGATGTATTGATCATATGTAAATAAATTTTTAAAAATGGCACCTTAGCAATGTTTAAAATTGTTGTAAATCAAATAACACAATTAGAATCCTGGATGCAATTACTCCATTTCTGCAACATTTTGCAGAGGAATTACAACAGATTACTGACTGAACAGGACAAACGTCATATGATAGGACCCATTTGGAATCATGTTCAAGGAGTCTTCAAAATGTTCCAGTGTGATAAGGTCTAATCCTCTTTTCTCTTTTGTTCTCATATGATTCTTCTTGTCTCTCCTATTCCTCTCATAGGGTTTGTTGCAACATGCTCCTGTTTTGATCTTCATCACACATGGAGAATCATCCACAGGAGTAATGCAGCCACTGGATGGCCTTGGTGATCTCTGTCACAGGTCAGTAGGGTCACAGAGATGGGTCACAGGTTAGTAAGGTCATGGGGGAAGGTTCCAACGTCATTTACCTAATAGGTAAGATTGATGGATGTCCCATAGGAATAGCTTTGACAAAAGGTGCTACAGATGGATTTCCTCTTCCCCTAAACAGCAGGGAATTTGGGCATCACAAACCAAGGAACATTTAATGAATTAACATTTGGGTGCAAAAGATCAATGAGCCAGATCATTTACCAGAAGTATGTGCTATTTCACAATGAAATAGAATTCACATCCAAGGAAGAATTAAGTTTGTTAATGCTGACTCATAGGCCTGGTGTTTCAGGACAACAGTTCTGCAGAACATGAGTGGAGGAGACCCTCATTAGATTTAGGGACTAATATAGCCTGCAAAAGCAAAGTGACAGACTGGCCCCTTTTTAAAATAAACTTTACTGTATTAATTTAATGCTTTAACTATTTAATTATTGATTTTGATGTGTATTTTATTGTATTTTATGTGTGGGCATTGAATATGTGCCAGCTGGAAGCCGCCCTGAGTCCCCCCCCCCCCCAGCTGGTTCTCCAAATATCTCCAAGTTGCTTTGCTGTCATGAAGGAAAAATAATATTGATACTTGTTATAAATATATGTATACATTTTTTAAAAAAAATCTAGGAAGTATTATTTTTAATAGTTCGCCCCAAAATGAGTTAGGTAGACTTCCATTATGCAGGCGTGAAGCATATTCTTAGGCGATCCCACATTGTTCAAGTATGATGGCCTTCCAAGTATAGTGTCCTGGCAGAGGATACGTAGGTGACTTGATCCGCATGTTCTTCCACAGTGAGGGCATTGGTTTCCAGGTGGAAGGCAGTCCCTTTCAGGGTTGGCTTGTTTCTCCCTTTCACCCTTCAGTTGAGCCTCTTCAAATTCCATGGCACCAGTTAAAGCACTCAATGGCCAGGGCTTCCCAGTTCTCAGTGTCTATGGCAGAGTTTTTAAGGTTAGCTTTAAACCCATCTTTAAATCTCTTTTCCCATCCACCAACATAGCATTTTCCATTCTTGAGTTGGCAGTAGCAACTACTTTGGGGGGCAGTGATCAGGCATTAGGACAACATGGCCAGTCCAGAAGAGTTGATGGCGTAGGAGCATCACTTCAATGCTGGTGGCCTTTGCTTCTTCCAGCATGCTGACATTTGTCTGCCTGTCTTCCCAAGAGATTTGCAGGATCTTTTTTGAGGCAATGCTGATGGAATTTTTCCAGGAGTTGAATGTGATGTCTGAAGCATATACATATTGCTATGAGGATATTGTGAAAGAATTCCCATGTAAGATGCCATTTGAACCTAACTTGTATAGTTAAGATGCCATTTGAACCTAACTTGTACACATAACACATATCCCTTATGATGCTCACTCTTAAGCAAGTGTATCTGGGGAGTGCATTCTAAGTTTCTGTCCCTTATTTATTTTTTGCTTTAGGTATAATTGCTTACTATTGATAGATGCTGTAGCATCACTAGGTGGAGCTCCAATCCTCATGGACCAACAAGGTGAGCAATTATTATTGTAAAGTGAAGATTGGTCACTGCTTTTTCATTCTGAAGCATTCTGACTTTTACACCACTGTTTTACAAAATGACACAGCAAGAAAATAGTTTATTAGGAGGTCTGAAATGAGATACTAAATAGAGAAAGAAAACAAGATCCACATTGAAACTGCACGGCCATGAAATGCTAATCAAGGTGGCCAATTGCAACATTCACACTTGCCTCAAGCAGACAAGAGTTCTTTCTTTCACCTTGGACATTCCACAGATATATAAACCCCATTTTCCTAGTTTCCAACAGACCTCACAACCTCTGAGGATGCCTGCCATAGAAACAGGTGAAACGTCTTGAGGGAATGCTTCTGGAACATGTCCATACAGCTCGGAAAACTCACAACAACCCAAAGATCCACATTACTCCTCTACAACAAACATATGTCCTATTCCTATCAAGTGACAGAACTCTTAACAAAGTTTTCTTCTTATTGAACACACAGGAATTGACATTATCTACTCAGGTTCCCAGAAGGTCTTAAGTGCACCTCCAGGCGCTTGCCCCATATCTTTCAGTGAAAGAGCCAGGTAAGTCAGTGTTTGCCTATAAGGTATCTCATTTTCAGAGGATTTGCAGTGCCTTCATATGTTGTTTTTGTTATTATTATTATGTTTATTTATATCCCATTTATCTCTGCTGAAGGAGACTCAAAGCAGCTTATATTAAAAGTATTACCACACAATTTAAAATGAACTAATATATAAATATCAAAACGGAATTAAATGTAATAGTATGAAAAAATCATTAAAATCCATCAAAACATATTCAAAGCTAAAAACCACCACACCTCTGACTTGATCTTAAAAACCTTTTTCTATAAAACCGTGTCTTGCTATTACCTTTGAGGCGTAGTCCCTGCCGCTCAATGCAGAGTAATTTCATTCAGCTCAACACAAACCTGTGTCGAAAAGGATTAGTCTGCTTGAGAGAGGTGTGGATAACCAACTGGACTCAGTTGGTCTCTTCGGGTATCTTTTAGTACCCCAGCACCAATGGAGCCTGCTGGAAAAAAGGGTTTGATCTATCGGCCAAAAAATTACCAAGGCCTTAATATGAAGGATTTTCAAGGAGGCATTCATGAAAACGTGCAGCATGTAAAAGAATCTAATCAGATATTCCAAAAAAATCAGAGTTGAAACTCCAGGCAGTTGTGCAAGCAGAAGGAATACCTAGGAGCTGAAGAATCTACCTGCAAAGCAAATGGTAAATGGAGTAACTCAACAAATTGGTTGTATCAAAAGCATTGCATAAATTAGTATAAAACTGATAAAAATAGAAGGAGCACAAGCGGCTAAACATCTTATGACCAAAAATGAGCAACAGTGACCACATTGTCTATAGCCTCAATTTTTCCTCTGTACATGAGGCCGGACATCGCAGACAAGCATACAGATGTGGAGTTATCTATTCTACTCCACGGTCGCACAAGGTGGAGGATTCTTTTAGGTAGTGCCATTTTATCAGGTTGTCTTTTGATCTGCCCACTCATCTTCCGAGTCTGTTCAGGGACTTCCAAGTTGCCCATTCTTGGTTTGCCCTGGAGGCAGACCCTCGTGGGAGGCCATCCAATTGGGATTTCCTGGTTTAGCTGCCCAGAGGGATAGCTTGCTGTTACTGGGGAAGCATTAAGAGGAGTGGTGGTTCTCGTGAAGCTTTTCCTTGATTGGGTAAAGAAAGTGAACTCCAATAAATGTTGGACATGGAAACTGAACACAATGCAATACCAGAAGCTGAAACGGATCCTGAGTCTTGAGGAGATGACAAGATTCTGAAACAGAATTTGAGAGTCTTGCTCCAACTGAGAAGACACCAGCATTTGTGCATGCTAGAGCCTTCGACTGTATCCCATTGTTGGCCACCCCACACACTTTGAAAGTGGATGCCTCCTGGCATTCTCCCAAGCAGCGCAATGTTAAATGGGCTCCAATGCCACCTCAACACAAAAGATGGGCCTAAACTCCCCAGCAGCTTGATAAAAAAGTTATTTAGGCATGATGTGCAAATGCCAGTTTCCAAGGATGCTTTCAAGGTTGTTGAAATGAGCATGAACCTGTACTTTAAACATCTGAGTAATGACCTGGAAGCCTTCACAAACCATGCTGGAAAGATTGCACGGCTTGCCGATATGGAGCTTCTCATGAGGTGACAAGGACTGTTAAAGGAGAAGAAACCTTTAAATATGCTGCTAGATAATAATTTGCTTCTAGAGTATAGACAGCTGTTGCTTCCTGTTGATACTAGTGGAAATAAAGTATAGTACCTCCCAAACTACAATTAAGTAATAGTGAAATAGGTTGCTGTAAGTTTTTCGGGCAGTATGGCCATGTTCCAGAAGTATTCTCGCCTAACGTTTCACCTACATCTATGGCAGGTATCTCTGGAGGTTGTGAGGTCTCAACCTCTGAGGATGCCTGTCATAGACGCAGGTGAAACGTCAGGAAAAAATGCTTCTGGAACATGGCCTTACTGCCCGAAAAACTTACAGTAATCCAGTGATTCTGACCATGAAAGGCTTCGACATTTCATTATTCGTGAAATGCTCTACTGCAGAAGACAAACTATCTCCATTTTGTGTTAAAGATCTCTGGTCCAGAAAAGTTATGAGGGCATATTTGAGGGGGATCTTAGAAATGCTAGATTGCTGGATCCCTAAAAGCCTGTCTTAATAAGATTTTAGCCTTCTTATTGTAAGAGGAGAACTGTTTAATTTCCTGAAGTACTCCATCTTTGCCATTCATTTTGCCAGGAAGAAGATTGGTGCTAGGAAGACAAAGCCAGTCTCCTTCTATCTGGACATGGAAGAGCTGACTAAATACTGGGGCTGTGATGGCCACCCAAGAAAGTAAGTACTATACTATTTTTCTGACTTCCCCTGTGGAAAGTAAACGTGATTGCTCAGAAATTCATTGCACACTACCTGTACAACTGCACTATTTCCCAAACTGAGATTCAAAATAAAAGGTCTGATACCAAATCCTACTAACACACATCTTTCCACCACAAAAGAGAAAGACTTTGAATGGACATTGGCAAGAAAGGGGTTTATTAACCCCAACCATTATTTCCGTTCTCAGGTGCAGCCTCCAAAGTCACTTTGCTTTAAATACACAAACCTATGCAATAGATTGAACATCACATGTTTGTGCCATGGAACCATCCGACATACACATGTGTTGTGCAGTATAGGTTTTCTGCTCTAATTTGCAAAATAGTTACTCTTAACTGCTGCATTATCTGATTGAAAGGAATGGAAGGCATGGCCATAATTACATCATATTATATAACATAATCTATAATGTAGATGTAATGTGAATTATAATATGAATTGGGTTGCTGTGAGCTTTCCGGGCTGCATGGCCATGTTCTAGAAGCATTCTCTCCTGACGTTTCACCCACATCTATGGCAGGCATTCTCAGAGGCTGTGGTCTGTTGGAAACTAGGCAGGCATGTGAGGTTTATATATCTGAGGGAGAAAGAACTGTTGTATGTTCGAGGCAGCCAATTGAATGTTACAATCGGCTACCTTGATTAGCATTTTCAGGTTTCCTAAAAACAAAACCATGGAAATGAAGAAAATCTGGCTACTAGCATTTAAAAAAACTCTAAAACCAGGACAGTAATAAATAAGGAGAAATACTCAGGAAACAGACGTGAAACAATCAGGGCTAGCTAACACCTCCTAACAAAGGACCCACGGGCAGGAAGCAGCCAGGCTTTGATGCTGTAAGGCCATTTAGTGCTAATCAAGATGGCCAATTGCAACATTCACACCTGCCTAAAAACATACAAGAGTTCTTTCTCCCACCTTGGACATTTCACAGATATATAAACCTCACTTGCCTAGTTTCCAGCAGACCTCACAACCTCTGAGGATGCTTGCCATAGATACAGGTGAAATGTCAGGAGAGAATGCTTCTGGAACATGGCCATATAGCCTGGAAATCTCACAGTAACCCAGTGATTCTAGCCATGAAAGCCTTAGCCTGTATTTGTATGAATTATTACTTGGTCTATGTATTTGCCTTATATACTGTATGTTATTTTGCAGATATCATCATACTGCTCCAATCAACACATTCTTTTGTTTGCGAGAAGCCTTAGCAATTCTCACAGAAATGGTCAGTTGCTACAAGAGATTGGGTGGACAAGGCGTGGTAAATGAAATGAATGCTATGTAATCAGTGTTGCTCTTTGGAAATTTTAGAGCAGTTTTGTAGTGTAGTGCTCACTTAAGAAGGTACAAAACTGTATCATCTTTCTTTAATCTCATTCAAGCAAGCATTTAAGATTTAATCAGAAGAGCTTTTTTAGGGGGATATTTTATTGTGTATGTGTTTCTAAAATGTTTTACAATGTTTATGTGCTTTTTATTGCTTCAAAATTTTGATTATAAATATTTCAATTGATTTGAAGCAGTCTTGGTTTCTACTCTGAGAAAAAGGTGGCATACAAGTGCAATAAATAAAATAATAATTGGAAACTGACGAAATATAATGCTAAGTTCACTTTTTTACTTTAGGCCTTAGTTAGTCAGAAAAGGGTAAACAAGATGTTCTGCTTGCTTTACTGTTTGTGATCTGGACACAAAACTAATGTCAATCAGATGGCAACACATATCACTATCTCAATCACAAACCAGGCATCTCAAAAGAAGAAAATGTTTAACCATTATTTAACTACTAAATAACAGCAACATATATTGTGGAAAATAAATATCTTTTTTTTCTTATACAGGGACTAGAAAACTCATGGAAGCTTCACAAGGAGAATAGCCTGTATTTGTGTTCAGGGCTACAGAAATTAGGCTTCAAGCTCTTTGTGAAAGAATCGGTAAGACTTACTATAACAATGAATGTTGACTATAAATCTAATTATCAATACAACGGGCAAGATATATAATGTATATGTGTGCTGCTTCTTACAGAAGGTCTTTTAAGGTGAAGTTGTGAAAATGGGAGAGAAAAGGAAATGAATGTAATTTACATGATGGGGAAAAAACAATCAGCCAGGCTACAGGCACTTGGTTCCTATCAACATCAGTATGCCAAGACTGAAAATAATGTCTCCAAAACAGAAAGTCGTTTGAAAGTATTCTCAAAGGCTTTAATGGCTGGAATCACTGGGTTGCAGAGTTTTCCGGGCTGTATGGCCATGTTCCAGAAGTTATTTCTCCCACCCTGGACATTCCAGAGAGATATAAACCCCACTTGCCTATTTTCCAACAAACCTCACAACCTCCGAGGATGCTTGCCATAGATGTAGGTGAAACATCAGGAGAGAATGCTTCTGGAATATGGCCATACAGCCCGGAAAACTCACAGCGACCCAGTTAGCAAGTAGTTTGTGCCACTTTCAGGTGAACAGGGTTATTACATTCCTCCTATACTTGAGCTACACTAAGACAAAAATGTAAGTATGTGGTATTTGGAATAAACCTTTAACTTTTCAGATCAAGTCTAGCCTCAAACGAAGTCAAACCGATGAACAGATAGTTGAACATATGCTCTCTGGTAAATTATTGCTTAAATAGGTTTCTGCCCCAGCATGAAGAATAGCAGGAGGGGGATCTTTAAATGCACTTTATGTCACTTCCTTAATTTTTTTTTTGCAAGAGCTAAAGCAGTGTTTCTCAAATTGTGCTTCTCCATGTGTTTTGGACTTCAGCTCCCATAAATCCTAGCCAGCTTACAAGCTGTTATGTATTCTAGGGATTGAAATCCAAAACATCTGGAGGAGTACAATTTGAGAAACTCTTGAGCTAGAGTTTCAGAAGGCACAAGAGATGCTCCAACCCACTCCTTTCTATTTTGCAGAATGCAAGGCTCCCAACAGTCAACACGGTGTTTGTACCTGAAGGATACAACTGGAAAGAAATAACTGAATATACAATGAAAAACCATGGAATTGAGGTCTCAGGAGGCCTGGGTCCTTCAGCAGGCAAGGTAGATACTGGTTCCTGATAACAAGTAACAACACTGGTATGTCTGGCTCCCAACACGCCAGTAGAAAACCTTGAAACTATTTTAACATTACCCTTGACTATTCGTTTCAAATTATATAACCCAGAGAATTATATTACGCCTGATGAGGGTTACATATTTATTCTGTTCATAAAAAGCTACATAGCTAGCTTATAATACAGCTTTCTCCCTGATGTTTTCTGTCTAAAAGATGAATGTTCAAAACATACAAATCCTAGCCTACCTACTGAATCAAGTACATACTAACAGAGATTAATCACTTTGTGGTCTTACTTAGAAAAGTGTAAACAAATTCAGCCATTACCATTTATAGATATAAATAGCTTAGAGAGAAGAGCTGCTCCAGACTTTCCAAGAGTGTTTATGAAATATTCTGTTGTTTTTACGTTTTCTCATCCTCAGGTTCTTCGAATAGGACTGATGGGGTACAACTGTACTAAATTCAATGTTGACAGAGTTCTTCGCGCCCTGGAGGATGCCCTCCAGCATTGTCTCAAGAACAAGTTATGAGCTCCTGTACCACCTCTCGGAGAAATTGGCTTCTGTCTTGTTTTTACCTCTTCTTTCAAATTTGCTTAGAAAAGTATGGCCCAATTACTTTAGCCTTTCATTTTTCACACTGGATAAAGGCATCTAAAGTCTCAAACGTAGAAGAACCTATATTGACAGGAAAGCTGGAGTACTGTGGAATAACCAGAGGTATTACTATACAATCATATTCTCAGTAATTTTTCTGCATTCCAAAATATAAGTGACTATGTATTTGTATATTTCTTTAAGCCATTTATCATGCTTTTTGGTTGGACTGGATGGCCCACGAGGTCTCTTCCAACTCTTATTCGATGTGTTGTTGACTTACACCTGTCAATTTCATTGGGTTTCCTTAGGCAAGGAATACTCAAGAGGTGGTTCTGCCAGTTCCTTGTTTTGAAATGTAGCCTGGGATTTGTTGGCAGTCTCCCATCCAGGAACTAACTAGAGTTGATCTTGCTTAACTTACAAGATTTGATGTGATCTGGTGCCTGTAGGCCCCACTGTGTAACTAGATTAAAATTGACACAGGAATAAAGTTTACTTGTTATTCCTTGCACACCAACTAATGCAAGTTATTCCCTCAAGTTTAAGTGTTTAGCTAGAAGTTTTTGAGTAGAATCCAGTTGCTTTGCTATATTAGTAGCTGAATTTTCCCAAGTTGCATAGTGATAAGGGAAGAAAGACCAAGTCTGTTCAGCCCACAGAGTCATTGCTGGAATCTTGTTCTCACTTCTTTTAATTCTGGACAGCATTGGTGAGCAAGATATATGCACTCCAGCATAACACAGAAAACCAGAGATGGAAAAAATATCTGCCACCGACTGAAACACCTGAAACCTTGTCAGAAAGAATAATAAAGTAGCATTTAAGTTTTTCTCTTGCATTTTTACATCCTGAATTTTTGGAGGACATTATTTTACTGAAATACATGTCTTTTTCTCATGAGGATAAAAATATCAAGCAAATAATTTCAATTATGACTCAGAGATATGGAATATTATAGTACATTAGTAATGAATCAGCATTTGCAAGGTTTCACGAGCAGGCTCATTTTTATTTGTATGAAGTACAGTTGAAGCATTCTTTGCAGTGTCCACTGTAAACACTGCATGTCAGATTTGTGGCAATGTCTAAACAGCCACTAGGTGACATTCAGCTTTTTTTCATAACCCCAACATTGAACTAAAGTAGTGGTTTCCAACTTCTTCTTTTTTTGACCAGGGCCCACTTTTCACGAGGGCCCAGTCTCCAATGTTAGTACCAAAAGGCTTATGAATTAATTTTTGGTGAACTTTAGATTCAGTTTGGTTATTTGGGGTGCTGATTCAGAAAACTGTATTTGATAGACCACATTAGCTCTAGTTTCTGATACAGAACATATGCCATCCAGTAGTTGCCATCTGCTCGCCCACAGAAAACCATATATAATAATCTAGAGTTGATGTGGTCTATCCAATGCCATTTTCTGAATAAGCACTCCAAATAACCCCAGGAACAGTCCTAAAAACAGAGACACCAAGACTTTTTCCCCGTTGGGCTGTGTTATTATCCATACTAGTATCAATGAGGCCACGGACCATGTTTTAGCTCTTGCAGACCACTGGTGACCCATGGATCACAGGTTGGGACCCATTGAACTAATTGGATCCCATTTGGGGCCAGGACCCTCAGGTTAAAAAGTAAGTGTTCCAGACTAGTGGTTCCCAACCTTTGGTCCTCCAATCGTTTTGGATTTTAACTCCCCAAATTATTAACTGTTGACCAAGCTGTTGGGCTTTTTAGGACTGAAGTCTCAAATATCCGGAGGTCCAAAGTTGGGAGCCACAATTTTTATCTCAATTTGCAATGCCTCCTTCGCTAGGTGAAGCCAAATGCTGATATCTTTAACAGCAAATTAATGGCTTTAAATCCCTGTCATCAACAGGTTCTTTCCACCTTTCGTTCTCTGCCTGAAATACAACACCAGAGACTGCTATGTGATGTATGGATCAGAAACGGAAATCAGTTTCCTTGCAAAATCTGTAATAGACACTCAGATTTCAGAACAGACTGACATTCTAGGTGACGCCTGGCATTTCCCAACAATCATAAGAACTAAATAAAACATTAGGAAAATAAAATGTAAACATTTACCAGATTTTGGCAACTCCAAGAGTTTTACAACTGCAATCATCACAGCATTTTAAAAACATCATAGGAGATAAAACTAGTCTTCTTTAGAATAAGATGTTGTCTGAGACTAACAAGATATAATCCACAGATCTGAATAATATATTGCCTTCCCTAAACTTCTGAATAGTTATGGTGCAATCACAAAGAAAAAAGTGGAATAAAATATCAATGTGGTCAAGCCGTTTTAAATATGTTCTCCAGTAAAAGGTCTTTTTTATTTACAGTGTTTTCTATTTGTACATATTTATAGCAACATCAAAAAAGTATTCACAATGCTTCACTGAGTGCAAAATGCCACTTCATTATCACCTACCATCCTAATATCTCACCAACCATTTTCCCCAACATTACCCAGATTGTCTTAGCATAGTTAATATCCTTCTTTAACACATAGGGCCACTCTCCTGAAAAGCAACCATTTAAGTGTGAAGGTGAAAATTTGCACATCTCAGCTGTATTTGACACAGTTTTAGGCATATCTGTATTTTTAAGAAAATGGATATGCATATGGGTGATGGAGACGCGACAACATTGGAAGTGCATGTGTTGAAAAAATCCAGAGTGCAAAAGCAGCAACCAGGCCAAGAAAGCCCTCCCCTCAACCCACCCCTTCTCCTGGGAGCGGATTTGGACAAATCTGACAAGGAAGTGATTTTTCTCAGTATTATTAAGGCTACAATCACTTTGACGACTTGACTAAGGCTTTATTTCTGAGGTACTAAAGTTAGCAGGTGGGCACAGTGTGCAGACCCGCAGAAGCCCAACCCCAAAAGCTTGTAGCAATGACACTGAGAAATGACATCACTTACTACTATCCCTGAATCACTATTACTTGCCTTTCAGAGTAAAACAATACATTAAAACTTTATATAAAATCTCTGGTTTTATTTTGCCATCTCCCTCCAGCTCACAAACAGTTCCAGCCAAAGGCTCTAACTTTTGCTTTGATGAAATCAATGTAATATGCCTAGGTATGTGAATACCCATTCATTCATTATAAATAAAAGTTTGGGATGACCAAAAGCTGGTGAGTGAAATGAGACAGTCAACCTCTGACAGGCACCCATTCTTCAATGCAAACATTTATAGGATCAATCCACAGACAACCTGACTGGTTTAACGACATTTTGCAGAATCAAAACCTCATATTAATCTTGCTCTCTTCTGCTCCAGAGAGATGTTTAGTCCCACTACCATGCACTTCTCAAATTATCTTTTGTTTCCAAGATAGAATCTGGAGTCTCATTTGCACCCAGACCTTTGATGGGGCGCTCTTCTGACAATTACTCCTACGTGGCTCCTAACAGCAGTGGCCTTTTTTAAAAAAAACAACTTCAAACAACCCATCAAAGATTCAAGTCATGTAAGAACAATGCAGAGTTTGAAAACATGCAATTTCTCTGAGGCAGCAGTGGCACTGGAACTATACTTCTCTTGCTGGATAAGCACAGCAAGTATGAGCCCCACAAGTTCAACCTTGGTATCATATAAAAGTCAATGTAAGAGGGCTCTGCTCCATCTTGGGTTTGTTCAGCTTCTCCGTCCCAAATCCAGGGAGCTGGCACTAGTAACACGTGGCAGTAGGAGGCCAGCTGAGTCACATCACATGTGCTACCAGTCATGTAGGTATCATTTTGTTTCAAAAGAAGAAGTACATGTACATTTAAGCTGAGGTTTAACAAATGCATATTTTTTTTTACTGAAAAACATTCATCTGATCAAAATAAATTCCATGGGACAAAACTGTTTTTAAATAACATTTTCAATTCAAATTGTATATAATTCTTTAAAGTTTCCATACAGCAAAGAATGGTTAATCCTTGAAAATCTGTAGAAAAAACACAAAGAAAACAAAAGCTCTGAGGTATCACACCCACCCAGACACACAGCCTTACACTGGCTGCGGTAGAAGCAGAAAATTGTAGGCCCAAAGGAAAAAGATCATTGATTGTTCTAGTAAAGTTCAGGTAGCTCAGGAAAAACATTATCCCAGATCAGTCCTCTGAGTAACGGAACTACCTCAATAAAGTCCTCAAGTGCATTGGAGACCTGATCGCTTAAACTGCTCCTGCCAAGCAGCTCCCTGCACCTGAGAGAATGCAGCCCAAGGTGCCTTGTGCAAAAGATAAGGAATTAGGTGCGGCTATTTCCTGTTATTCCTTATTATATAGCTTTGAGAGTTGTACGAAATGTCCAACTTGTCTTTGATCATGCAAGATACTGCTGGAGTGCTGTCTTTGCCCTGTAACAATAACAACAAAATAATTGTCAACTACTGAGAAGACGCCAACCAGTGACAGACAGAAGACTGAAGTACGTACTCCAGAAACTTTGTTTTTGTGGATGCCATAGACTATCCTGAATTGGTTGAGACTCAATGAGATATTCATTGAAAAACTATAGCAAAATGTGCTGCAGGATGTCCCACAAAAACATAATTTTTTGGAGTTTAATAAACTTTTTCTATGTTTTTATGACACAACCAATTAGGAAATGACATTTATAACCCAAGAACAAAAATTGTGTTACATAGTGTTATGGATTTCGGTATGAGCCATGGGCTGAGCACAGGGCTCCTTTGATCTCTTCCTTGATGAGATGAAAGCACTTGTAACGCTGTTGCCATTTCCTCACCCAGGCATTCAAAAAGGCCTTTCGTCGCTCTATTCAGAGAAGGGGATAGTTCCTTTTTAAATACAAGTTAAGGTATAGTATTACCTCCTATCAAAAAAGGGAACTATCTCCTTCTCTGAGCAGAGTAGCAAAAGGGTTTGCACACTCGACCACTGTACTGCTTCTAGCATTTTTGAAGGCAGAAATATAGTGGTGGCTCCTCTTTGATGCTTTTGCAAGGAGAACAAAGGGAGTCAGTGCTTCTTTTTTTTACAGTAATCTACCCACAAAAGACTAGGGATAATTTCAAGATTTTCAGGAAAAATTAAAAATCATACTGTCCACACATTATACAGCCTAAATCAGTGGTTCTCAACCTGTGGGTCCCCAGATGTTTTGGCCTACATCGTCCAGAAATCCCAACCAGTTTACCAGCTGTTAGGATTTCTGGGAGTTGAAGGTCAAAACATCTGGGGACCCACATGTTGAGAGCCACTGGCCTAAATCCAATTGTTAGTCCCAATTAGAGTAGATCCACTAAGTCAACAGTAATGACTTATCACATTCCTATTGCTGATTCAATGGATTTACTCCATCAACCAGATCTGGGCCAGTGTTATCCATCTTCAAGCACTACATTAAATGTACACAGCTCAAAACAGCCCAAGATCATTCAAATTTGATTTTAAAGTCCTTTCATACTTACTTATCACAAAGATTTGGATCTGATGACTGACTTAATTTGTGTAGAATATCTACTATTCCAATATCTCTGAGTTTATCTTGACGATCTTGGGAACCTAGTAGAAGAATATTGCATATTATAAGTGAGATATTCAATGTGAATTGAGAAAAGTGGCAAAATAACTGAAAGACATGTGATATAAGACAAGAGACTTTCAACAACCAGACCTCCACAGAGTTAGTGCTGCAGTCACACACCCACTTCCTGTGAGGGTGGATTTGTATGCCATTAAATACCATGGATCTGCTAGAATCCTGGCTTGTCATGCATGAATAGTATATCACCAAGAACTGATGGAAGGACGATTAGCACAGAAGTAGAACAAAGGTTTTTTCGGTGGTGATCGCTTTCTTATGGAATTCTCTATTAAAATAAATTTGATTCGTACCACTACACCAGGGGTGGGCAATTGCCGGCCCTCCAGGTGTTTTGGACTTCAACTCCCAGAAATCCTAACAGCTGGTAAACTGGCTAGGATTTCTGGGAGTTGAAGTCCAAAACACCTGGAGGGCCGGCAATTGCCCACCCCTGCACTACACTATATGCTCATACCACTGTACCACTTCTTGATCCTTGCCTTCTCTGCCTGGCAACAGAAGATAAACCAATGAAGGATGTTTCTTTCCCTACATATACAGAATGCATCCCATGTAATAGTCAGCCCAACAGGATTTCATTTTACATAGGATTCTTGAGAAGGTGTTGCCACCTTTGTAAATTAAGAATCTCACAAAAAGCTCCCTCTAGAAGAGATACTGCATCGAGGTATTTCATCTTCTTACCTTCTTCTTCATTCCATATGAGATTAGACACACAAAACATGGCAGCCAGCTGAAGTTTAGCATTCGAATGACTCTGTATGTGAACAGAAAGCCATGTAGATATATTATATTTTAAAAGAGTTTTTTCTTTACCACTGTATCACATCCCCCCAAGAAATGAGAGGTAAACACCACTGGATAAAGAGATTTGCCTTTTCCCCTCAACAGGAGGAAAGATTGATAAAATTAAGGGAATGAGTGTACTCTGGAAAATTAAGTGATAACGGTGTATAAAAAAACAATATTTCCTTCTGATTTTTTTTAGTTTTCTATCCATGGAAAAAAAACCCTTGTTTTAAGTGAGCAAATGAAGATACAGACCTGTCCCCTCAAACTAGCAAACAGCTAATGAATATGAAACAGTTTTCAAACAATGCAAGGTAATTTATGTGCTCTGCCACTGAGTTACAGACCCTCCTCAAAAACTTATACAAGAAATTACATACCATGTAGTACTTTATTTTTTGCAAGATGTCATCATTTGTCATAATTAGTTCTTTTGCTGTTGTTCCATCTGCTATGTTGGCAAGTATACATAAAGTCTGAGGGTGGAAAGATAAGATACAATATACTGTATAGAAAAAAATACTGATGCCTTATCTGACCCTTTGATTCTTCAGCTACTGTAAGGTCTTGCCTTAAATCTGAGAGGATGAATGTTACCACCTGTATTTATCCCAGATTACAGCACCTAGATGAGCCTGGGCCAGAGTTTAGACCACCCCCTGCTCATACACACCTGAACTATTGTCTTCTCTCCTGAAACAATGGCAGGGAAAGCAGTGATCTAACCATCCCAGCTGAGGTAACACATGTCCCCAATCTTCCCTTAGATTTTTCTTGGGAACATGAGGGCAACAGGCACACAAAACCTTGAATCCCAAGCACTTGGGGGATTCTTTGTCCTATGGATCTTTGTTTTACTCCTTTTGTAGGCCACCATTTTTCCAGGAGATAAATTCCACAACACTGGAATTCTTTGGTCCTTTTGTGTTGCTGAACTGCAACTCCAAGCAGTATAGACAATACAGCTAATGGTGGCGAATGTTGAGGGTTCCAGCCTAGCAATATCTAGAAGGCCATGTGATTCCCACTCTTTCTAGACAAAGAACGTGCATCTGATTGAAAAGGTATTTCACTTTTTCTTCAAAAGCCCCACATATACTGTTCTTATAGTTATGTACATACAGTATAACACAGCACAATACCTGTTCTTTTACTTCTACGTTATGTTCTCCTTCCAGGATAAGTGTCACGGCTTGCATTATTTGTTTCCCATGTGTACTTATTATCTGATCTATATGCTGCAAAAAACCCAAACAAATAGTAAACATAAAAATAGCAAATAATCCCTTTAAAGGTACTATTGCCCAAAACATCACAAACACTGCAAAGCCCAAGAAGAGCATAAAATAGGGCTATAAATGTGTGTTTATTCACATAAAGTCACAGAAAACCCAAGGTTAAAACAAATGTTCGAAATGAGAAAACTGCAGAAAATCCGCCACTATGTTTTCATTCAAAATGAAGACCATTCCCTTCAACTACTTCAAATGTATTAAGCTAGAAATGAGAAGAAAAAAGGAAGCTGCCTCTCAGGATTCTGGATTACTGAATGGACACAAATAGGAGGTTTAACAGTTTTTGTGGGTCTCAACTTATTAGCCAAGACACCTAAAAGGATATTGATAATGCTGCAAAGAAAGGAGGATCACCAGCCTTGCTTTTCATTTGTATAGTTCATTCTACAAAGAGCATCCCAAGCAGTGCTGACGAGTGCTGTGGCATTACTTTAGCATCGGAAGCCTTGTATAATCATATAAACTGCAGCAGCTTATAAAAGCTGTCTAATAAAACTAATTTTAACATACATCAAAACTTTTTGAAGCCTACTGAAAAACAGAAGAGAAAACGTATCACTTGGCTACTGAAATACTGAAAATATAAAGTCTAAAAATAAGTTATATATGTCAAAACTGATTCATTAATATACTTACAGGACGAGTTGATAAAAGGTTTCTAAGTAGTCCCAAAGTCTTCATTAGCACATTTACATCAGAATCAGAGAGCAACTGGAACAACTGTTCTGTACTCAAACCTCGTAAAATGTCTGCTTTGATCTTCTGTTCTGCTTGAAATGCCATATTCTAAAGAGATACAGATAATTAATCTCATACTTGCAGTCACCCTAATATTTTTTAAAAAACTGACAAAGTTTAGTTACCCAAATTGTAATCATCAGTACCAGAAGCAATGAAGAAAACTTTATTTACATCTCGGTTTCCCTGTCCTTCACAAACCAGGGTTCAAGGTAACTATATATACACAGATTTTATATACTAAAGATGTAGGATACATGGAATATTTCTTTAAGAATTTTATTTTACATTCCTAAAAACAACTTTGGACTCAAAACATTTTCAGTCTTGAATTGTACCTTGCAATCTTCAATATTTTCTATTTTCAATATTACCATAGGGGCAACTTGGGAAAAGGGGATAATGCATACAAATATAAAATACGAATTGCACTACATAAATTCTTACCATTAAAGCCCAAACTCCATTCACTCGCAAGGCAAGATTGTCACTCTGGGTTAAACTGCAGAGAAGTTCTATGGCTCCAGATTCTAAAATAGGCTAAATGGACAAAAATGCCATTGGTTTAGAAATCTGAATAATAGAATGACCAATGTGCACAACACACACATACATGCACAACAGAATTTAGTTAGATATGTAGAAGTTAGATATGTAAGGAGTAACCCTTCGCTTCCACATCCTTTGCTTCTTTGTTAGTTCTGTATCTTTCACAAACTGCAGAGAGCTATTGTTTCAGAGCAAAAAATACTTGGAAATGATCCAAGATGATCCCATAACTCTATGACAAAATATCTATTGACTCAGAAAGTTACTCTTGTTGACTTTTTCATCCAATTCAAGCGTAATAGACCACTCTTGAAAACTGGATATTTATTGGAATCCTGGATTCTAATAAAGAAGCCCTGCAACTACAATTTGTTCTTGTTACTATTATGTGACTTCAAGACATATGGCAACCCTATCAAGAACTTTCTTTTCAAGATTTTTTCAAAACTGTCTTGTTCCCAGGCTGTGACTTGCCGAATACCATTGCAGCACAGACATGAGTTGTCTTGCCACTTATGGAATACTGACTAGAATTCTTATTTCAGTCTATTGGGGATAATGGATCATGACCTCTTAGGATCACAATCTAATTGGGTTAGCAGAGTTTATTTGGTAATAGATTATTGTTGGGCATGTAGATATTTTGTTTTTGTTTGATGCTTTCAACAGGCAATGATGCAAGCAGATTTCTTTTAAAGATAAGAAGTTTTGTTTGCTAATAACTTCATGTATTTAAAGATCCAGGCAGATTTCTTGTCAAGAGTTAAAAAATTCAGTAATGTTTCAGAGAGTTTGGATCTTGATCTTATAATATTTAACAGTTTCTTCATAAACTATGTTGCTTTATACAGCTCTCTTTAATAAGAGTTTACTTTTAAATAGAACACGGTTTCCAACTTCCTAACTTGAACTTCTACACTCTTGAGAGACTTCTATACTCAAGCTCATTCAAGGCACAACATATTTTTCTAAGTCACTCTTCAACCAATATTCCCTGCCATCCCGTTTTAAACTTAAATATTCTAAACTGCAGTTTCCTTATCTCTATATACCTAAAGCCCCTCCCACTGCTTTAGGTATATAGAGATAAGGAAACTGCAAATCAAATAAGATATATGCTTCAGATTATAAAATGACGTATTATAAAACATAGATCATATAGAGGAGGATTGAGAAGGTTGCTTCCTCTAACACAGTTTAGTGAGAAATCGTGGTTTATTTCATGAGGAAATTGTTTAATGGTGAAGCAAGGCCACTAGAAGCAGGTTGTGAATATTCCCTGGAATGCAAATAAATAGCTGTTGCAGTCACAAAATCTGAGCTGGAAACATTGCTTTATTGTGTGTATTTTTGCTGCTATTTCAGTTGTGAATTCTTGGGGCTAGAAGGGAGAGGGTTTTCTCTGCATCAGACTGGTACATATTAATTAACTCACACAATAAACATTTCATATTTCAAAATGAGTCATATACATACTTTCCTGTTTAAAAAAGCTCTACCAACCTCTTTGCTTGGAGAAAATTCTAAGAGGAGATTGCATAGAGTTGAAGATGCTACTACTAAGATTTCATCTGGAGCATTCTGTAATACCTAGAAAGAAGAAGAAGAAAAGAATCCTATTGGATTTAGAATAATACAGAAATGAAGACACTGTGTAATGCTGCTGGAGCATAACAGTCAACCACAGTTACACAGGGGGGCTATAGGAGGGAGGTCCATGGAGCTTTCTCAGTGCTCTTGCAAAAGCATGACCATTTGAACTGTAGGGTGCATGGCTGCACCTGGTGCAGTCCAGCTGCCAATGTACAGTCCAAGAAAACCTGTCTTGCTGTCTAATCCAGTCTTAGCACCTGGATGGTTCTTCAAAATTCAAATAGTCAGCATCTGAAAGTTGGGAAGGGACTGTATTTGCCTCCAGTGAATTCCACAGGCATTACACTTCCCCAGAGAAGAAACAGACATCCAGATGTCATCCCTATCTTAGCAAAGCTCAGGAATGAGAAACAGGAAACAAGCCTCCTCTTCAGCTGCTAAACGAAAGACCCTCATTCTATGGTAGGAGAAAGCATCTAACCTGGATAAAAGACACAGCCAATGTCACTGTAATGATTTCCTGCAACTGTTAGTGAAGGAACATCTGATAAGACTACTAACTGGAGCGAATTACAGGGAGCGGTCTACCCCAGTTTAAGGAGCTCAATTGGCTGCCATTCATTTTCCGGTCCCAATTCAAGGTAAAGGTTCTTACCTACAAAGACTACCTTCGTGACCGCATTTCCTTCTACGAACCTACACAATCCCTTCAATCTTCTAGAGAGGCCCTTCTCTCACTCCCGCCCCTGTTGCAAGAGCAACTTGTGGTGACAAGGGAGAGGGCCTTCTCTGTGGTGGCCCCTCGGCTTTGGAACTCGCTCAATTGAGAAATTAGGTAAGCACCCATCCTGGCAGTCTTCAGGAAGAGCCTAAAACCTGTGTGCCTTCAATGAATGAACAATAATCCCTGACCTTGATCAAAACCGGTATAAAATGCCCTTGGACGTATTTTATCTCACCCTCTGGTGCAATTAAACCCCATTGTTTCAGCCCACCTGAACCTCCTTCTAGATACACTACACTACTTATCTCACCTAGAGTTTTAAACATTTTAATCTTTGCAACCGGCCCTGCCCATCGTGATCGACTATTGTGATGTTATTTTGTATTGTGTGCTTATCTTATATCTCTTTTTTTAAATTATATTTTATTGATGCATTGTTTTATGTTATATATTTACTTTGATGTAATTGTTGGGCTTGGCCTCATGTAAGCCGTCCCGAGTCCCCTTGGGGAGATGGTGGCGGGGTATAAATAAAGTTTTTTAAAATTATTATTATTATTATTCCACAACTTAAAAGAGGAAAACAATTATCCAACTAATTATGGCAAATTTTAAAAATTTAATTAGTGGCAAATTCAACATAGTTATGAACAAATCAAACATTACCCCCTGGAACATCTTTCACAGGGCAGAATATGTATATAGTGTGATAGTTTAAAAATCCTTTTCATTCAAGCAGACTTTTAAAGAAGGTTGTTAAGATCAAGTCAGGAACTGCTGTGGTTTTAGCTCTGAATATGTTTTTACAGATTTTAATTAAATTTTTAAAATACAAATGATATTTAATTTTGTTTTAATGTTTGTAGATTTTAATTTGTATTGAAATGCTTTTAATGTACCGTATATACCCATAGAATCATAGAGTTGGAAGAGACCTCGTGGGCCATCCAGGGTTAAGGTTCCCCTGCCAAGAAGCAGGAAAATGGCATTCAAAGCACCCCCGACAGACGGCCATCCAGCCTCTGTTTTCAAGGCTCCATGGAAGGAATCTCCACCATACTTCGGGGTAGAGTTCCACTGCTGAACAGCTCTCACAGTCAAGAAGTTCTTCCTAATGTTCAGGTGGAATCTCCTTTCCTGTAGTTTGAAGCCATTGCTTTGCGTCCTAGTCTCCAGGGCAGCAGAAAACAAGCTTGCTCCCTCCTCCCTTTGACTTGCCCTCACATATTTATACATGGCTATCATGTCTCCTCTCAGTCTTCTCTTCTGCAGGCTAAAAAGGCCCAGCCCTTTAAGCTGCTCCTCATAGGGCTTGTTCTCCAGACCCTTGATCATTTTAGTCGCCCTCCTCTGGACGCATTCCAGCTTTTCAATATCTCTCTTCAATTGTGGTGTCCAGAATTGGACACAGTATTCCAGGTGTGGTCTGACCAAGGAAGAATAGAGGGGTAACATGACTTCCCTGGATCTAGACACTATGCTCCTATTTATGCAGGCCAAAATCCCGCTGGCTTTTTTAGCTGCAGCATCACATTGTTGGCTCATGTTTAACATAATGTCCACAAGGACTCCAAGATCTTTTTCACATGTACTTTCACATGTACGCATCCTCCAGTCTGTATCTTTGTATTTCATTTTTTCTGCCTAAGTGGAGTATCTTACATTTGTCACTGTTGAACTTCATTTTGTTAGTTTGGGCCATCTCTCTAATCTGTTAAGATCATTTCGAATTCTACTCGAGTATAAGCCAACCCGAATATATGCCAAGGCACCTAATTTTACCACTAAAAACTGGTGAAACTTATTGACTCGAGTATAAGCCAAGGGTGAGAAATGCAGCAGCTACTGGTAAATTTCAAAAATACTGGTAAATTTCAAAAATAAAAATAGATACCAATAAAATTACCGTATATGCAGTATATATATGCATATATGTGTGTATATGTGTTTGTATGTATATGCGGTTTCTCAAGTCACTCCTGACACCCAAAATAAAAGCGTACATACCTGAGTATAAATTGACCTGGATTAAAAACCCGGCTTATACTCAAGTATATATGGTAAGCCGCTTTTGAGTATCCTTGTGGAGAAAAAAGCAGGGTATAAAACACAATGATAATAATAGTAATAATAATAAATTTCCCCATCATTATTGCCACTTCAGCTTGATTTTCATTAATAGTTGCTCAACTGTATTAGTGATTTTCAACTTACACCTTATTAATTGGGCTTATGGTGAAGGCTCATTCTTGTTTGCAAAGAAGGACCTAGCTAGTATGGATTGATCACACTACCTCCTAGAAAAGGTAAAAGATCATGTGACTTAAAAATCTTAGGCATTCTACAGAGATGCCTAAATACTCTTCTCGGTTCTTTACATAGTCAAGTCAATAGAGAGATTGAGACAAAATCAAGAAGATATACAGACAGACCTTGCCCCAAATCACTGTAATGGGGCTGGATGTCTTCTTTGCAGAAAAGAAAGAATCTTCACCATTGGTGCCCAATGCACCGTTTTCTATTAACAGAGAAGATGGCACCCAGCATGGGATAGGCTACACTCAGACAAATGTATCAGGCAGAAAGGGTGCCACCAAAATTATCTCAACATGGATGCACACATTAGAGTACACTACTACCATTTACAATATCTAGCGAACATGGAAGTAGCAGACTAGGATGCTATCCCAAGTATTTCCATCAAGAAAATGTCATAGAGAAGAAAAGAAAAGCATCTGCAGAATGAGGGGAATGTGCTGTTACTTCAGAATGTTTAGGCTTTGAGCAGTGTAAGCTGAAAAAATATGAGACCTCAGTCAACTTGCTAAAGTTGCAAAAGACCCCTCGTCTATATTTACAAAAACAGGAAAGCATAGTTCTAACCAAAAAGGTTTAAAAGACACAAATCAAAAAGGTGACCATATCTTTAGCAAAATGACAAAAAGATAAAAAGTAATGGAGAGAATCCTCAGCTCAGAGATCCTTCTTGTTGAACTTCCGGCAATTAGAAACATTGCCTGAAGGGAAAGAAACTGAAAGTCATGGATGTCTAAACTGTGAGGGGCAACATGACTAATGCCCATAAGACCTTGTGAGTTGGAAAATGATGTTGCTTTTGAGCAGAACTCAGATGTTTGCCACTTCAGTTTGAAAATAAGCTATGTGCCTGAGTGCCTACTGTCACCACAAGATGAACAATTTTCATTGATAGTTAAGTTACTTTTTTTCCTTTTTTATCCAGAAGTCATGGGAAGCAAAAGGCTGCTTCAGCATGGAGGATCTTTGACAATCTGACTGAGGCAACATTTTGCTAAGGTGGGAAAGGGAATGATGGGCTGAGACTGTTGGCAGGAAACAGAGAGGAAGAGAGAAGTTAGTGGGCCATCCACTACGACTGAAGTTGGTAAAATAAGCTCCAGCCTCTTAAAGAGGCAGAGCGGCTTTGAAAATATGGGTGAAACATTGCTTTAAGGATGAAGCAAACTGCAGTTTATACCACAATAATTCATCTTACAGTATATTATTGAAACATTGCTTTAAGGATGAAGCAAACTGCAGTTTATAACCACAATAATTCATCTTACAGTATATTATATATAAACTTGTTTACCTTCATTAAAGGTTTCCATACAGCATGGTCTTGGAAACTTGTTCGGAGTTGTTGCACAGATCTTGACAAACTATGCAAACACCTGCAAGGAAAAATAAAACATGAGCCAAAAAGTCCTTTCTTTGCATTTTCAGAAGTTTGTGATTGGTTTTTTTTGGGGGGGGGGGGAGCAATATTTACAAATGGTATTACACTAATAATTAAATTACAAAATGAAAACATGAAATTATCATATTTCTAATACACAGAGCTAAATCCAGTTGCTTGTTATTAGAACAGGCTGTTGAATTTATTGCTGAATGGTACATCATTATGTATACAAATCTTCCTGATTCAAGATGCCTGTCCTTCTTGAGTTTAGCAACTGGATTAAGGCCATAATTACAAAATTAAAATTAAAGAAGGCCAAAAACATTGTGGAATATCTTTTTTTAAAAATACAAGAACATCTCTTTTTCTCTCTTGCTGTTTTAAGTCAATTTCTTTATAATAGGAATAGTCCAAATCCACCACTACAACAAGTAAAGAATGTGGAACACAGCGGGAACTGATAGCAGTGGTAAACAAATTAATAATTATATCTAGGTCATACATGTATACAAAGTATTTTAGATAATTTATAAGAATCCACAATGGATCCATTAAAAAAACATTATAATATCACATTTTGGAAGAAAGACAGGATATAAATTTAAAAAATTAAATAAATAATAAAGTAAACGTTCATTATAATTTAAAGCTAGTACCATAAATGTGCATACAACCAGCACTATAATCTCTGCTGCCTACATTCACCTGTTAGTCCTAACACAACGAATCACTAGAACTCACTTATCCTTGATATAGTGCCATTCACATAGGTGTATTCATACCTGACTGCAGCTAAGCGCACCTTGATGCTAGACTCAGACAAACCATTTACAATCCGATCCATCATATTTTCAGTTTCAATTATCTGAAAGGAAAAGGGTGATGAAATCAAGTAAAGTGTTGGAAGTGTTCTATTTGTACAATACTTCAACGACCATGTGATTTAACACACTTGGTTCAATAACCTACACTCTACATAAATTATCTAAAAATGTTAACTAGAAAAGTGTCACACTTGTATAAAACACACAAAAATTGCATAACTGTGATGAATTCAAACAAGGCAGAAAAGAGGAAAAGACTATCTTTCAGAGCCTTAAGGTTCTTGGAAAAGACCTACAAATGTGTTCGAGACAAAGCGAGAATGTTTCCTACCCACTGTACTGTCTCAAGGAATAAAGTAAGTGTTTATCATAACATATTCCAGAAAGATGTCCCACTCTGGCTGAGGGCTATTGGTATGGGCAAACACCTCATCACAAACTCACCTTTTTTCGTATATCTTCATCATTTGCTCCAAGTGCGGCATAGAGCTTGAATGCAGCCTGCCGGAGTTCATGAGCATGCTTCAAGTCATGATCAAGCTATTTAAAAATACCAAAAACAATCTTAGTATTTACATCACGAACTAAGTAATGTAAGAAAGTTAAATCACCTAAGTGGTATATTGGGAGTTTGTAAAGTTTCAGACAAGACTTTGTTTTTTTAAATATCCACTTCATTCATATTTTTACTCACAATGACTAATTGAGCATAATGTTAACATGAAAAGGAAAGCATTGTGATAGGAAAATCACAGTGAATTGGACGATCATGTCTAGCCTTCAAAACTAAAATTTGATTATGGCTTGAAAAATTAGCATAGCTCCATATCTGAGCCATCAGAAACCAATCAGTCTTCAGCTAAGTCTTCAGCTAACCAGTTTCCCATTTAGTCTAAACTAAGAAATTAGGATTAACAGCTTCAAAGCAAGCAGGCTGTTAAACCAACTTCAAACCATAGCTTCACATCCTGGTTTGTTCCAAAGCCATTTCTTCACTTCAGATAAAATGGGAAACTAAGATACATGTTTAAAATACTCTTTTATTATCTCATCAAGTCATCAAAGCTTCTATCTGTTTGCCCAGGTAACAAACAAGGAACTATATACAGCACAGATATGGGTCTGAGTAATAACACAGGTATACACTTGAATTGCTTTTCAAGGCTTTCAAAAAACTTTGAATTTACTGAGAACTTACTCTTTTTATGTCAGTGATGGCACTCACTGAACTGGGATACTTGAAGTAGTCTGCAAGCATTGCAATAAGGTGGTCAGTAATACTGGCAATTCTTTGCAGCTCAATATCTGCTTCAATCAAATAGGCAAGTGTTTCTGCTCCATCTACTCTCTCTTCTAGCAGCCTCTCTTTACTACACATTCTTGCCAAACATGGCAGTGTCTGGAGGGTACAAAAATGACAGATTGTCAAAACTTATATGTATGCATCTTGGAACACGTTTCTGTTTGTTTCCTCAGTTAGATCAGAGCATTAAATGCTTCTCAAAGTATGTCATTTGTGTTACTCATTTTTATAATAAACTTTGAATCATTAATATCAGCCATAACCTTCACAGTGACCAAAACACTTTACAATATCCATTGTTACCAAGGGGCTGCTCTGTTGCCGCATCATGAACCATTCATTGCAGTACTCTATTCTCTTCCTTTTAATTTTTCTTCAACTTCATTTTATATTTTAAAATCAAACTCGAAGACTTGCGGGATCCATGCCTAATTCCTGAAAGATTACATGAGCCCCCAAAGCCTATTTAAAACATTCAAAAGGCGGCGCCGGAGGCCGAAGAGCAGCAGACCCTCTGGTCTTAGGACACCCGCCACTGCCTGCCAAGGAGAGGGGAGGCTTGTCGCGCCTGGATTTAAGCCTGGGATCCCGCCCAGAACCTTCTGGGGCCCGGGCTTTTGGCGCCGGAAGCCCCCTCCTGCAGGCTCAAAGCAGAAGAAGGACACTAACCCCGCAGATCGGGCACCCCCCTGCCAGATCTCTAGACAAGGGGAGACTGGCCACCTTGGACCAGTTTCACGGGTTCATCCTGAGACCACCTTGCTCCCCCTTCGATGGGAAAGTTGGGCCCACCTGATTTGTTGGGCACTCTCCTGCCGGTCCTCTGCTTCCACCTCTCCCCTCCCCCTCTCCCTTTTACTGCCTTTTACTGTTTTTATTTTCTTGTTTGTTATATTCATAATGTAATTCTTGTGTTGCCGTTTTGGCTTTGTAAGCCGCTGCGAGCCTCAGGGAGTCAGCGGTCTAATAAGTCCAAACAATAAATAAATAAATAAATAAATAATGTCCCTTAGGTTGCTCTAGTGTTATAACTCAAAGGCATTATAGAGTTATAGTGCAATAGGATAACCCAGAGAAATTCATGTCACTAGCACTTCCAACAGGTTACAGGAATACTTGCAATCTTTTAGAAGAGAGGCTTGTATCTCACCACAGGGTACTACCTGCTTCTACAATGACCCTAATTCCTGCCTTACCCATTTCCAGAATGAGAGTAATCTCATACAAAAAGTAACTCCACAGTGAAACTGTTTAAGCCTCACCAAGTGAACAATATTTCTTTCTGATCAATATATTGAGCTAATGTACTTACACAGGGAATTATCCACAAGGTCTAATTCATTTCAAAGGACTGATATTGCTGAAGCCTACACATTTAACAAAGTTTTTTTTTCAGTGTCAGGAGTGACTTGAGAAACTGCAAGTCTTTTCTGGTGTGAGAGAACTGGTCGTCTGCAAGGACATTTCCCAGGGAACGCCCGGATGTTTTTCCATCCTGTGGGAGGTTTCTCTCATGTCCCTACACGAGAAGCTGGAGCTTACGAACGGGAGCTCACCCTGCTCTCCAGATGTGAACCACCGACCTTTCAGTCAGCAGTCCCTGACCTGTCGGTACAAGGGGGTTTCACCCATTGTGCCGCCAGGGGCTCCACCTTTAACGAAGTCAGGCTAATAGAAATCCACAGTGAAAACAATGCATCTTCTTAAATATATACATGAAATCAGTAATTGCTAATCGTAACAAGTAAGCATGACTGGATTAGTTGCTTTTGAAATCTCAATCAGAGACACTTATTTCACTAACTTGAATTCATGACAAAATTTGCATTTGGCTGCAAAGTAGGTCCAACTTACCTTTAATATAATACAGATATCATCAGTGTGGATTGCTCCAGCTCTGCACATATAAGTAAGGCTACAATGAAATATCAGAAAACTAATTTACTTCAAAGCAAAATGTATTTAGATAATGACAAAAAGGCAGGATATATGATCTTCACCACCTTAAAAATAATTGCCAAAATAAGTACTGTATTTTCTGGCGTATAAGACGACCCCCCAACTTTTCCAGTTAAGATATAGAGTTTGGGATATACTCACCGCATAAGACTACCCCTCTTCCAACGCACACCAAATAAAAAATTTAAAAGCACCAGATTTGATTTCAATATGGTAATTTTCCTATTACTGTACCTCCTTCTCTGCCTCTCAGATCTCACACATGCGCTCCTGCACCGCTTCACTGCAGTCTTCAGGAGTGAGATCTGAGAGGCAGAGTAGGAGGTACAGTAATAGGATACAAGGGCGGGTCAGACAGGTAAAAGAGGGGTAAAAGAGGGGTGTTTTTCTGGGCCCAGAGCCATTCTATTTCTTTTTTCCATACCCTGGGCACCTGTAGCTTGCTCCGCCCTTCACTTACACCTTCCTGGTGAGGCGTCCCTTCACCTCAACATTGGGACCACATTAAGTCCAAGAATCCTGATGAATGGATTTTCTTCTACCGTACTTGTACAGCATTGCCTTTAATGCTTTCATAGTCGCTGTGTATCTGAGGGACCGCCTTGCCCCGTACGTTCCCCCGAGATCACTACGTTCAGAAGAGCAAAATCTGCTATTGGTTCCATCGATCCGCTCCTGCCATCTATCCACAACGAGGCAGAGGGCCTTCTCTGTGGTGGCCCCAGTATGGTGGAACTCGCTGCCTGATGCTACCCGAGCGATTTCAGAGCTCGGCCCTTTTCGAAGAGCTTGCAAGACTGTTCTTTTTAAAATGGCCTTTGACTAATTGACAAGCTAATCCTGCCCTGAGGGGTTATGCCTGGAGTTTTTAGAAATCGAATTTTCTGATTTTAATGTATACCGGTTTTATGTGTTATGTTTTTATGCTATGTATGGCTGCAAGTTGTATGCGCAGCATTTTTACTGTTTGTTGTGATCCGCCCCGAGCCTGCAGGGAGGAGCAGAATATAAGATTGAATAATAAATAAATAAATAAATAAATATCAGAGGGACGCGGCCACTGGCATTTTTTAGCTCCCCCCACCATATGCAGCAACCACAGATTCTCCAATCCAGATTGGAAGTTTCAGCACCCTCTCTATAAGATGACTCCAGCGTATAAGACGACCCCTGACTTTTGAAAAGATTTTCTTGGGTTAAAAAGTAGTCTTATATGCCAGAAAACACATCTAAACCATGTGTGATTCTATATTAATGTATTTCTTATGATTATCCATATGGCCCTTACGTGTACATAAATTATATCACAAGTCACAGACCAGCTTTTCATTCAGTATTTAAATACAGCTTTTAAAAATAGTATGAAAAAGGAACTCTCCAAAACTCAGATTATATGTGTCATGACAACTGATAAGATTTCCTGATGGTGACAGAGAAGACCATACAACCTAGCCTTTCTTAAGTTGATGGCTCCCTTGCTAAGCTGAACTACATTATCTCTAGTCAATTTGGTACTAAGTTGAAGGATGGCTGGTATATTTTGTTGGTGGCGGAAAGATGAAACCAAGGATAATGTAACTGCTACCTTGCACACCAGGATTAGACAATTCTCTCTCTCTCTCTCTCTCTCTCTCTCTCTCTCTCTCTCGTCTTTAGTAATTATTAACATTTCTCCAAGATATGGAATACCTGTTGTAACAAATTGGCCTACCCTGAAGTGTTGTTGTATAAGGCTTGGGTAAAGGCAGAAGTCAAGCCCAGCTTGCTGAAGCTAAGCAGAACTGAGGAGTTGAGCAATCAGGCAGTCATTAGACAGTTTCTAAGCCAGAAGTGCAACCTGATTGGCTGATGAAATTGGGAGGGAAAAGCTCAGTAACTAGATAGGTGAAGCCAGAGCCAAAGGGATGGAGACAACAGCCATTTTAAGATCAATTAGAAAATTGGTGTGGAAGAAGAGGAACCAGGAAGGGAGGAAGAGAATTGGGAACTGTTTTGTTATAGGAAAGATACCTCTTTGAGGAATAATAGGTAATAGGCCTCTATAGTGTTTAGAGTGCTGAAGGAAGGAAGGAAGGAAGGAAGGAAGGAAGGAAGGAAGGAAGGAAGGAAGGAAGGAAGGAAGGGTATCTAAAGGTTTTTAAAGATTCCTGTTTGAATTCCTATGTGTGGAACTTTGTTTTAAAGGAACTCAAGACAGAAGTACCATTCTCTTTAACAAGAAAAGCCTGATAAGTTATCTGCAACCATTACGCTTATTGATTGTTCAAAATAAACAACATTTTTCTATTTTATTCCAATTGAAGTTTCTGTGTGGCTTTTAAACATTCCAGTAAAGGAGGTGGCCTATAAAATAATAAATTGGCGGCAGCTAAAGTAATCTTTAATAAATATTTGGAAGGGGCAAAGGCAAAATACAATATACAGTGGTGGCTTCCTACTGTCTGGCTTCGTGTGAGTGAGGGTGTGTGTATGTACTAGTTCCCTCATGGCCTCGCCTTGGAACAAGCCTTGTTGTTTGCCTTTTGTCCTCCATCTTGTGTCCCTGAGACAAATTCTACCTACTGTCCCTATAATGTTTGTTATAACTGGTGGCAGTTTGCTATAATTGGTGGCACCTAGTGGGATATTCCAAAAAGCTGGGACATCTACATTATACCTGTCTGTTGATACTTTTAACTGGGGATGTCAAAAGCTAAGCCACTGAATTTGGATAATTCCACACAGTGACACTGAAACATGTATAAAAGGATTATTTGGGCTAAAGGTAAGGATTACAGCACAACTCTGCTTTTAGATTTGGAGAATTTTACTGTATGGAATGGTGTAGAATATTTCTCACATATGATCTAACGTTATAAGATAATATAAAACACGAACAAGGAGACATTTTTTAGATTTCATATAGAAAATATTACCATTTGGCTGATGTGAGCTGCATTTCAATAGGCTTGTCTCTTTGTAACATCTTCACAAAGATTTGTGGTAATAATTCTCCATCAACCATCACTGAAAACAGGAGAAAATATGTTTCAAGAAATAAATTCAGACTTTCTGTGAATTTGCAGAATGACCACCAAGCCTTCCTACTTACCATTTACAAGAGTCATTGATACTTGGGGGTTTTCAAAGGCTAAAACTGAAAAACACTTCAGTGCTTGCATTTGAACCTGTGAAATAGAGTATTTACATTTATCAAATTCAATGAAAGCTATCATTTGACAAAAGGATCTGGTAGAAGTCCAGTGAAAATGGGTGTAAACACACATAGGAAGTCCTTAAAAACAGTTAAGACTGTCACCATTTTGAGAAGGACTCTACAGGAAAACTGAAGTATTTGGACTTGCTATGGAGAAGGTGGATCATGGGGAGTCTGCAGGGTAAACTGTGGGATGCGATTTCCAGAAAGGTATGAATTCAAGAATCACACAATCTTGTCAATCTGTCTGAAACTTGGTTTAGTGCACTTGGGATTCTATTTTTCCCCAGCAAATACCACTGGAGTTTACATCTGTGTTCAATATTGAATTCCCTCCCATTTAACAAAGTGCAGGGTCCTATCTTCACTTCTGACTTTTCTCCTGTTCTTGGCAATACACAGTTGTTGTTGCTTCTTTCTTTCACTGCCATTAATTTGGGCAGGTTTATATGTGGTCGGAGGTGGTAAACAATTAGTTTTTCTTTGTATTTCATGTGGCCCACACAATTGGGTGACTGCATACCATACCTTAGATCAGTGCTGTCCAACTTCTAACCGGCCAAGGGCCGGACTTGAGGTCACTGATGACCTGGGGGGCCGTTCGGCCCCGCCCCCAGCCCCTCCCCCCGCCCCACCCCCAGGCCCCGCCCAGGCCCCTCCCCAGCCCCGCCCCGCCTCGCCCCTGGGCGCTGCTGGGAAGGAGAGAGAGATGCCAGTCAGTTGACTGGCTTCTCTCTCTCTCCTCCCCTCCGCGCGCCGACGCCTGGGCGCGCAGGGAGAGCGAGAGAGAGATGCCAGTCAGCTGACTGGCTTCTCTCTCTCTCTCTCCTTCCCCGTGCGCGCCGACGCCTGGGCGCTGGGAGAGAGAGAGAGAGATGCCAGTCAGCTGACTGGCTTCTCTCTCTCTCCTTCCCAGCGCGCCGACGCCTGGGCGCGCGGGAGAGAGAGAGAGAGAGATGCCAGTCAGCTGACTGGCTTCTCTCTCTCCTTCCACGCGCCGCCGACGCCTGGCGCGCGGGAGAGAGAGAGAGATGCCAGTCAGCTGACTGGCTTCTCTCTCTCTCTCCTTCCCAGCGCGCGACGCGCCTGGGCGCGGGGAGAGAGAGAGATGCCAGTCAGCTGACTGGCTTCTCTCTCTCTCTCCTCCCGCGCGCCGATGCCTGGGCGCGCAGGAGAGAGAGAGAGAGAGATGCCAGTCAGCTGACTGGCTTCTCTCTCTCTCCCTCCCAGCTGCCGACGCGCCTGGGCGCGCAGGGAGAGAGAGAGAGATGCCAGTCAGCTGACTGGCTTCTCTCTCTCTCCCTCCCGCGCGCCAACGCCTGGGATACCTGCGCCGGGAAAGAGAGAGGAGAAGCCAGTCAGCTGACTGGCTTCTCCTTTCTCCCTCTTTCCTCGCGCGCCTTGCCCCGGTCCCGAGTGCCGGCGCTGGGAGGGAAGGAGGAGGGGCGAAGGAGGAAGAAAGCAGCCAGCTGACTTCCTCCTCCTTCGCCTCCTCCTCCCCGCGACGCGCCGCGGCTCCAATCGTGAGCCGCGGTGCAGGGAGGGGAAGGAGGAAGGGCGAAGGAGGAGGAGCCAGCTCTCTTCCTCCTCCCTGCCCCGCCTCCCCTCCTCCCCGGCCGCCTTTAAAAAAAAAAAAAAAAATCGATTTTTTTAAAAAAAATTTCAAAATGGCGGCTGAGGGCATAGGTGGGGCCGTGTCCAACAGGCTACGGGGCCGGATCCGGCCCCGGGGCCGCCAGTTGGACAGCCCTGCCTTAGATACTAAGTGAAGAGAGCACAGCTCATTCAAACCATACATAATCTCTAGATTTCACATCCATTCTATAATGTTGTTCAAAAGCAGATCATTGTGATCAAATCACAGATTTACATACTCCTCTCAGTAAAGGCACAGACAAACCCATCATTTTCACCTTAATACTCTTAGTGCACACACAAAAAATGAAGAAATGCTCAAAGGACTGGACTATGGTAGACTCATGGGATGGGGAGGGCCTACAGCCGAAGATATCAGCTCTGGAATATTCTGAATGATAATTTTACAGGCCCAGGCCCAATTGTGTGAGATATAGAGACCATGGAGAAGAATATGATCTTCACATACTGGTACTGAGCTAAAAGCATGAGAAAATTAGGCTCTTCACTGTTGATTAGTAAAACGCCAAATACAGAGCCAACAGGAAACCCTATTGTCAGAGTCACGGTGTTCCAGAAAGAGTAAATGTGTGATTAAAATTACAGGAACTTCCATGACTAAGAATGCTATTCAAACAACAACATTTAGAACATGTACAGCATTTCTGTCCAATACATTATGTAGTAACATTAACTATACAAACTAAAGTAATACATTATAGCAAGTACCCCTCATGCTTATTCAATTCACAGACAAAATTGCAGTTGCTAATCAAGTTTGCATGATCCAGACTTGTCAGATTGGGAAAAAAAGTAATAGTGAAAGTGTCCCTGTAAGAGTCATCATTGGGGATTCAAAGATGAGAGCCTATCCATGTCTCACATCAAATATACAGCTTCCTAATCCTCAGGTTGTTTTTTGTTTATTTGCTAACAGTGAGTGACTGCACCAAGCATCCCTTTTAATGCCCTTCTCTAGGCTAATCCTCACTCAACACTCTTGGGTTTAAGCTATGGTCTCCTTAACACTTCCTTATCTGTGTGGTTTGGGTGAACTTGTTTAAAATACTCTACAATCTGTTGTCTATGTTAATAGGCCTCAGCTTTCCTTTCCTATGAGGCTGTTGAGAAATATGGAGAGTGCTGTTGTATAGGCTTCTGCACCTCATTTTCCCAGGTTTGTTATGGATTCCAGAGCCTTGTTTTCTTTGTTTCCCTGAGAAAGTTACCATCACCAACATTAACTAACCCACTCTGCTTTGATCTTAATGCAAGTTTAACCATAAAGATCATACACCTCCATTATGTACCGTAAGTAACTAACTGCTGCAGATTCAAAAAAGTTTCTGTGTTGCTCTAATTAAATCATAACATACAGTAACCCTGATCCCCAAGGCCCCATTCAGACTATTTGCCTATTCATACCAGTAGAATCATAGAATCACAGAGTTGGAAGAGACCTCGTGGGCCATCCAGTCCAACCCCTTGCCAAGAAGTAGGAAAATTGCATTCAAAGCACCCCAGTATTCCACAACAGCTCTTTTGGGATGTGAGTAGGTAACTTTTGCCACACCTGATACCCAAAACAATTAGGTCCTACTGGAAGTCACTTGATCCCACATATCTTATCTCTTATTGGTACATTAGCAGGCAGATACCGGGGCATACAAACATCCATCACAAGAGTCTGATCTGGAATCACTCCAGGCAGCGTTGCTGTGGCTTAAAACCCCTGAAAGGGCCAAGTTTGCCCAGGCCTTTGAAGGGAACTGGGGCTGTGAGGAATTGTGGGAGTTGAAGTCCAGAACTTTGGCCTTGAGGGGTTTTGGGACTTCAACTCCCACACCCTCACAGCCTCAGGCCCCTTCAAAGGCCTGTGCAAACTTGGTCCTTTCAGGTGTTTGACTCAACTCCCACAACTGGGCAAACTTGGGCCTGTGGGAGTTGAAGTCCAAAAACCCCTGAAAGGCCCAAGTTAGCCCAGGCCTTTGGAAGGGGATTGGGGCTGTGAGGAATTGTGGAAGTTGGGGTCCAGAACTTTGGCCTTTGAGGGGTTTTTTTGGGACTTCAACTCCACACCCTCACAGCTCAGGCTCCTTTCAAAGGCCTGTGCAAACTTGGTCCTTTCAGGTGTTTTGGACTTCAACTCCCACAACTGGGCAAACTTGGGCCTGTGGGAGTTGAAGTCCAAAACCCCTGAAAGGCCCAAGTTAGCCCAGGCCTTTGGAAGGGGATTGGGGCTGTGAGGAATTGTGGGAGTTGAAGTCCAGAACTTTGGCCTTTGAGGGGTTTTTAGGACTTCAACCCCACACCTCACAGCCTCAGGCCTCAGCCCTGTGCAAACTTGGCCTTTGAGGGGTTTTTGGGACTTCAACTCCCACAACTGGGCAAACTTGGGCCTGTGGGAGTTGAAGTCCAAAAACCCCTGAAAGGCCCAAGTTAGCCCAGGCCTTTGGAAGGGGATTGGGGCTGTGAGGAATTGTGGGAGTTGAAGTCCAGAACTTTGGCCTTTGAGGGGTTTTTGGGACTTCAACTCCCACACCTCACAGCCTCAGGTCTCTTTTCAAAGGCCTGTGCAAACTTGGTCCTTTCAGGTGAAGTCTTTTGGACTTCAACTCCCACAACTGGGCAAACTTGGGCCTGTGGGAGTTGAAGTCCAAAACCCCTGAAAGGCCCAAGTTAGCCCAGGCCTTTGGAAGGGGATTGGGGCTGTGAGGAATTGTGGGAGTTGAAGTCCAGAACTTTGGCCTTGAGGGGCCTTTTGGGACTTCAACTCCCACACCTCACAGCCAGGCCTCAAAGGCTCAGTGCAAACTTGGTCCTTTCAGGTTTTGGACTTCAACTCCCACAACTGGGCAAACTTGGGCCTGTGGGAGTTGAAGTCCAAAACCCCCGATAGGCCCACGTTAGCCCAGGCCTTTGGAAGGGGATTGGGGCTGTGAGGAATTGTGGGAGTTGAAGTCCAGAACTTTGGCCTTTGAGGGGTTTTTGGGACTTCAACTCCCACACCTCACAGCCCTCAGGCCTCAAAGGCCTGTGCAAAACTTTGGTCCTTTCAGGTGTTTTGGGGACTTCAACTCCCACAACTGGGCAAACTTGGGCCTGTGGGAGTTGAAGTCCAAAAACCCCTGAAAGGCCCAAGTTAGCCCAGGCCTTTGGAAGGGGATTGGGGCTGTGAGGAATTGTGGGAGTTGAAGTCCAGAACTTTGGCCTTTGAGGGGTTTTTGGGACTTCAACTCCCACACCCTCACAGCCTCAGGCTCAGGCCAAGGCCTGTGCAAACTTGGTCCTTTCAGGTGTTTTGGGACTTCAACTCCCACAACTGTGCAAACTTGGGCCTGTGGGAGTTGAAGTCCAAAACCCCTGAAAGGCCCAAGTTAGCCCAGGCCTTTGGAAGGGGATTGGGGCTGTGAGGAATTGTGGGAGTTGAAGTCCAGAACTTTGGCCTTGAGGGGTTTTTGGGACTTCAACTCCCACACCTCACAGCCTCAGGCTCCTTTCAAGGGCCTGTAAACTTGGTCCTTTCAGGTGTTTTTTGGGACTTCAACTCCCACAACTGGGCAAACTTGGGCCTGTGGGAGTTGAAGTCCAAAACCCCTGAAAGGCCCAAGTTAGCCCAGGCCTTTGGAAGGGATTGGGGCTGTGAGGAATTGTGGGAGCTGAAGTCCAGAACTTTGGCCTTTGAGGGGTTTTTGGGACTTCAACTCCCACACCTCACAGCCTCAGGCCCTTTCAAAGGCCTGTGCAAACTTGGTCCTTTCAGGTCTTTTGGACTTCAACTCCCACAACTGGGCAAACTTGGGCCTGTGGGAGTTGAAGTCCAAAACCCCTGAAAGGCCCAAGTTAGCCCAGGCCTTTGAAGGGGATTGGGGCTGTGAGGAATTGTGGGAGCTGAAGTCCAGAACTTTGGCCTTGAGGGGTTTTTGGGACTTCAACTCCCACACCCTCACAGCCTCAGGCCTTTCAAAGGCCTGTGCAAAACTTGGTCCTTTCAGGTCTTTTGGACTTCAACTCCCACAACTGGGCAAACTTGGGCCTGTGGGAGTTGAAGTCCAAAACCCCTGAAAGGCCCAAGTTAGCCCAGGCCTTTGGAAGGGATTGGGGCTGAATGAAAGGTAAGGTGGGGGAGGGCTCCTTACCTGAAGTGGCTGCCCAGGGAGCACCGGGAAGCACCAAATCCTCAAGAGGAGAGGATGCCGCTGGGAGGAGGTGGGAGGGGCTGGGGAAGAGGGGGAGGGGCTGTCCCCCTGCCCTCAGCCACGCCCCGCCGCTTTTCCTTACCGGAAAGCGGCAGGGGGGCGGAGGAGGTGGGAGGGGCTGGGGAAGAGGGGAGGGTGTCCCCGCCTCTGCACGTCCCGCCGCTTTTCCCACCGGAAAGCGGCAGGGGGGCGGGAGGAGGTGGGAGGGGCTGGGGAAGAGGGGAGGGTGTCCCCGCCTCAAGCACGCCCGCCGCTTTTCCCACCGGAAAGCGGCAGGGGGGCGGAGGAGGTGGGAGGGGCTGGGGAAGAGGGGAGGGGTGTCCCCCCCCCCGCTCCTGCCACGCCCGCCGCTTTTCCCACCGGAAAGCGGCAGGGGGGCGGGAGGAGGTGGGATGGGGTGTCGAGGAGGTTTGGGTTTCCCCTCCCCCCGCCCCGCCCCCCGCCGCTTTTCCTTACCGGAAAGCGGCAGGGGAGCGGGAGGAGGTGGGGGGGGCTGGGGAAGAGGGAGGGGTGTCCCCGCCTCTGCCACGCCCCGCCGCTTTTCCCACCGGAAAGCGGCAGGGGGGCGGGAGGAGGTGGGGGGGCGGGAGGAGGTGGGAGGGGCTGGGGAAGAGGGGAAGAGGGGGGTGTCCCCGCCCCCCGCTGCCACGCCCCGCCGCTTTCCTTACCGGAAAGCGGCAGGGGGGCGGGAGGAGGTGGGGGGGGCTGGGGGGAGGGGCTGGGGAAGGGGTGTCCCCGCCTCTGCCACACGCCCGCCGCTTTTCCTTACCGGAAAGCGGCAGGGGGGCGGGAGGAGGTGGGAGGGGCTGGGGAAGAGGGGGGGGTGGGAGGGGAGGCCACCCCGCCGCCGCCCCGCCTCCGCCGGGCTTTGGCAGGGGGGCGGGGAGGCGGGAGCCCGGGAGGAGGGGAGGGGCTTGGGAGGGGAGGGCGTGTCCCGCCTCCTGGCCCCGCCTCCGCCAGGCTTTGGAACCGGGCGGGGAGGCGGGAGCCCGGGAGGGGGGGGCTTGGGAGGGGGAGGCGTGTCCCGCTCCTGGCCCCGCCCCCAGGCTTTGCCAGGCTTTGGAACCGGGCGGGGGCGGGGAGGCGGGAGCCCGGGAGGAGGGGGAGGGGCTTGGGAGGGGGGAGGCGTGTCCCGCCTCCTGGCCCCGCCCCCCCGCCAGGCTTTGGAACCGGGAGGGGAGGCGGGAGCCCGGGAGGAGGGGGGAGGGGCTTGGGAGGGGGGGAGGCGTGTCGCGGTGGCAGGGGGGGGGCGGGGGCGGGGGGGGGGGCTGGGGAGGGGGGGGGGTTTCCTCCTGGAGGTCCGGTTTTTTTGCTGTTGTCTGTAGCGAGTGTAATGGTCCAGTAGGCTGCCAAGTTTGGTGCTTCTGCGACTTATAGTTTCTTTGTCTATATTCTTCTTTGCACGACCGCGTCTCCTTTATATATATAGATTTGACCCACTTCGTAATTGTATGGACGCATAGCTACAACTAATTAAAGTCCACAGGCGATTTCTCATTTCCTTTCCAGTTATACCATACAGTGTTCCCTCGCTACTTCGTGGTTGGCTTATTGTGGACTCGCTGTTTCTCGGATTTCAAAAAATATTAATTTAAAATATGTATCATAGTATTTTTGCTGTTTTATAGGGTTTTGCCGCCACCGCCGCCGCTCTCCAAGGAGCTTTCCCTCCTCGGTCCTCCCTCCCTCCCTCCAGCCTTGAAGGGCCTTTCCTTCCTTTCCTTCACTTTATTTTAAGTGTATAAAGACTTAAAATAGTGTATAACTACTAAAATAATGTATAAATATTAAAATAAATAGAGCATCCCAACATCGCGGTTTTTCACTTATTGCGGAAGGTCCTGGAACCTAACCGCAGCAATAAATGAGGGGACACTGTATTTCTTTTATTCTATGATGCCATCAATAGTAAGATGCACACTAATTTCAGTATCACTAACAGAAAAAGCTTGATTTATATATATTAAAAAGCACTTGTGATTCTAAGACCCAGTTTTTAGAGATGTTTATATAGAGAAATGTGCATCTTAGAACTGAAGAAATGTAGTACATCCCAAACTTTGTAATGTGTTTATCAGTTCTCCTTGGTAGTTCCCCATTGGATATACTCACCAAAGGAACTAGAAAGGGTTCTTTACAAAAGAAGTTCTGTTCTCCCACACTTCTCATCTTTTTGTATGAGAGCATGCTGAAACTAGCTATTCTCTGCTGTTCACAAAGGTGAGACATAAAAGGGGCCTAAAGTGGGATAGAACGATTCAATACTTTCTTACTGTATGATGTGTTGTGAAGTGACAGACTACATCAGTTTACTGCAATCTTTCTAGACACAGAACAGTCAGTTAATGCTTTCAGTCTACCTAACTATTCAGCAAAAATACTTATTTGCAGATTGCATTAATGTGTTTTTATGCCATGGTATACTAACTTTTAGAGCTATAAGTGCTTGCCAATAACAAATATTACATTTTGAAAGTGAAGCTGTCTCGAAAAGTACCACTACCTGAGGTGTTCTTCCCTTTCTTCTTCCCTTTCCACAACCTACCCTATCTCCTCACCTACTTCCTTTCCTGTTTCATCACTGCACACCAGCAAAAAAAATCCTCTAAAGCAGTGCTGTCCAACTTCTTCCGACCCAAGGGCCGGAAGAAGTGTCACTGATCACCTCAGGGGCCGTAGGTGATCAGTGAGCAGGGGGCGGGGCCACGCGTGGGGGCGGGGCGGGGGCGGCGCCAAGGGCAGCGCATCATGCCAGGCCTCTGACGCGCTGCCCTTAGCGCCGCCTACTGCTCCTTTCGCCGTCCCTCCCGCCCTTCCTAGGGAGGGGGAGTCGGTAGGGAGCAGAGGCGCCAAGGGCAGCGTCAGAGGCCTGGGCGGTGCCAAGGGCAGCGAGTCAGGGTGGCCTGGCGTGAGCAGCGGGCGTGCCCAGAGGCCTGGCGTGACGCGCCGCTGCCTACTGCTCCTGGCGGAGAGAGAGGACGGAGGGGGCGGTGCAGGGAGGCGGAGCTAGCTCTCTTCCTCCTCCCTGCCCCGCCTCCCCCCCGGCCGCCATTTAAAAAAAAATAGAATTTTTTTTCAAAAAAATTAAAAATGGCGGCCGGGGGCATAGCGGGGGCCGTGTCCAACAGGCTGGGGGGCCGTGTACGGCCCCCGGGCCGCCAGTTGGACAGCCCTGCTCTAAAGCATTAAGTGAGGACCCCGGGATCCTTTCCATCCCTGCTCTATAGAAAACATTGTTTGAAAAGTTCCTCACATTTTTGTGTGGGTGCATAGTTAACAGTGAAAAATATTTGCAGTCCTTTCCCCATCAAAACAGAAATACCGTATATACTCGAGTATAATCTGACCTGAATATAAGCCGAGGCACCTAATTTTACCACACAAAAACTGAGAAAACTTACTGATTTGAGTATAAGCCGAGGGTGAGAAATACAGCAACTACTGGTAAATTTCAAAATAAAAATAGATACCACCAAAATTATATTAAATGAGGCATCAGTAGGTTAAATGTTTTTGAATATTTACATAAAACTGTAATTTAAGATAAGACTATCGAACTCTGATTATATCTTTATTCTAACATTCTTCAATGTAAATGTGCTTACGTATCCCTACAATAATAAAATAGAGTAAAATAATAAATATAATAATAGAGTAAAATAATAAATGTAATAACAATAGAAAAAATGAATGCAATAGAGCAAAATAAAAATGTAATAACAACAACAACAACAGAGTAAAATGATAAATAACCCTGACTCAAGTATTAAGCTGAAGGGGGCTTTTTCAGCCTTAAAAAAGGGATGAAAAACCCGGCTTATACTTGAGTATATACGGCAGTTAATACAACACTTTTACTCCACCAATGATGCTATTTCAAAGAAGTGGAAATGTAAGTTATTTTACAGAGGAGAGATTATTTTAATGACTTACTTTATATGATGGAGAAGTTAATAGATGAGCAATATTCTGTACTGCTCCATGGTTAAACAGGACTGTCTGATGGTCTGGACCCTATTTTAAAAAGATAAGCCAGGCTATTAATATACTGTCAAGAGAGAAGAAAGGTATTATTTATTTTCTCTTCACATTTAAATTCAGCATTACTAATTTTTGAACTTTAATTTCACTGACTTGGAATCAAGACTAAAACTGCCTTTTCATGTTAACTCTAGCCTTATTGGTGTTTGGGAGTAATACTAAAAGGAAGATGACATTTCACAAAGTAAGAGTGAAATTATATGCTATATTAAGTACTGTGTTGCATATCTGCTCCTTTAAAACAGTACCCATGAGAGCAGAGGGGTGCAGAGCAAGACAAGAGCTGCAAAGAGGAATAAACCCTCCTCCAATGCCTCAGATCTCACAAGCTAAAATTTAGATGTGAATTTCATCTTCTACGAGACAGTTTTACATGGAAAATGTTGTCAAAGTATAGGGAAACAAGGCTCAAAAGATACTACCTATGCTTGTTCACATATAAACAAATTACTTTTAAGTTAATGTTTAGCTTTACCCTAACAAATTTCATTTTCATGAATCAAAATTACAGCTTCTCACACCAATAAAATCTAAATGAAACTTTTATCAGGCACTACAAGTGATTCTAAACAGCATTCCACTTAATACAGATATTACAAGACAGCAAATAGGGAAAACGTACACACCATAACTTACATGGTATTATACACTTAATTATGACATTCTGTAATATTAAGAAACTCTGAGCTTAAAATGTGATACTGCAATTAAAAAAACTCTTGTGCTTCTGTATTATAGAAGGCAGCAATAGCCTTGAAAGTACAGCTAAGGTGAGTTAAGGTACTGAGGGCTTGGAGCAGATCCAATAATAGGGTTCCCTTTACAACATGAAATCTCCCCATTTGAGTCCCAACTTTGCCCTGAGATGGATCAAGCTTGGCACAGATGGAGCCAAGAGAAGCCTTTGCTGATACCAAGACAGCAGTCTGCAGGCCTGAGGAAGGGAGTGGTTCTGGGTATACACTCTTATATTTTTTCTTAGCTGGCATGACTGAGACTTACAGCGAACAACATCTTTGCCCACTGGGAAATGGGGCCAAGCTCAGCTCTAAATGCTGCAAAACTTTGCACTGGATGTCTGGAAAAACATCCATACTCCCTCTCTCCCCAGGAGCATTCTGCTATTGTCAGCCTCAAAGTATAAGGTGTGTGTGTGTTCACATCAGCAGCATGAAGCCATAGTCACCAGGAGTCCTGGACAATCAAATATATCCTAAGACACACAACAATGTTTTTGGTTCAAATCTGTCTGCCTGACTATCTTCACTACCATCTTGAGCATCATGGATCAATTCTACAGCCAACTCAAATTTGTCATTTGCTGTGATACTCTGAATTTGCTTCTAGAGAGCTCTAATGAACTTTTCTAAACTGAAGCAGAAAAATTTTAAGCAACTCACTATATTTTTTAAAAAAACTGCATGATTTTGTAGATTGGAGACAGCACCATGAAAGCAGTATGAAATTTAAGTCACTAGAAATCAAAATCATTTGTTAATTTTGTTTATTTGCATAAGGCTAAGGTTGCAGCATGGCATTACCAAGTTAGGACCCGAGTAGAAATTACCAGTAACTTTGGTTCTTCAAGTGGTTATCTGTGAACCTTTTTAACCTGTGTAGGGTTTTATTTAGAACTTTCTAGAGCTGAGTAACTTTTTGGTATGACTCCTGCCCTCATACTCTATCATGCTGTGTACCAAGCTACTGTCCTTCGTTCAGGTGTTGACACGCGGAAAACACCTGGCAGATAATATATTAGAGGGAAGGAGAATGGGTTGTGTGTGTTCACAGATGATCACTCAAAGGATCATAATAACAGGTAAGCAACTTGTTCCTCTTCTTCGTGGCCTCACACAAAATGGAAGATTAGCTAGCTGTTTGCCAGGAACATAGATAATAACACAGCCTGAAAGAGACACCAAAACACTGGTGGATATAATGGCAGGTGTGGAGGTTTCTGTGATAGTAACAAGGACAGAATCATATTTCCTGTAGAAGCTGTAAATTGCTGGCAGGTGCTCAAAGTAAGAGGTAGCTGCAATGGTTCAAAAGAACAAGCAGATATCATAGTCAGTGGAATGGTTAGCATGGCCAACTGTAGATCCTGTGAAGGAGAATGTTTCAGAGGCTCTCAGGAGGAGGTTGGAAGCCTTTCTTCCCTATTATAGGGATGAGACCATGGCTATCAAGACTGGTGTCAGCAATATTACTCATGATAGCTCAGGCAAGAAAAGTATTCATGGTAGTATGGTATTGAGCAAACTGATGCTGATATAGGCATTATGCACATGAACAACAGCTTGGAGAGCAGAAGTCTCTACCAATAGTAGGAAGATAATTTCCAACAGTCATCTCTAAAGAGGAAGATTGTGATCTGGATCTCTGAGCACAAAAAGAGCCACCCAGTCACAGTGTCGAGAAAGTCTCAGCAATTGGAAACTCCCCTGTTTCACAAATCCAAAATATTATGTCCAGAGGGTCTGGAACAAGTTGGGTACTAATCAAAGTTTTAAACCTCCAAGCGCCATCCTAAACAAAGGACTTCTTCACAAGAAATATGTGACACAACTGCAGGCAAGTCCATTATGATCAGAACTGGAGAGCAATGAGAGCTTTCCTCAGAATATGAAGTATAGTAAAGAGGACATGCCCTCTGAGGTAGAGTTGAATCAAACAGGAGGAGGATATGCTGAAATAACTTGTATTGGAAGTTGCAAACAGATTGCACCTGTAGTTGGAGGCTTACACTGTTTTTCCATTCTTTTGTCCTTCTTAACTCTTCTTAGGCTCTGACACATCCTCAGCCATACCATGTTTCATTGAGGTCTTGGAGGAAGAGGCAGGAATGAAGACCACTCACCTTAAAGTCAAAGGAGGACTATAAGAGTGATGGCAGTGAGAGTAATTCCAAGGTGAAACAAACAATATACACAGATCAAAGTGACTATCGCAAGATAATTTAAGTCAGTGGCCCAAAAGAGAAGCCAGTACCAAAAGAGCTGTCAAATAGACAGCCCAGACACATAGATGGATGTTAAATACAATAGGCAAAGAAGGAGTCTTACAAATGGAATAAGCAGTAGCTAGGAAGTGATTCAATATTGCTTGGTTTTCAAACTTTGTTAAAGATTTGCATGCATGGAACTGCAGACAAGAAATCCAACTGCAGAACGTCTGTTTCATAAAATCTCTACAAATAGAATAGACCCAGATCTTGTAAACCTCATAGAAGCAGAAAGGCATAGCTTGTGTCTATCTATCTGGGCAATGTTGCCACCACAAGAAATCTGTCTGCTGAGGCCTTAGCGACCACACAAAGAAAACAATTTCAGCACAAAAATAGTAAAAGAAGAAAATGAAACAATCACAGTAAAAACACATAAGCAAAAACAAGATCAAATAAGATCAATGAAGTCAAAGGGCAAAATGGGACTCCGATATACTGATTGATGAAGCAAAAGTCCCCATTCCTGCTGCTCACATGATGGATTTAGAACAAACTAAGAAGAATATCTTGACACACAGGAATGTGTACGATAAAGGGCAGGAGTGGAGTTACCATCAAAAAGCTGTTCCACTATAGTAGATGCCGAAGAGGGCTCTGCACAGGCTTAAAACCCGTTTATGAGAATGCCAGAGAATACAAAGAAGCCTCACAATTATGATACAAGTATCTAAATAACAATAAAATGTCAGTAAGTTACTGTTACCTTGGTTCTGCTTTGTGTATATTTGGAATAGGGCAAGTGTTTCCCCTTACCTAGTTAAATGTGTTTCCTCCAAACACATCTTTTAATGCACATTATCAGTAGCGGAAAACAAAACTCAACTCACTTTATACTTTTTATCATACATAAAAATCTGATAAACTCTATAAATCCATAGAGTTGGTAGCTGGATGCTCTTGAACTGGGACTTTTTACTTTTACGATTTTGGGCTTTTCTAGTGTTTTGCTTGTCAAATGTATACTAGAACAAGAAAGCCAGCCCATCCCATTCCCCATTCAATAATACTGGTTCTACCATAAATCTGGCAGCTTCAAATCAGAGCAACAGAACATCTATTTTTAAAATGACTGATTCGCTGAATATAATATACATACATCTGAACTCAGTTGTGAATCTGACATACTGTGAGCAACCAGTGTAACAACATCTGACAGGAATGCAGACTTTTAAAAGAGGCTTCGGCTACTATCACTGACCACTTTAAAGTTTAAAATGCAATTTATGATTTTGTAGGGAAAAAACTTACATTGGCACATAGAAGTGGCTGAGGCGAAGATTTAAAGCCGCAGCTATGCCAGTGTCGGAGCTGAAGAACAGACATTAAAAGATAGAATATTAAAGTCAAGCATAATTATGTCTATCTTCTTTTATAATGCTACATTTTTTCATGTGCATTGTGGTATCTATCTCCTCCCCATAAGTATTTTTAAATATGATACACTGACTTATAGATGGGAGTTTGAACACTATATATAGGGCCCCCTCGTGCACAACATGTATTCATTCAATACTGAAAACAATACCACATTCCAAACGAAATATGGTATATACATTTCAAAAAATGCAATGACTTGAAGCTAGCATATTAACTACAACACTGAGTTAGGAAACACAAAGCTCTTAACTCAAACCTAACTTCTACTATGAACTCCTTAAGCAAGGCTTGGACAAAATAGATAAACATCCATGGTATTATCTCTGCGGAATCTGCAGTAGTTCATTAAGGATCTCTGACATGACTCCCTTTTTGTAAGAACTGTTTCTCTTTCACAGTCAGTGTCCTTCACTGATAAAACGGCAAAATAACTGGTTGCCTTTGACAAGATCATGGTTCAACTCTGATGGCCAGTTTCAGAAATATGTTAGAATTCTTGATCTGCAAGAACTCTCATGTAGATGCAGGCTTAAACAGAAAACAGTCCAGCCTTAAGAATCAGCATGTCATATCAGGTCTAATTTTGGATACAACTCTAATTAAAAGTGACCATTTTGTACTTCGTTCTCATTAGTGTATCACATATTTAATAAGTAAAACAAATGGTATGCCTAGGACTGTGATTCTCAACCTGTGGGTCCCTGGGTGTTTTGGCCTACAACTCCCAGAAATTCCAGCCAGTTTACCAGCTGTTAGCATTTCTGCAAGTCAAAGGCCAAAACATCAGGGACCCACAGGTTAAGAACCACTGCCTTAACATATCATCTGCAATGTACGTAATATTTACTTATCTATCCTAAATTGTCCTGTTAAGTTTTATTGAGATCAATACCTATGGATTATTTTGAAAATTCTATCTGTACTTTCAAGTTTCCTGTCAACTTATGATGACCTCATGAATGTCGTAGGATTTTCTGAGTCAAGGAATACTCAGAGGTGGTTTTATTAGTTCCTTCCTCTGAAATATAGCCTACAGCATCTGGTATTCATTGGCAGTCGGCCATCCAAATGCTAACCAAAGTTGATTCTGCTGAACCACTAAGATGTCTGAGGTCAATGTTAAATAAAGTCAAAGTATACAGTAAAATAGTATTGTAGTAGAAGATACTCTGGCAGCTGCTTGATCATCTGCCTTCATACAGTTATTTCTGAAACTGTTCAGGGCAGATTTTTTAAAAAGGGAGGTACAAAATAAGCAGATCTGTTTTAATTGGTTGAACTGTAGAGTACTAAAACAGTAAAATATATTCCTTCACTTTAGGAATGTTTCAAAAGTCATACTGCAACCTTTTTAGTTTTTTACATTTGTGCTGATGCAGTCTACATGTTAAAAATAGGAAATGTAATGTTTAATCATTCTGATTCCAATAGGGATCAAAATCCTCCACATTTCTGCATGAAATGTTTTGTTTTTTCAATAATTCAAACCACCTTACAATATGCATGTAAGCATTTTCTATTCAATTAATATTGAATAACATAAACATACAAAGGTTATATTGTAAGATATTTCTGGAAATGACCTTCAGTAAACTGGCAGACAGCATGTGAAAACTATGATCCTCATTCACTGAGGATTAACAATTCAAAAAAGTACATTTCTAAAATGACATCAATTTCGTGACAAAATTATCGCATACTACTTGTTCAGGTCCGGCATCAGCTGCTACAGTTTATTTCTGCTCTAGAACATTTGCATCTGTCTGAGCTATAAATTGTACAAGAATCTGACTGATGGAACATTTTGTATCTGTCAAGGGGGAAGGGCGATACACACATGCAAAATTGCATGTCATAGTAATACCACTTCAGATTGCAGCTGTGAGGTCATTGTGTGGGTGCTGCTTAATTGTCTGTCTTTTAAAAAAAGTAATGGGTTTAAGATTAATTCTTCCAAAGTTATCCTGTTTTTGATGAAAAGGAAACTGTTGAAAGTTTTCGATTCTAGGATTTTTCAATAGTCTATTCCATCTCAACCTCACTACATTAATACTTATCTTGTCACCAAAGTGAGAAGTTCAAAATAAAAAAGGAAACTTTTAGTCATTTTACATAGGTACCTGGAACAATGCCATATACAGTTATCTGTATATGGTTTATTAGCCATATACAAATAACCAAACACTTGGGTACTAGATAAGGCACCATCATGTACTGCAAGAAATGCAGTGCTTTCATGCATGTGCTTTCAAGTTGCCTGCCTATTTATGTAAACCCCATCAATAACATAGGGGTTTCTATGGTAAGGAATACTCAGAGGTGGTTAACAGTTCCTTCCTCTGAAATGCTATCTACAGCTCCTGGTACTTTTTGATGGCCTCTTATCCAGATATTAATCAGGACTGACTCTACTTAGCTTCCAAGATCAGACAGGATCTGGTGCATTTAGTGTATTTGGCCCCTGCAAGAAAGAAGCTGAGTAGAAATCGATCCAAATACACCTTTTGTTGTTGATATTGGATTGTGAACTATGGGAATGAAGCAAGGGATAAGCACCATACAGATTTTGTGACCATTGATTCAAACGCCTACACACACACACAAAAGCAGCTTTAAGCAGAAAAGCAAAATCCATGTGTAGGTGTACACACAAACATGCACATAATATCTAAAGCTCTAACTATAATGACATAGTCTCCTATCCAAGTTGCCCATAGTGCTATTAAAAGGGCAACTCACCTTGCTTTGCAGAATAAAAAAATAACATGGTTCATGTTGCTCTGATTTGAGAGCATTAAATACTTTGACACCTGTCACACTCTGACTAACTATACACATATAGCCTACCACATCGACTCAAGTTCCGCAGAGCAGTAAAAACATGGCTCTTTAGGCAGGCATTCGGCCCATAGTCAATTGCCACTATTGGCACCTCCGTTGTTGGCATGCTATTGCTAACTACTGCAGGCTGGCAAATTTTAACTCGGGTTTTTAACTGTTTTATTGTATTTTAATGGGTTTTATCTGTTTTATTTGCACTAGCTCTGTGAACCGCTCTGGGCGCCAGAGAGAGCGGTATATGAAGCTGAACCTAATAAATAAATAATAATAAATAAGTGCAGATTTGGGGGCCAAAATTATGGATTTTGATATGACCGGTGAAAAAGACAAGAGTCATTCTGTAAAGAGGGGAAAGCATCATTTCTGCCTCAGACGGGCAACTGTCTCTGCAGCTTCGCAATTTCCCCGCCCAGACATTCAAAAAGGCCAGAAGCAGTACCACAATAAAGAGTCCATATGAGCTCAGTGTTTCTATTCTCCTGGGATGAACTAATCTCTCATATTTTGCCATTCTACTCAGAGAAGCTAGTGGTTCACTTTCTAATAACAGTTAATGTACAGTACCTACAATGCCCCGTGGATAAGTTGACCCACTTTTTAGTTCATTTTTTTTACTAAAACGTCTAGACTTATACGTGAGTATATAGGATATTTCCCATTCTTTTATTCTATTGCAGTAAAAAAAAAAGCTCCAAAAGGCCTCTAGGTAAAGAGCAACTCTACTATATATTTAGCCCTCTACTTCATCCCAAAATAACAAACACTTTAATGAAACAGTATTTTAAAAGCCAAAAGAAAACAGATACTTGGTTTTATAAAGAACCCATAGAGAATATTAATGCTCCTTCTTACTTTGCAGCAATGTGAGAAGATCTGACATATGTATTCTTGAGTATATCGAGACCTACTGAGCAGTGCCATGAGGTGTGGAATAACTGTAGCATCCTAGAAAATCAGGAAAGAAAACCAAACATTAAAATTAAAGAATTAAACACCAGCAATAAATTATTTGCTACATTCTATAGCCCTTTTCTCTTTTGTTGAGGTTAAGGAAACAAAAATCTTAAAGCCTCACAATTTATACATAACTGCAAAATTATTCTGGCATCTATAGAGTTGTAACTGGTAGCAGCGAATATACTGACATTTTCAGAATACTGGTGATTTCAACTTGGCTTATAAAAGATTTATATATAACCTTCAGCGTTTATAAGTATTATTTGGAAACAGGTGGCTTGAATCTGCTAGAAGTATAGATGCTAGCAGAAGCTTGAAAGAGCTTCAAATATTTCTTACAGCGAAATAGAATAGAATTCACTTTTATTGCCTGCACATTTCCATTTAATATCAACATCCTTATTTATTACTTATATCTCACTGCCAATATGAAGAATGTTTTACAGATAAACATCACCATAAGGCAGCTTCCTGCTTGGAAAAAAAATCCCAACATGATTTGATAGTCTATTCTCAATACTCTATTAGATCTCTCACCCTGTCCCCTCCATGACCCTTTTTGGGTGTGCTAGAATAAGTCAATCATTCAAAAAAACACCCCAAAAGCCACCAGTTACACATACCAAAGTATGAGAAACCTCAAATGTTTGCTAACTCTATTGATCCACCGCCTGGCCATGGCTGGAGTGAGGGGGACAGCCCTTAAATGGCTGACCTCCTTCCTCCACCAGCGGTCTCAGCGTGAGGAGGGGCGAGGTGGTCTCCGAGGGCTCCCCACTACTCTGTGGGGTCCCCAGGGGGCCATTCTCTCCCCTGTTATTTAACATCTACATGCAGCCGCTTGCACAGCTGGTGCGGAGTTATGGGCTGGAGTGTCACCAGTACGCTGATGACACCCAGCTCATTCTGAGGATGGAGGGCAGGCCGGGTTCTGTCCCCGATAATTTCCAACACTGCCTCGAAGCCGTTACTGGATGGCTGCGAGCCAGTAGGTTGAGGGTGAATCCGGCGAAGACGGAGATCTTGTGGCTGGGTCGCCCGGGTGATGTTAATGTCCAGCTTCCGAGCCTGGACGGTGCGGTGTTATGCCCATCACCTTCCGTAAAGAACCTGGGGGTCCATTTGGACTCCCAGCTGACCATGGAGGCCCAGGTCTCTGCGGTCAGCAAGATCGCTTTTTTCATCTGCGACAGGCAAGGAGGCTGGCCCCCTATCTCTCCCGAACGATCTAGCCACGGTGATCCAAGCCACAGTCATCTCAAGGCTGGATTACTGCAACGCGCTCACGTTGGCCTTCCTCTGTTGGTGACCCGAAGCTCAGGCTAGTGCAGAACACTGCCGCCCGGCTCCTGTCTGGCACGCCAGCTGGCGCCCACATAACACCTGTTTTGCAGGATCTGCACTGGCTGCCAATTGAGCACCGGATCACCTTCAAAGTGTTGGTCCTCACCTTTAAGGCCTTACACGGCCTGGGGCCAGCGTATTTGAGGGACCGTCTCACCCCATATTGCCCTCCGAGATCACTTCGGTCTGAGGACTCCAATCTCCTGGAGATACCTTCAGCTAAACTCGCAAGGCTGACTGCTACCCGCCGGAGGGCGTTCTCTGTCATAGCACCTACGCTGTGGAACGCCCTCCCGGCCGGAACTCGGGCTATGAAGGACTTGCTCCCGTTTAGACGGGCCTGTAAAACATACCTGTTTAAGCAGGCCTTTGGTGAGTAAGTCCTGCCCATGCCCCGCCATCTATTCGTTCTTCTGAGGATGATGTGCTGTTCATTGTTTTAACTGTGTTATTAATTACTGTACTGCTGTTGTTTTTAATTGTTTTTAACTGCTTATTGCCTGTATTTTACTGTGCCCTTCGGCTCCTGTAAGCCGCCGCGAGCCTCAGGGAGTCGGCGGCATAGAAGCCCGAATAATAAAATAATAAATAAATAAATAAATAAACTCTCTGGAAATGTCTGATCATGAGGATTGAAAAGTGCTTAGTGTTTAGCTTACTAGGTTAAAAGCTAGGCTGGTATGAGCAATTAAAATAAATTGCATAATAAGGGAGTCCTCTAACTTTTCTATCTGCAAATTATCCTCAGAGTTGGAATGGAAAGAAATCCTTAGAACCGAGAGAAGAAATACTGTGAAGATCCCCCCCCCCTTCTTTCTTATTTTCAAGACACCGAAGAGAGAGCAGAGTAGGTTCCAAGTGCAATCAAAGAGAAAGGATAGATTCCGAGTACTTTATTATAAACAAGTAAGACAGGAAATCAGATCAACTGTTTTTATGCTCAAGCTACTACTTCAATTCTTTCATGGCTAACAAAGAATACACACAGGACCAGTGCTGGCAATAGTAGCAGTGGCTTTCCTATGCCCACCACATCTCCTCCTCATTATTATTTACTTGAGCCTGCAAGAAAAATGAGGAGGGACACTTGCACTGTATTCTTCTTTGGACATTTGTGTAGACATGCCCAAAGGAGGCAACAAGGATAGAGATTGTGGTGTGAAGAGGATGTAATCTTAGTGAGACCACTAATATGTTCTCCACCTTTTTCGGTAAAGGAAAATACACACCACCCTCAGTCTCAGGAAGGATAATGTGTTAACAAACTGAACAAAACCTAGCTCGTTTCTACGACAATTTGTTGTGGGAGGATTGGTAACGTCTTAACTGTGATCATAAAAGCTGCATAAACCTTGGAGGGCCCTAGTGCAGTGGTTCTCAACCTGTGGGTCCCCAGATATTTGGCCTTCAACTCCCAGAAATCCTAACAGCTGGTAAACTGGCTGGGATATCTGGGAGTTGCAGGCCAAAACACCTGAGGACCCACAGGTTGAGAAACACTGCCTAGTAGTGGATCCAATTTTCAATCCAATAAGCCTTTGTATGCCTAGTGGATGAAAAGACAATAAAGAAATCTCTTAAATAAATAGATGGACTTTTAAAATAAGACGTACGGATTGAAAGGAATGTTAAAATTAAAAAGTTAATTAACCACTAGATGCCTTTGGCATCCACTCTGGAGAACAGGACAATGTAAAATAGATTATGCTAATCTGCAGCTACTACTGTAAAACTCTCTAGAAGAGACAAACTATATCTTATCCAAGGTTTCCACAAAGTGTACATGAAAAGGAGTAAAACAACACAAAACATATTACCTGGATACATAATGGAAGAGATTGAGAACTGACGTATGATGTACGTATAGCATATACTCAAGCTGTAGCAACTCTGCCCCCATCTGACCTGGGGGGGGGGTCGGGGGCTAATCAGCCCCCACCTCAGCAGGGGGGCAGGTTCCGGCCCCAGGGGTTCTGTTTGCTTTGGATCCTGATGAAGGTGATGCAGGGGATGATGGATCCGCATCACCAACGGACAGCCTGCAATGGGAAGACACCTGGCCGGAGGCTTATTCTGATGACGAAGGCTCTCCTGATTCCAGACCTGATACGGAATTTGAGAGACCGGGAGGTTTCAGTTCCCAAGAAAAGTTGTTTTCACCAGATGTTGCGGAGGACATGGAAGCCGAGTCAGAGCCAGTTTCCCAGGAAGATAACGGTGCAGATGGTGCCATTCCTGAGCGGAGATTCAACCGAAGGGGGAGTATTGTAGCTACAAGGAAAGATTGGAAACGAGGCCTGGAAAGGCGCTGGTCCCACAAAGGGGGGAATTAAGTAGTCACTCGGTGGGAAAGTTCCTCAGTTTGGTGGCTACGTCTGAGCTGGAGAGACGTAGCAGTTTGCTGTTCTCCTGGAAGCTAGAGTCTGGCTTGCCTGGCCAAGAACCACCTTGGAACCCTGTTGATTCCATGAACTTTGGATTGCCTTGTTAACCACGGACTAAGTTGCCTTGCTTGTTTCGCTTTGTTTTTATGGACCTTGCTTTTGATACTTGCTTTTTGAATACCTTTGAACATTGATTGCTTTTTACCTTGGACTATTTGATCTTTTCCTTTTGGACATTTTATCTTTTTCACCTGCTTCTAATTTTGTGCTTAATAAATAGTTAATTGACATTGTCTGTGTGTGTGTGATTACGGGGTGGAGTCAGGGCCTGCGTTGTGACACAAGCTCACTATCACCCAATATTTTTTTATAAACAGTTTAAACATACTCATAACCATTATGACACTTCCCGTCATTATCTGTTCACTACTCTGGGATCAAAAGTTGACATTATTACTAAATAGCTTCAGCAATTTTTCTACATCCTTTATTCACCCAATTGAATGCTATTAAACTACAATTATACTAATTGAAAATCAGCTTTTTCATCACTACATTCCTCTAGCTACTACCAGCACCTCTATGTCCAGACTCAAAGATATGCAATACAACAACTTTTGTCTCCAGACACCAGCAGAAAGATGAGGTGGATACCATTGCTGGATACTCAGAAAATTATCTGAGTAATACATACTAAACAAAAACTACAGTGCATGAACTGATATGGCAGGAAAAAAAATTCACCTGCTGCCTAAAACTTACCGTGTACAATAGTTCTTCGGGAGTTACAGGGCTGGTGAAAATGGTGCGAAGACACCTGAGGCAAGCTTCAATAAATTTAAGATCTGGTGACAGTAATCCTGTAAACAAATATGGAGATGTTTTTTTGACAGTTCTTACACATTATGCCGTCAAGAAACAAAAAGAGCAATGAATATGAGGGTACCTTGTAGTAAGGCTGGTATGATATGGCAATCCAGTAGAGATTTAACATTGTTTTCTGTGCCCATTGCAAGGCTTCCTAGCACCACTGCACACTCAGTTCTCAGCTCAGTGCTGGAGGTCTCTTGCTGAAGCAAATATAGCAACCTACACATGGAAAACAGAGAAAGAATTTCACTTAAAGGCATATAATTTGAACAGAAGATTTTTATAATAAAATGCAGGTTCTACTAACATGTAATGCAACTCGATCAATGACCCAAGTAGTCCTTTTTTGAACTTAGAATATAATAAAGGCATGATTCTTCCTTCAGCGATCTGGACAGCGACATTACATGGACAGATCATGAAAAAGCAAAACAGTATCAGGGACCGATACTGAAGAAAGTGGTTTTGAGAGCCAAAAGAAACCAGGAATATGTCCATGCTCAAAACGTTAAGAATTAAGGAGCATAAAGTGACATTCTTAGGAAAGGGAGAGGAGAAAGAAAATCCCTAAGAGATGGAGGGTACTTATCCTAGGGCACAAGGTAGCATAACAGAATACATAGAAAGTAGCCAATGACTGGAGGCAGTGGGGAAAAAGAAAGAGAATAGGATTGACTTTTTAAAAAACTTTAACTATGAACAGAAAAATATTGAAAACAGTTTTATAACTTGGCAGAAATAGAGTAAAACAAGAATATCAAGTTCTACATTTCCAATAGTAGCGAATGAGACAGCAACACTGATCTGCAACTTCTTAAATTTTAAAACAGGGACTTGAAAATAGATCAATAGAAGCTGGGCAGCAGGGAGTGTATGGTCTAAGTATGTTGTGCTGAGGACAAGACAAGACAGAACTAGACAACACACACAAAACTAAAAGAGTAAATATAACAATAACATAATTAAAATCACTAAACCATTAGGGATAACTGGCTAGGGTTGGTGATCAGGAAAATACCCAAGCAAGCAAACTAGACCTTAACTTGTGGTAGAAACAGCATGAACTGTAAGCCTGTCTGATCTCAGCAGAAAGGTCATTTCACACTCTGAGAATCACAAAAGATAAAGTGCTGTTCCATGACAATACCACAACAAAATATTTCACGAATCAACCATGCATTAAATACATTAAATAACATGTTTAATGTCAACCATATTTAATGTCAACCATGTCAATAAACCATACATTAAATAGTCCGAATGTATCTCTTCCTATGAACCATGTAAGAGTTTAAGATTGTCCGGGAAGACCCTGCTCTCGGTCCCGTCTTCTTCACAGGTGCAACTGGAGGAGACGAGAGACAGGGCCTTCTCAGTGATGGTCCCTCGGTTGTGAAACACCCCCCCCTCTCTCTTGACCTTCCGGAAAAAAGTAAAAACGTGGCTATTTGAAGACGCCTTCGGAATCTCATGCAACAGTCAAACACAGTATTAGACGAAAGTGAACATAGAATGGCTCAGACTACAATTTATGGACAATGAGACTAACAATGAAGGTATTGGTTATATATGTCTTTAAAGGTTTTATTGAATGTATTTTTAATTCTGTTAGTTGTATATTGTTAGGCATCGATTTGCTGCCTGGTTGTAAGCCACCTTGAGTCAACTTCGGGTTCGAGAAAGGCGGGATAGAAATATCGTAAATAAATAGCACCCACAGGGTTTAGAGACTAATCTGCTCCCACAGATAGCTTAGTTCTGAGCTGTTGGAGGCCTTATAAATCAGGAGAAACAATCTGAAGCTGGATCAACAGGTCTCATTCTCCCTCTCTCTCAAAGGAGAGAACAGAAAAAACACATGGAAATCAAAAGGTTGACAGTGCTTTGAAACTGAGAAAATATTTTGTGATTATCAGCTATTTTAATTACTCACATATTAACTAGGTAACTATGTACAATTTATCCATATTTCTACCTATGACACATGAGTATAACTGGTTAGCTGAGGAATAAAGGGAGAGCTAGCCTATGGCTTTACTGTCCATTTTGTAGATTTTCTAGTTCTTATGTTGTTAACAAGTTTGTTCAAGTCCTAGGTTGCTTCCAATAGATAATAAACATAGGAAAATAACTTCAGAATTATCAGATATTTCCAGGCAATGCCGCAACAGTCATAAGGTAAGGCGGCTTTTGCTTTTTTATGTATCAGAATCTTAACGGGACAATTTTTGAAGTCTCAATTTTAATATTTAAACTCACGAATTCATAGATAAAAATAAATGCTTGGAATAGTGCACAACAGTCTGTTTCAAAAAAGATGCCTTATTCTCAAAGTGTGTGATCAAAAGCCACCATCATCTCATTTCAGTGCTTCATTTTAAAGATAGCAGCTGATGAAAGTTATTATAATCTTAAAACATTAGCTGATGCAGTTTCACAATTTTTCATTCTTTGAAAATGTTATGCTACTATAGAGTAACTCTATTGGGTTTTGCCCTGACTCCACTCAATTCCATATTAGTATACACTTAAAATGAAACATCTGTATACATTTTACAGAAAATCCATTTGCCTACAGGCCGTTATTTTTGTACAGAAAAATAATATGTAAAGGAGCTCTTTAGCAATTGTTTCTATTTGTAAAAATGCAAAAAGTATTAATATAGTTTGTTATATTAGCCTAGGTAGATTTCTAATTCATTTCCAGCAATGCACTGAAATGTTGAGCAAAGGACCACAAGAATGATGGCATCCTAATGCTGAATCTAAGTTTATCTTCTATGTGAGATAAATTTGCCTTCCTGAATGCTGAAGTTATATTCTTTAGAGAATCAGAATGAGGAAGACAATATCTTTAAAATGTTGACATCTTTTTCTTGTCCTGCATACCCAACGTATTGTGAGGTATCTACAGAGGTAAGGTTAGGCAAATTGTCTGCTCATGGCCATTCCTGCCTACAAAGCCAAAAGCTGCATCCACTACTCCTCTTCTTCAGCCTTCTCCAACTCACTTTCACATCTCACCTTCTTTATTCACACAAGTGGGATCAAAAGATTTTTACTCATTATGAAATGAAACCATGACACACTGATGCCAGCCAGGGAATTTCTGCCTACCAAGATGACACAGCACAACTCTCAGCATATTTGCAATAAAGTTTGCAAATCAGAAACATAAAAGGAAGGAGAATGTTATGACAACATACCCGTTAAACCATGAGTCTAATTAGATATGGAATGGTTTTATCCATTAAGCATCTGCTCAACTGAATACTATGCAAGAATGACAGAAAGTCTCTGCACAAAGACAATACTAAAAGTTTGAAAGATGGTAGGATAGATTTGAGATCACATTAATTTTCTCTACCTCTTCATGTTTCCTAAAGTAGTTTGAAACAGTTGAGCTGTTTCATATTTTAATTTTACTACTCTGACGTCCAGTTCATTTCTTCATCTCTTCACTTCCACAACGTATTTTTTTAAAAGGACTGAGAAAAAGAAACGAAGGAAACTTGAATAATTAGAATCTGCCCAATATTAAGAAGTCTGCAAAAGTAGTAAAGAAAATAAGTCTATGGATTACAGTCTATGGAGAATATTGTCTTAGGGTAATGTCAGTTGTGGCACTTCTCAATAATTAGAATTGCCACATCTTCCAATTCCCCTTATCTTATGTTTCAAACAGTCTTATTTGTGTGCAAGCACACACAGACATTTTATCTAATTGGTTATGTTTCCATTTTATCCTCAGCACAATGCCTTTCTCAGGATGGGACACTTGGTGTTGACTTTTCTTCAACAAGGCATTTGAAAAAAAGCAGCATCTTAAGGCTGAAATCATGTACCTACATGCCAAGTACCATTAATTTCTATAGAACTTGATATTATGAAACTATTCTGTAAGTATTTTAAATCCTGATTTTGACTATATTTTAATAGACTTCTTTTGAATATTTTATTGTTAGGTATGCATTCTTAACTGCATAAAATATTCCAGTGATCACAGGCAGAATATCATCACTTAATTAACTAGTGGCCAAACTCATATATATTCAAGGCATTCTTACTTTTTTCAACTTCCATGTGCAATTCCAATTAGGGTCAGTAGTTAAACTCTAGAATACTTCTACTGATTATATAAACCATCCTCTTATTTTACATTCCTAGCAAAGACTGCAGAAAAGAACTTTCCTTAATAGGATCATGAGATTCTATTTATTAATCTTCTTTAACATCATATCTACAAAAGTACAATGTGCAAAGAATAAATTCCCTTTTCTAAAATATATTGCCAGATTTCATACTGAATTAAATGAAACAAATCCCTCATAATAATATGTAATCTTTATCTCTGGAGTAATCAGAAAGGCTATGTGGTGGAAAACATGTAATGCAAATTAGCCATACACTAACCAAAATACACCTTGATGCTCAACAGGAACTACCAATTCATAGCTCTTATATGAATCAACCTTTATAATAATAATAATAATAATAACTTTATTTCTTGTGAGTCAACCATCATTTAAAAAACAGGTATGAGAACCCTAAAGGCTTGCCCCAAACGCCTTGACTTGCTTGACATTTTATACTATTGTACCCTCTATATCAGTCTCTCTCAAATTTTATCCTTGTAGAAGGACCCCCTAATAAAAAAAAATAAGATCACACTCCATTAGCCTGAACTGTACATTGTAGATTAATAATCTAATAGTATTTGTCATCAGAGACCCTGATGGCACAGTGGAGCCCCTGGTGGCACAACGGGTTAAACTACTGAGCTACTGAACTTGCTGACTGAAAGGTTGCTGGTTCAAATCTGGGTAGCGGGGTGAGCTCCCGCCGTTAGCCCCAGGTTCTGCCAACCTAGCAGTTCAAAAACATACAAATGTACTGCTTCGGGGGGAAGGTAACAGTGCTCCACGCAGCCATGCCAGCCACATGAGGTGGAGGTGTATATGGACAACGACCTTTCTTTGGCTTAGAAATGGAGATGAGCACCAACCTCCAGTGTTGGACATGAGTAGACTTAATGTCAAGGGAAAACCTTTACCTTTACTAATATTTATCAATGCTTCTTTGAGTAGGGATGCATTTTCGGAAAGTGATGTATGAGGAGGAATATAAACCCAGGGAGGACTGAACATGGTTCCTGGCCATGAAATGCTAATAAAAGTAAAAATGGATCAGAGGAGGGAAGAAACCAAATATTGCAGATGAAACCTGCTGACATGAACACTAAACAGAAATATTTCACACTGCCAAAACACTTCACACTGCAACACTTTTGCAGATTCTACTTGTTTCTGCTTCTCCAGCTGCAGTATGCATAAGCCTTGCTTCAACATGATGTATTTTTAGAACGTTCTGTTCCTTTTTTGGCATACAATTAAAGGTTTCCTGAGTTAATTAACCATGGTTTCCTATTATATACAATCCAAGAATTGATGCTCCAAAACAGGATCTGAAACCATAATTTGATGTTGATTAATCACTTCATGTTCCATAATAATTTCCCTTAACAATGCTCAACAAAGGAATAAGTGTACATACAAGAACATGTCTTACCCATGCTCTTTATTTTTAGCATCATCCATTTCAATAGTTCTGGTTTAGCCTTCTTCTTTGATTCCTTTTTAATCTAGCTTTTCACCCTCCTGTCTCATCTCCTGTTGCTGTTCCCTCTTTTGCTCGCTCTATTAATTCTTCGCACCCAGATTTCCTTCCATGGTTTCTCACTGAATTTTGAAAAGGGCATTACCTAGAGCCTAGGGAATTCACCCAGTTCCTCTCCTGATGTCCCTTTTGAAGACATATTTATTCTGAAAGAGTGTGAATACGACAAGTTTCAATGTGACTTGCTGTTGCTACTTTTATCTGCTGCTCCAGTCTCTTGCATCCATCAAGAGATTGCTCATGCCTGGCTGCTTGCCATTAGAAATGTTTATCTGCTGTTCTCTTTTTAACCAATACGTCTGTTATTAGAGTTTATTTTAGCTATGCTGTTCTGTGGGGTAAAGGCATTTTATAAACAAACGTATTCTTGCTCTGTGTTTCATCACTCAAAAATTTATCAAGTAATTTTCTCCATCTGTCTTTTAGGACACACTCCCAAAGTGGTCTACAAGATTACACGGCATAATACAATAACAGTTTCAACGTAGGCATAGAGGACACCATCTAAAGTTTTTTAGTACCAAATGGATACCCCAAAAATTCATCCTTAACCATTTTTTTCCCCAGCCAAGAGTGATGTGGCTGGGAAAGAAATGCCCAGAGCAGGGATTCTTAAACTTTTTCTCACTCACGACCCCTTTCTGCCTGATAAATGTTTATGTGTCCCCAATATATAGGTATACAAATAAGTATAAAATCAAACATTTTCTAAAAATAAATCAGCATTTGCAAAGTTACTAAACAGGATGATTTTCCTTTTATGAAGTACAGCTGAAGTATTTTCAGCAAAGTCCGCTGTAAGTATTGTACATTGTTGCTAGCAGATTCATGTATCTAAAACAGCCATTAGGTGGTATTCAGAAACCTTTCACTATTGACAACTATTTTGTGATCTCACACTGAGCTAAGGGGGGCCCATTGGGGGCTCAGGACCCTACAGTTTAAGAAGCAATGGCCTAACGTACAAGAACATTACTGAGAAAGCAACCTAGGCTATGTTCATAATTAACATAAGTAGGGCAAAACAAAGACTCCAATGCAGATTTTAAGTCTTGGGCAGGCTTACACAGATGGAGTGATCTCTGCCACTACCATGATCCCAAGAAGAAGCGGAAGAGGAGCTGGACTTTGCATGCAACTTAACTTTTCCATTTCAATCTTAGATCTCTTGCTTCTTTCTGCATGCCTCAATTTCTGCTTCGCCCAGGCAAAGGAAGTGAGGTACTGGCGGAGAGAGAAATATGCAGTACTCAGGAAGAGGAGGAATCCCGTCCCCCACATGCCCACAATATCATTTACCCTGTGGATCCGGCTCCTTTTCCTCTAGATGCACTCTGCATATTTCTGTTCCCACCAGTACTTCTTTTGCCCAGGTGAAACAGAAACTTGCAGCATACAGGAAGATTGCTGCACCCACTGACTGAACAGTCATCCCCCCACAATCACCTCCTGGGGACTGAGCTGCTGTGTGGATGTTTTTCTTCAGGGAATTGTGATGAGAGAAAGAAAAAAGAAGAAAGCAGAACTCCATTTACACAAGACTCCTGTAAAAAGCAGATGTCTTAGATCAGTGGTCCTCAACCTGTGAGTCCCCAGATGTTTTGAGCTTCAATTCCCAGAAATCCTAACAGCTAGTAAACTGGCTGGGATTTCTGGGAGGTGTAGGCCAAAAACATCTGGGGACACACAAGTTGAGAACCACTGTCTTAGATACTTCTACACCTGTCTTTCACCAGTCAATAGTGACTTAAACACCCTAGAAATGGCCCCAAGAGCAAACATGAAACCACCTCAGTGACCATCACCTGCAACAAGCACAATTACTTCGCTAAAAGCAGTGGTTCTCAACCTGTTTAATGGTATACTGTTCTCCAAAATAACTTTTCCCATGTTCTCTTGCAGCTGCTTTGACCTGGAACTACCTCCAAGATTATCTTCATATGCTCACCTGTCTGATCTCTATTAGGTCCCTCCCCCAAACTTACATTCTCCAGGAAGCTACTTAATAAACTCCTGGTCCTGATATTTTAATGTAACTAAAGTAAGCTAAAATACATGCTATTGAAGTAATTATATTTTGTCCCCTTCCGCACTTCCACTATTGTTTATTTATTATAGACTTGCTGTACCCGGCACGCGTTGCTGTGCCCTATTTAGGAGATGCGAGAAAGTCTGAGTATTTAAGGGTTGGAATTGTTGTTAGTTATGGTGTTGAAGTGAATTGGGTGTGTTATGTTTGTGCCTCAGCTCTTTGCCTGCAGTCCTTCGGGTTTGACTTGTACCATGGCCAGGACGGAACAGCTTGGGGAGGGCTTGTCCTGTCAGGGGATCTCTATCTTCACAGGTGCGTCCAGTGTCTGTTGGGGGACTGTTAAAAATCCTTTCCGTATCCTTTTTAGCCACCTTTCTCAAGATCTTCATGTCTAGCTTACTTTCTGCTCCTCTCTTTTTCAAGATGTCCTGCTCTGTGTCTTTTGCACCCATTGGTCGATGTCCGATGAGGCTTTCCTCATGGACAGGCCATCTGAGGGAGCTCTTCCAGCGCTGGGCATCAGAAGGTACTTGGTGATGACCTCCATCCCTTGGAGCCAGCATTTAGAGGGGCTGGAGCACCCTCCTTGGCAAACCCCATTGTTGCTGGATGGTCCTCTTATTAATGTGGAATTCCAAGCCACTGGAGATCTTTTGGGAAAGGAAGAAGAGCTCCCCTTGAATGGTGTTGATCTCCATCGTGGTCTTCTGATTTGAAAGTGTTGGAGGAGGCTCTGGCACTCCTCTGACAGTTTGTTATGGGTCGGAATGTTCATGCGGGACCCCCAAGCTATGCCAATGTTGCCAGACCGTCTTAACTATTCTTTTTTTTTAATAAATAATTTTTATTGACAAGTTTTTATGTTTATAAGACTTACATCATCACAACCGGGAAGGGGGGGGGTAAAGGGAGGGGTAAGAATACAAAGGGATATTTTGACTTCCATTCTCATTCTGCACTAGATATACATTTTCGTCATTAAAAACTTTTTTCAATCACGAGACATCTCCTTTGCTCTTCTTGACTTTTTAATTAACGACAGTGTTCCTTTCTTTGTTTATATCTTGTCGATATTCTTCTATCAAGGCCCAATCTGTCTTTCTTACGCCTTTACCATGGTTATATCGTAACCAATATGTTAATTCGTCCATATCTCGTATCTCTATAATTTTAATTAGCCATTGCTCTTTTGTGGGGAGGAGATTTTGTTTCCATAATTTAGCAAACACCATTCTTGCGGCTGTTGAGAGGAACACAAAGAGCTTTTCCAGATTTTCATCTGGAAACGTTTCTTGTTCTATCAACCCTATCAAATAAAGTTCCGGTCTCATTTTGAATTCTATTTGTAACATTTTCTTACATTCCTCATGTATCATTTGCCAGTATTCTTTTACTTTAGGGCAAGTCCACCATGTGTGAAAAAAGGTACCTTCCTGCTTCTTACATTTCCAACCGTCTTAACTATTCTAACTGTGTTTTAATGATGTTTTATTGTGTATTTTTATCTTGTATTTTATATTGCATTTTAGTGTGTATATGTTTATTGTATAGTGTTCTGCTTTCTGGCTGTAAGCCGCTCCGAGCCTATTTGGGAGTGGCGGCATAAAAGCTGAGTAAATAAATAAATAAATAAAATAAATGTTGGCTGGCCAGTACAGCAGTTATGCAAATCCGCCCTTATTGGCAGCCAATCATGTTGTCAGAATGTAGAGAGGCTGGCAGCCCCGGAGGATGCTGGGAAATGTAGTTTTATTTTTACTCGTTGTTTTGGGGGCCTTTTAGGTTTTGGGGGGGAAAGTTTCATTGCTACAAACGTACCTTGCTTGAGGCCTATTTCTGCGTTGTAAGGTTTCTCTGTTTGAGGTAGTCTTCACATGACGGCTCTTCCTTTATATATATAGATTACTACACTTTCAGAAGGGCCAGCATGTTAAAGTGCTATGAGTGCTGAACAAGAACTCAAGAGAAACAAGGGTTCAGGTAACTGCTCAGCCATGGATATTTGCAGGATGGCCTTGGACATGCCACTCTTGGCCTTCAAAAGCCTTAGGATAAGGTGGAGTCAACGTGACAGCACAAAACAAGAAGAATACAAAACCTTAATATCCTTTCTAAAATACCATTCACACAGAAGGTGCTAAGTGAAAAATAAAATTTCTTGCTTTTTAAAGTACTATAAGGAACAGATCATATGAAGTGTTTGACTATTTATAAATTTATACAATAAATATTCTATTTCCTTGCATTACAATACATAAATATTCTATACTCTCTGTCTCCAAATCTATCACTGGGCTAATCTGAACTGATTTCACTTGGGTTTCTTATCTTTTCCCCCTCCCTTCTGGTACCTTTTTTTGTCAAACACCCCAGTATCCAACTGTGTACACAGAAGGTCCTATTCCATGACCTTCTGCCATTGACAAGAGAGTCAAATTTTGATCACTTATAATGCTATTTCTTTGGCTGATATAGTGTATGGGAACATTCTTCAAATCAAATTAGCTTAGTCAGTGGATGTCACAAGCTTTTCCTTCATAAAAAAAATCTATTATAGATTTGTAATCTGTATTTTAAAGATTCACAAGAGAATTCTAAAAACAGACCAATTTAGAACAACTCATAATACTCAAAACCCCTCTCTTAAAATGGTAGTTTAGTAAAGGACCATTCTGTATTGTAATAAGGCAGAAAATCTAAAATTCCAGCAATGTGCATACTGCACATAAATATAGTATTACCAGAAATAAAAGGTTGAACTCAGTGCTTCCTCCTTGAAACAGAATATTTATCCTTTTAAAAATAATCTTAGTAACTGCTACAGGTTCAAACAGATCCAAACACTAATAACAAGCTTAACCAGATTATGCTTAATGGAACACATTCTTAATTTATCACTATGATCATAGTTTCTCACGCTTAGTGTATCAAGTAGAGTCTTGCATACATTGTTTTAACAGCATTATAGGTTGTGGTCATTGTCATAGCCAGTTAAATGTCCTTAAGACAAAGAATATCACAGCTAAAAACCACCTCCACATCTCTCATTGGATTATTTATTTATGCCGAATCCACAGGTACTCAAGATTCTCAGCTCATTTTCATTAGCGTCATTTCATTTAAGTGTCTGGAGACAGATAACCAGCACTGCAGGATTTCTTCCCATTACTAATTAGATCAGTGTATTGGGTGGCTAAGGAATATGTAAACAAATCGTATCAGGAAAAACAGAACTAGGGATGGACAATTATAACTGACAGGTGAGTGATCTCATATTTTGTGCCCTTTCCTTATTTGTCCTTGTCTTTTCTTTTGTATGGCATATAGTATGCCACAATATATGACAGATTTTAAGAGGCTATTAGCCTTTGCAATCACTAATACAGCATCTGTTTAATTACAGTCCATGCAAATTCTCCAAAATAACCCTCTCTATTTACTTCTTCTGCTAGGAAAGTATCAACATCAAGTTGTTCTTCACTCTCTCAAATTCAATTTTGGAGATGGAGGTGAAACTGCAGGTAGAATTTACATGGTAATGGATGTCACTGTAATTCCTGACCTGACCAGTCTCTATTTCTTACACCACGTTTTGATACTAATTATCTCATGTTCCCATTTAATGGAAATCATTAAATATTTTAGACACTAAATAAATTCGACATTCACTTCTACTTAATGTGCAGTCCTCATTCTTTTAAGTGTCCTCATAGCAGAAACATCATGTTTAGCAGTATCTTACAACATAAAACAAACGTAAGTTTTCACTTTCCAAAACAGCAAAATCTAGGTGTCAATAACATATATGTTAGTGCATATCACTAATATCTATCCATTTTTCCTTGTACATTTAAAGTAGTCAAGCAAGTGCAAGATGACACAGCTAAAAAGCCCGGATTCAACAGTATCGTTCTGATTAAACCGCTTCTGTCACCAGAACAAGAAACAACTCAAAACAGTTTTTTCTACACTGAAGGACTGCAGTGATAAGGAGTAAAACCCTAATTCTGCTGGAAGAAACGACAAAAATCTTGTGGAAATAGAGACAGACCAGTCTTTTACGGATTTATTTTAGTATCCAAATATTGCAATACTGAGCCAGATTTTAAACCACTTTCCTGTAAATCCACCTCACGTAAAGTCTTATCTATTATATCACACTTACAAGTCTTTCACTGTGAGTTTATACATCTATGTTCCTTTCAGCACACTCCTTCTAATACATTTTTAAAAACTCCTTCAGTGATCCTGCATTCTTTTTCACTATTTAGCTACCAAGCTGTGAATTATAGAATCAATAAATTAGTCGATCCCTCTACAAGTGTATTCATAAATCTGTTAGAATATCCAGACCTAACTCTAAAATCGGCTACAGTATACAACTAGCTGAATTGCTGAATGGCAGCAATCTGATCTAGGTTAAAATATATTTATGTACATATTACCATTTGTTTTGAATTCATGTTTATAAATAATAAATAAAATTATCTCCTCTTTATCTTATTACCTTAAAGGAGGTTTATTCAGTAAGGCTCCCCCAGTGGCACAATGAGTTTGAATCCGGGGAGAGCAGGTTGAGTTCCCTCTGTCAGCTCCAGCTCCCCATATGGGGACATGAGAGAAGCCTCCCACAAGGATGGTAAAAACATCAAAACCATCCAGCATTCCCTGGGCAACGTCCTTGAAGACGGCCAATTCTCTCACACCAGAAGCGACTTGCAGTTTCTCAAGTAGCTCCTGACGCGAAAAAAACCCCTTAAATGAATCACTGTACAACTCTGTTCAGTGATTGCCACAGTTTACTATTAGGATAAAACCACTTAATAATAATAATAATCTTTATATCCCACCACCATCTCCCCAAAGAGGACTCAGGGCGACTAACATGAGGCCAAGCCAAGAAATAGCAATACAACAAAGCAAAATTCAAAGAAACAAAATAACATCAAATAAATACAAGAAATGACAAAATGAAATAAACAATTGCAAAATAACATAATAGAAAATGAAACACGGGGTGGGCCAAATGTGTTGAGAATAAAATTGATAAAATGGTAAAATTGGTAAAACGCTGGGTGAGATAAGAAATATATGTGTCTGAGGGAGAATGTGTTCCTGAGGGAGGAGCTCAGAGGGGACAAAGAAAAAGGTAGGCCTTCATTAGGGGCAGGGGGAAAGTGCATCTTGAGGTAAGAAACTGAAGTTGGGACACACAATCTATCTTCACTCGCCAAAGGCACATCAAAAGAGCTATGTTTTTAAGTCTTTCTTGAAGGCTGCTAGGGTGGGGGCTTGCCTAATCTCACTTGGGAGTGAGTTCCAGAGCCACGGGGCCACAGTGGAGAAGGCTCTCTCCCTCATCCCCACAAGATTAACTTGTGATGGAGGGGGGAGTGAGAGGAGAGCCTCCCTAGAAGATTGAAGGGATCGAGCAGGTTTATGAAGATGTGGTCACGGAGGTAGGCGGGTCCCGAACTGTTTAGGGCTTTATAAGTGATAACCTGCACCTTAATTTAATTGTTTCGAAATATATTTGACAATAATAACATAGCTCTAAATTTGACATTCCTTTTTTGTATGCTTGAGGAATGGTTTCTAAAGTCATGGTAGCTCCTCCAGCCCATCCAAAAACAACATATCATAAGAGATTGTATCTTCTGTGGGAAAAGGTCTACTAGTTTTCAATTACAGTTAGCCACCCACATTCATGATTCTTCTTACATAGATTTCAAAACGGGCAGTCCCCAAGTTATTAACAAGATAGGTTCTGTAAGTTTGTTCTTAAGTTGAATTTGCATGTAAATCAGAACAGGTACATTTTAAGTGTAACTCCAGCCATACACACACACACTTTGGATAGCATAGGGAAGGATTGGCTGTGGTGTTTGTTTTGCTGTCTGTGTCCCTGTGCAGAAGATTTCACCTCACTTTCTGTCCCTGTGATAATTGGATTTTGGAAGAATTGGCATGTTGTGGAAACAAGGATTGGTGAGAAAGCTTCACTGGAGACATCTCTCTCTCTCTCCTCCCCCCCCTCCCCCCGGGGCCATGGTAACTCTTTCAGGAGAGAATTTCCCTTCCTAGGGAGAGATTTTTCTCACGTCCTATTGTCTCGCCCCAGTTCTTAACTATGAGTTGTTTGCAAGTCAGCCATTTGTAACTCGGGGAGTCTCTGTATTTGAAAATATGTTAACTAGCTCAAATTCTTCAACACATTCCTTCTCTTGTTTCTCCACCTGTCCTACAGGGCATTCCTTCACTTCATTTCCCACTTCCCCACTATGAAGAGTCAATCAGACATTAAACCCCTTTCCTGCTGATTTACTTCCTCACCCTGCCCCTCTACTGCCAGATTTTAAATCACTTTCCTGTTAATCCACCTCTTTGACTCACTTTTTTCTGATAGAAAAGTGAGGAGGTGGATTAACAGGAAAGGGGTTTAAACGCCGAATCTTCATAGTGGGAAGGTGGTGAATGGCATGAGGGATTCATGATGCTGTTTGCAAAACATAGAAGGGCAGGCAGGGGCAGCAGCAGGAAGGAGGCAAGGAAGTGGATCTATGAAAAAGGAGTTTAAAATCTGGCAGCAGAAAGTGACGTGAGCAGTGGATCTGTAGGAAGGGGGTTTACAATCTGGTAATGGAAGGAATGAGCCAAGGAGGTAAATATGGCAGGAAAGACGTTTACACTACCTGAGTCTTCATGGTCAGAAGATGGTAAAGGAGTGAGAGCTGGTGCTCTTGGCAGGACATGGAAGAACAGGTGGAAGGGGTGGAGGAAGGAGATAAATCAGCTGGGAAAGGATTTAAATCTGTCTGAGATTTCATGGTGGGAAGGTAGGAAATGGAGTGAAGGGTTGGGGTTGCTGATGAGAAAAAAGTCTGTAACATGCGTGGTTAATTTCAATGAATGTGAGGAGCCAGGTGTATATCTAAAATATGTTTCTGTTTTCAAAGACACATTGACATGAATCTGGTTTTCTTGTCCAAACTAGGACCGAATGAAATACAATTCTTTTGATCTTCTGCTACTAAACAATGATCTAAGGTAAACAATTATAATAAATGTTTCTGAATATGCAAAACAAGAACAGGACATTTAACTCTCACACACTGCAAAAAGGCTACAAAATAGCACTAGCAATTAGCAAGCCCCAGGGCTTGATGTCACCCCAAAAGAAAAAGATGGAATAATTGGTTTTTTGTTTGACTTTACTCTTCTTCCCACAGCCCCGAAATTGTTGCATGCAATCCACAAACAGAGGTCTGAAAGCTGTTTTAGGCATTTTTCTTCGAGGCTTTGCTAACTTACTGTGCTGTGGAAATAGTTTTAAGAACATTGAAAGCAATACAAATCAGAGCTTTCAGGAGACATCTACACACCATTGCTTCATAACATGAACTGAATATACAATACTAACCTCAGTAACTGGGAATACAGGACAGCCATCAACAGTCAGACAAATTAAAGTGCCAGAATCTTAATAGGTGAACTTGAGATCTGCTGTGAAATCAGTGAAAATCAGAGTAGCAGAGGACATACCTTGGAACTGCTCCCAAAACAATCAAGTTGGCTTTTTGTTTGTTGTTTCCAATTACAGCATTTTTCATATCTCTGTAAATCCAGAAAGAGAAAAACCCTAGTAAATTATGCTGAGGTACTAAGGGCCCAGTTTTGCAGAATTTAGCTCCACTGAGATCAAACCGATGTTATATATAGGAAAACTAAATAGGAGACAAGTAACAGATCCCACAATTTCCAAAAATTCAAATCTCTGGCATTTCTCTATCCCCAGCCATTTAAGCAGCAGAGAGAATCACTTGATCATTCATAACAAAGACATCTGACATATTTTTTCAGATATTGGGATCATGTTGTCAAAAGCTGGTAAAGAAAATAAGTATGTATAAATTGTAATACTGTGAGAATATGTGCAAGAAACTTGCAAGAAACAAAAAACCCCAACTTTACTGTTGTGTGTTTTCTATAATTGCATTATTATGCTCCCTGGAAATTACAATCTAACCAAGTTTCCATGGTAGTTTTTCCTCTAAAACTGTCCTAAGATAGCCACAAAACTATCCCACTCAACCACATTCTAGTTCAAGAGAGCCAAAACAGACTCAAGTTTTTTCTAATAGAATTAGCATGGTTTTTCTGGGAGAATGAATGTGGTATTTTTTTTTTTTGAGTATCGGACAACGACGTTGGGAGACGAGAGTTCGAGTCCCTGCACTGCCATTGAAATCTCGGGCAAATCACACCTTCTGAGTCTCAGAGTAAACAAAGGGAAACCACCTCTGAACAAACCCATTACAAGGTTTCCTTAGGATCACCATAAATAATTTAAAAGTACACAACAACAAAGTATTTCTGGATCAGATCCATATTTAGTCATACTGAGAAGCAAACCCACTAAAATCAACTAGTTGTGATTATGGTCCCCTGATTTCAATGAGCCTTGTCAAAGTATGACTACATCTGAATGTAAATTCATATTTAAAAGCAGAGAAAGAATTTGGCAACATGAAAATAATTCTCTAATTTTAGCACTAGGGATAACAATAAGAAATTTAAATTCTGAGTAATACTTTATGATTTCCAACAGCCAAATTAATCAGTGATGGCAACCAAGACTTGGGGAGACCACAACACAGCTGACCTATACAATTAGCAGATCGTTTTGAACAGTATGCAAAACCATCAATTGACACCTGCCCCTTCAAGTATTTGGGTCAAGTTAAAAGCCAAAACTTACAATATATCTCCTTCATCAAGAGTTACATATTTAGTTATGGCACTATCTGACATAGCTTTTTAGATGCTATCCAAGTACAGCCATAAAAAAGAAACACCAGGTAAGTTTCAACATTGTCCTAAGTCATAATGTGAAACGGTTATATCACAAAGTAGAAGAGACTAAGGGCCCCAATCATGCCTATCCAGAGACCCACTAACAAACTTCAGAAGTGGAGGGAATTTGTAATACAGAAAATTAACTTTAAAACAAAGCTTTTAAAAAAGTTTGAGAAAAGTAATTTTGACCAGGTCTGAAACACTTCATCAATAATAGATACATAGAAATGCCATTTACTTAGACCAGGGGTGCCCACACTTTTTCAGCATGCGAGCTACTTATAATAAATCTAAGACAGAAAGATCTACCTTGAGAGAAGCAGGGCGGAGCTGGGGTGGGGGCGGGACCTGGTGCAGCTTGGCTCCGCCCCCTCTGCCCCCTGGCTGGAGCTCTATTTTTTTATTATTTATTTATTTATGGCATTTTACCCCGCTCTTCTCAACCCCCGAGGGGGGACTCAGAGCGGCTTCCAAAAGGCATAATTTGATGCCTACATCATACTTGCAGTATAAAACACAATATAAAACCTTCCAGCATTCGACACTAAAATACATTAAAATACAATTATATTCACACATCCTATGCATTCACCTATGTTAAAAACAGTGTTCCATCCATAAAAGCATTGAGCCCTATTCACCAACTTTCCATTAAAACTACTAAAGTGCTGTCCTGTGCTACTATGCGAACGCCTGGTCCCACATCCAGGCTTTCACTTTTTTCCTAAATGTCAGGAGGGATGGAATTGATCGTATGTCGCTATGGAGCACATTCCACAGACAGGGAGCCACCACCGAGAAGGCCCTCTCCCTCGTCCCCACCAGCCGCACCTGGGAAGCCGGCGGAAGCGAGAACAGGGCCTCCCCGGATGATCTTAAAGTACGAGGTGGGACGTAGCGGCAGATGCGTTCGGACAAGTAAGCTGGGCCAGAACCGTATAGAGCTTTAAAGGTCAACACCAGCACTTTGAATTGAGCCCGGAATTGGACCGGCAGCCAGTGGAGCTGACACAACAGGGGGGTGGTATGCTCCCTGTATGTAGCTCCAGTTAGTAGTCTGGCTGCCGCCCATTGGACTAGTTGTAATTTCGAACTGTCTTCAAAGGCAGCCCCACGTAGAGCGCGTTGCAGTAATCTATTCGGGATGTGACCAGAGCGTGGACGACCGTAGCCAGATCAGACTTCCCAAGGTACGGGCGCAACTGGCGCACGAGTCTTAACTGTGCAAAAACTCTCCCGGCCACCGCTGAGACCTGGGGCTCCAGGCTCAGCGATGAATCCAGGATCACTCCCAAGCTGCGAACCTGCGTCTTAAGGGGGAGTGTAACCCCGTCCAACACAGGCTGTAACCCTATGCCCTGTTCGACCTTTCGACTGACCAGGAGGACCTCTGTCTTGTCTGGATTAAGTTTCAATTTGCTAGCCCTCATCCAGTCCGACACAGCAGCCAAGCACCGGTTCAAAGTCTGGACAGCCTCCTTGGTGACAGGTGGGAAGGAGTGACAGATCTGGACGTCATCTGCGTACAGATAACACCTTACTCCGAAACTCCGGATGATCTCTCCCAGCGGTTTCATGTAGATGTTAAATAACATCGGGGACAGAACTGAACCCTGAGGGACTCCACAAGACAAAGGTTGCGAGCCGAACAGGTGTCACCCAATAACACCTTCTGGGTGCGACCTTCCAGAAAGGATTGGAGCCACTGCAATGCAGTACCCCAAGCCCCATATCTGCAAGGTGACCCAGAAGGATACCGTGGTCTACGGTATCGAAAGCCGCTGAGAGGTCCAGCAGAACCAACAGGGACACACTCCCCCTGTCGAGTTCCCGGCGTAGATCATCTACCAAGGCGACCAAGGCTGTTTCAGTACCATGTCCCGGCCTAAAGCCAGACTGTGCCGGATCAAGATAATCAGTGTCTACCAAGAATCCCTGGAGTTGCGAAGCCACCACACGTTCCATGACTTTGCCCAAATAGGGGAGATTGGAAACTGGCCGATAGTTCACTAATTGAGTGGGATCCAATGATGGTTTTTTCAACAGCGGTTTTATCACAGCTTGCTTTAAGCTGGCTGGAATCTTGCCCTCCTGTAAGGAGGCATTAACCACCACCTTCAGCCACTCTGCCAAACCCCCTCTACCACAGCTTATCCAGGGCAGAGGGGGGTATGCCAAGCCAGTGATGGCATAGCTAGCCACCACTGGCTTGGCATACCCCCCTCTCCCTGGAGACCCTGGTCTCTGGTGGGGAGGGGAGGGCCTGACAGAAGGCTCCGCCCCCCTCTGCCCCTGGCTGGAGCTCTACCACAACTCCAGGGCAGAGGGGGGTATGCCAAGCAAGTGATGGCTAGCTAGGTTGCCTCCTCTACCCTTCTCAAGCTTGCAGAGCTGTGGTAGAGCTAAAGCTGGTGAGGAGGGGGCAGGGCCTGGTGCGGAAGTGTCGCACCAGCTGGGATTGACTCCAGATGGCCTCAGGATCGACCAGTCGATTGTGATCGACGTCCTGAGCACCCCTGACTTAGACCATCTTCTAAATACTGGATTGAATTAATGCACATAAGGTTTCAAATGTATTCATACTATTTAACTTTGAATAGCCTGGAACCTCATTTGTGAGAGAAAGGCATGATATAAACTGAATGAATTTCAACTCGTGAAAGGACATGATAATACTAATGTTTTCATTAATTTCTGTTATGGCAAAAGGAATGGGCTGGAAAAAAATTCAATTCTGATTTCTCATCTTTACAACATGGCTTATAGGCTAGCTGGCTAGCAATCTGTTGGGAGTTTACAATGCCAGAAACTAATTTACAATTGTGCAGTTCAGAACTGCAACATTGTGCAACCATCATATTCCCAGAGGCAGAATGCTATTATAGCTATGTCTTTTGGGACCACTGCACAAGCAGAGCAAATAATGCAGCCAGTAAGCAATGGTTGTGATGTACCACAGTAGGCCATTTTGTGGAATAGACTGCCCTTGGACTGATAATCTAAAACAGAAGTCAGTGGAAAGTTATGAATGCCCTGTGTCGGGCCAAAAAAAATTCACTATTTAGTACACTATTGTGCAATGGGAGCTACTGTTGAAATACAGGAGATACTGAACAGTGCCCTGCTATGCATTTGGAACACCTACTGTCCACTGGGACATTTTACACAGTGCCCCATTGCTCATCACGACAGTCTTTAATATGGTTGCACATCTTGTCACCAACACAGAAAAGTTACACGTCACTGTCAATATTTGCAGTACCTTTCAAATACGACTGCTTAGGTAAAACACAAGCACTAAAGCATTGCGTATTAAGCCCAGTAACCAAGGTTACATATTACTTAGGACTTAACCCTTTATTAAACTGTGCATCCATTTATAAAACATGCTACTGGCACAGAGTGATCAAAATAACAGAATAAATATATTAAGATAATGAAATAAATCCTAGAACTGGAGGAACCTCATGTAGTGTTTCAGTTTTTGTATAATATCAGTGGCTAGCCAATACCCAGAAAATACTTTCTGGTTGCATTTGTGGATCCTTTGTGTTGTGAGTGATATGTATTTATAGAGTGCTCTTGTGCTACATCACACTGATTTACAATATATTTAATTTTGAGAACACAAAAATACTTTTCTGTCCACTGCAAAAGAATGTATGTTTTATAGTTTTATGCTAGATATAAAAAATGCTTCCCTAAAACTTGATATAAATGTAGAAAATGGGAGTGACCAGTTTCATTTTATTTCAAATACAGTCAGATGCAGCAAGCATATGTCTTACTGGGTTGCTGTGAGTTGTCTGGGCTGTATGGCCATGTTCCAGAAACATTCTCTCCTGACATTTTGCCCACATCTATGGCAGGCATCCTCAGAGGTGAGGTCTGAAAGCCTTCAACAACACATTTGTCTTACTTCTCCCGAATATCATCAGAAGTATTCAAGCTGCCTGTCACGACCCCATGAGTTTTATCAGCCACACATATTACACAATTCAGGGGAGAAGTGAAATGCCTAGCAGCTATTCCTAATGTGGCCAAACCAACTGAAAATTTGGTTTGGGCTTGGTAAAAAGAAAACAAAAAGAAAATGTGTGTACAAGGCATACTAAATACAGGAAGCTGTTTCTTCATAATATGTGGCAAACAGAAGTTGGTTGTTCTTGCATCCAAAGTGCAATACGTGGAATCACCAAAACAATTCCATACTTTCAGTCCTCATTCATCCCACTTTTGCACCAATTAAATGTACATATAGTTGGACAACTTCACCTTCAGCAAAATCACTGACCACGAACAATATTCTGAACCTAATAAGACATTCTCAAATCAATATATACTTATGAAGCCCACAGATGAGGATTCTTTTAAGGGATTTTCTGGGAATGATGGGTCTGAGAGTGAAGAAGAAAGCATGGAAAGGGATGGGGAAGAAACAGAGGATGGCCTGGATTGGACTAGGGTGAGAGAGGTGCAGGCTGTTTGCGAGGGACCAACAAGTAGTGACACGTTTGAGGGGTTTTATGGGGGTGAGGACTGGCTTTCTGGGGATCCAAGTGAGTCCTGGGGAAAACTAAGTCTTGGCAGGAGATGGGGCACTTGGAAGGGAAGGCAAGGAGCTTCACATGAAGATTTGGCTACAGCTGAGGGTCATAATGAGCGGGCGTTGGCCACTTCATCCTCTGAGGAGGATTTGTAAGATAAAAGGCGGCTTGGGAACAATGGGAATTTGCAGATGGCAAGGTGTTGATGGTGTTCGTATGCTCTGAGTGCTGTGTACTGGGAATGTAAGTTTGGGAATGTTACTGTCTGCATGGATTTGGGGCTAGAATGGACTGGGTTTGTAGGGGATTTTCCTTGGTTTATGCTTGTATTCCCCTATGCATTAGCTGCTGCTGCCTGTTTGTGTTGGCGTTGGTGTGCTGATCTTTGCTTTGATGTGAGTCTGCTTTCTACAAGGATGCCAAGGAAAGGGTACAGTATGTGTGGAGGTTGGGGGGGGGGGGGCTTGCTGCCTTTTGGGACTACGTTGTACATGTTTCCCCATGCATTAGGTCCTGTTGCCTGTTTCTGTATCGACTTGGACTGACTTCTCGTACTGCAAGACTTCTCTCTCCCTGACTTGGAACGGCTTGGTGTGTGGGTGCTGACCCTAGGACTGCTTCCTCTGTGATGACTCTGGACTGCTTGGACGACGCTTCTATCTTCGTGGGACACTCCTTTTGATCTTTTGTTTGTCCTTTTTGCCCTGTTTTCTTCTGTTCCATTGTTCAAATTGGGTTTTTGGGTGTGTTTTACCTGCAAGTGGCAGTTTGTTTGTTTTGCTACTTATTTTGTGTTTGAAAGAACATTTTGCACTGAATTGAAGTGTTTTCTGAGTATTTTACAACCCTTTGATAAGACTGTAATAAACTCTATTTTGGATCCATCTCTTGGTCTGGCCCTTTAAGGCGTCTGGTCTCGACACTTAACATTCACCACTTGACCAAGGACTATTCTACACTGTCAAATAAAATCCAGATTATGTTCTCAGAACTGGATTATATAAGAGTAGAGACTCATATAATCCAGTTCAAAGCAGATGATGTGGATTATCTGCTTTGATAATCTGGATTATATGGTAGTGTAGAAGGGGCCTCAGAGAAGAGAATGATTCCTTTTTTATAGGAGTTAAGGTACAATAATTGATACATGGATACATTGGCTCCTTGGCTTTGGAACGCCCTCTCTAAAGACATCAGATCGGCCCCCTCCCTCCTGACATTTCGCAAGAAAGTCAAGACCTGGCTATTTGAGCAGGCATTTGCTGATGAAATATAAGGCTTAATGAGATATATGGAATGACGACGATGCGATGGAAACTGATTTCAACAGGACGCTGAGGCTGCAATTGTATGTTTTTAATTGTTAAATTGTTATTATATGTTTTTTTCGGGGTGGGGTGGGGTTGACTTGTTGCTGCGTTGTATTGAGGGCAGAGACTGCCTGTGTAAACCATCCCGAGTCGCCTTCGGGCTGAGAGGGGCGGTATAGAAACGTGACAAATAAATAAATAAATAAATTGACCCAGGTTTTTGGGCTGGATTTTTAAACTACAATTTCTAAACTTATAATACATACAATAATCAGATGGCTATAGCCTCACACCTGGGGGTGTGTGGAAGTGTGGATACAGCTTATGAGTTACATCCAAGAACTGCAACTGGATACTTATGCATGAAAGCTCTAAAGCAGGGGTAGGCAATTACCGAGGTGTTTTGGACATCCAGAAATCCTAACAGCTGGTAAACTGGCTAGGATTTCTGGGAATTGAAGTCCAAAACACCTGAGGGCCAGTAATTGCCCACCCCTGCTCTAAAGCAAACACTTCTCAAGCACAAGTTTGATAATAGTTGAATGTTTATTTCTGAAATAGAAATAATTTCCCTTTGTACTGAATACTTGTAGGTCAAATAGTTTCAAAAGGTAAAGATGCTATAGTAAAATCAAAAGAAAATACTGCAATGAAAAAAGATGACCCCCAATTTCTCAGTGCCATAAAATTAAACATATTAGAATGTGCATATTGCTTTGCTATACTATTATTCTGTACAGATGCAATGAAAATAAAGCCCAAGTACTTTCAAGTGACTGCAATTCCAAGCTAAAAGTGTAATCATCTCTACTTTTTCTCACTGTTTTCTTCTACTTCTTCACTTTCCTCAACAATTAAATACAAATTCCTACTCATATGAAATCCCAGTAGTAAGCACAAGTATTAAAATACATGACATCCTTCCATTAATACCTCATTCTAATATCAGAAAAATAGAAAAGGGAACACAGAATTTTCTTTTAAGTCTTTCTCCTTAAACTAAACATGAAAGTAGTGTAATGGGTCTTAGTATATGTCAAATGCAAAATGTTCACAAAGAAAGAACACTTATTCCATAGCAGAGGGGCTCAAACCATCTAGTTTTCCAAATGTTAAGACCACAAATCAGCTCAAGCCAGTACTGGACACTGCAGTTAAACAAGACCTGGAAAGGTACACAAATTCTACACCAAACATAGCAGTTACTGAATTCGTAGATTATAGGAAAAAAGTCTTCTAAAATGCTCCTTCTCAGAAAAAAGTACCATACATATTTTTAAAACCTCTCTTTTTTACTTGTAGATATCTATAGTCATGGTTGACAGAAGTAATCATGCACAAAACTACAGTACATGGGAAACTACAGGAAACTAAAAATGAATAAATCCTTCTCGCCTCCATAGTAACAAATTCACTTTTAAAAAATCAACTGCACTATGTTGGAAAGAGCACTACCAAAATTTCCTGAATCACAGCTCCAACGTGGCCAAAAAGGTTCTCTCACAAATCCCACCACAAGATGTGAAAGATTAGGTTGCAGCACTGCCTAGTTTGGAAGAAATCAGCAATGCCATCAGCCAACAAAAAAAGAACAAAGCCAGCAGACCTGAAAGGATCCCTGCTGAAATCTTTAGAGGGTGGACCTGAGATGACACAACTTCACCAGCTCATTGAAAAAGTGTGGTTGACCGAGAAAATCCCAACAGACTTCAAGGATACCACCATCACCCTTTTCCCAAAAAAAAAAGGGGGGGGGGAGAACAGACTGCGGAAACTATCGAGTTATCTCTCTTCTAACCTCCACTGGGAAAATCCTTGCAAGAATCCTTGCAAACTGCCTTCTACCAGTCTCAGAAGACACTCTCCCAGAATCGCAGAACAGCTTCCACCCCTCCAGAGGAACAGTGGACATGATCTTCACTGCACGACAGTTCCAAGAAAAATGCAGGGAACAAAATCAACCTCTGAACATGGCAATCATTGACCTTGCAAAGGCATTCAACACAGTGAACCTTAGTGCTCTCTGGACTATCCTCCAAAAAAATGGGTGCCCTGAACATCCTTGCAGCTCCTCCACGATGGCAACAGTCTTGGACAGCAATGGCTCCCAAAGTGACCCATTTAAGGTGGAATCAGGTGTCAAACAGGGATGTGTTATTGCCAACCTTATTTTCCATCTTCATTGCTATGATACTTCATCTTGTTGATGAGAAGCTTCCTACCGGAGTGGAAATCATCTATCGGACAGATGGAAAGCTATTTAATCTCAGCAGACTGAAAGCCAAAACAAAGGTCACAACATCTGTTATAAAACTCCAATGTGCTGATGATAATGTAGTCTGTGCACATCCAGAAGACCTACAAGCTACTCTAAACTCATTCGCACAAGAATATGAGAAGCTCGGCCTGTCATTGAACATCGAGAAAGCAGAACTCTTCCAGCAGTCACCAGCCAATCCCTCTCCAATGCCAGAAATACAGCTTAATGGTTAACATTAGAAAATGTTGACCATTTCCGCTACCCTGACAGCCACCTCTCCACAAAAGTCAACATTGACACTGAAATACAACACTACCTGAGCTCTGCGAGTGCAGCATTTTTCCAAATGAAGCACAGAGTGTTTGAGGACATCTATAGGTTCTTGTTTATAAAGCGATTGTCCTCCCAACCCTGCTATATGCCTGCAAAACGTGGACTGTCTACAGACGTCACACTCAACTCCTGGAAGGATTCCATCAGCGTTACCTCTGAAAAATCCTGCAAATCTCTTGGGAAGATAGGTGGACAAATGTCAGCATGCTGGAAGAAGCAAAAACCACCAGAATTGAAGTGATGCTCCTACGCCATCAACTCCGCTGGACTGGTCACGTTGTCCGAATGCCTGATGACCAGTTACTATATTCCCAACTCAAGAACGGGAACCATAATGTTGGTGGACAGGAAAAGAGATTTAAAGATGGGCTTACAGTCAACCTTCAAAATGGTGGCATAGACACAAAGAACTGGGAAGCCCTTGCCCTTGAGTGCTCTAACTGGAGGTCAGCTGTGACCAGCAGTGTTGCAGAATTTGAAGAGGCACGAATGGAGGCCAAAAGGGAGAAACAGGCCAAGAGGAAGGCACGTCAAGCTAACCCTGAGCAGGACCGCTTTCCATCTGGAAATCGATGTCCTCACTGCAGGAAAACATGCGGATCAATAATAGGGCTCCACAGCCACCTATGGACCCACCACCAAGACACTATACTTGGAGGACCATCATCCTCGGGCTACGAGGGATCACCTAAGTAAGTAAGCAAGAAAGAAAGAAATTCACTTTAACCCTGATATCATTACCAAAAATGTGGACTACATATACTACTATCCCAAGGTATACACTAAATATCTGGAGGCTACCATTGTGGATTATAATTAATATACAGACTTTCCTCCGGTTAGATATCATTTCCTGGTATGCTGCATCGCAGCGCGGACTCTCGCGATCCTCATTGGGTTTGTATATTTAATTGTGTGGTTACCACTTCACTATATATATGCTATCAATAATATGAATGTTTGATATATAAGATATTTGCTGTTGTATTGGTTTATTCCAACCACAGTGTTTTGTTACTGTATTGTCAGCCATCATTAATTGCCTTTAATAAAGGGATAATTATTAATATCCTAACCAGCATGTTTGGAGTCATTTTGACAGTTGCACAGAGTGCTGGAGAATGGTCAGAATGCTTGAAGAACATTATTCATTTGAAAGTTATGTGTCAAGTTGCTTGGGGGATTTAGTATCCTTGGTCACATGTATCACTAGCCCTCCTTATTCAGAGCAATGATCCTGGCAGGGGTCAGGATCACATTTCATGTAACAGAACAGAGAAAACAACCCTTCAAGTAATTTTCCTAATTTGGGAAAAATCTTTAGGTGAAAATCCGAAAGAGGAAGAAGACAGTTGCCTGGAATAGTTATGGAGCACGGCTAACTTAGGAATGTAATCAATTAAATGTCTTAAAAATTACCACAGACACTGAGCATTATGTAATGTTCAAGTAGACTCTAAATATGTTCTATTAACTTATCTCCGAGAAGTTAATTAAAAATTAGAACTAGCAAGTCTCAATAGTTTTATGGAAAGCAGTTGAAACAATTTGGCAATTTCTATCATAGACTGAATTCAAAAAATGGATAAGTTTCAGAATACTTATTTCTGGTAAAGGTCTGTGTTTTGCAGACCAAGAACCAAGAAGAACATTTATACTAAATAAACATAATCCAAAACTTTTGTCCATGTAGTTTATAAGCCTTGCAACTTTTCAGTTGTTTTAATTTCTTTTTCTACTCATGCAAGTTTATTAAATAAGATCACTTTATTGAAAATTAAGTGTCTACATCTTTGCAGAAACAATCACTAATGTTTGTTGGCCACAGCAGGTTTTTGTTTGAGATAATTACTTAATTAATTTTAAAAGCCCATGTCATGACAAACTGTAATTTAACCTCCCCACAGCAGGCCAGAGAAGGTCATTCAAAGTCATTCAAAGTGGAAAAGCAAATGTTTTCCAATGTCTGCAATATGCCAATGTCTCACCTCTAGTACTTAATCTCAAAACTCAGATTTCCTATTACCACTTATTTTTTAAACATTAGACTAATTGTTCAACTTGCTGGTCTCATAAGGACCCGGCTGTGGTGCAGCTAGTTAGTAGCCAGATGTATTAAATCGCTACTGACCGAGAGGTCATGAGTTTGAAGACAGCCTAGGTTGGAGTAAGCTCCTGACCATTAATAATCTAGATTGCTGTTGACCTATGCAGTCCAAAAGACAGTTGCCTCTGTCAAGTAGGAAATTTAGGTACCGCTTTATATGGGGAGGCTAATTTAATTAATTTACGACACCATAAAACCTTCCAGCAGCATGCAAAAGAATGAGGAAATACTCCATCAATGAACTCGGTGTTACAAACGGCAGCTCCTCCTGTGGCTGGAATTGAGCACACCCTCATGAAACTGGAAAAGCTGGAATGTTAAGATGCCTTTGTGTCTGTCTATATACGTTGTATGTCTAAATGACATTAATTTTTTTGTCATGTATATGTGCATTGTAATCTGCCCTGAGTCCCCTGCAGGGTGAGAAGGACGGAATATAAATACTGTAAATAAATAGATAAATAAATAAATATGGCTGTGACAGTAAAGCACAGTATTACAAATATGAATGTATACAAGCCTAGAGCATATAAGGTCCAGCCTTGACTACAAGAAGAAGCTAAGAAACTTTCATTCACATTTCAAGTTAACCTCAATTTGTCCCAGATGTGATGTACTATTAGAATGCTAGCTGATACATCATACACACATTATATAAAACCATTTTTAAAGAAATTGTATGGCTGAATTCAATGCACTGGAAAAGGCATTTAAACCCCTAAATGGTTTAGGCTCATCCAAAGTTTATGGGCCACATGAGAGTCCTCTTCTATGTTCCCATGAGTCAAGGCAATGGAAGGCCTTCTCTACTGTCGCACCCCCTAGTTATGGATCACATTCTCCTTGGATGCATTAGTGTTGCTACCATTTTAATACTGAGTGAAAACAAAAATCCTCACAAAAGCTTTGGGGATTTACCTGGTTTTACTATACTTAAAATTGTGCTAAAATTAATGTTCAAAAATTATTTTAAAATCAAGCTTAGCTTTTTTTTGGATTTTTTTGTTGATGGTAGGAGGAATATTTTCAAGCCATGGATGTTTGAATCCAAGGATATGGAGACCCGCTGTTCTCGTATGAGTTAACAAAGGAAAGAAAAATCTATCTGGCTTTAAAAGCAAAACAGTAGGCATTGTCTAGAAAATATTTCAGAAACATTCAAGCTATCAGAAGGAGATACTCAAGTATTAAAAAGGCTGTTATCTAACATTACATATTGCTGAAAGATAGAATGTAAATTCCATGTCCTAGTACTTCCTCAGAAAAGAACAAGTGCTGTGCAATTGGAAACATTCATTGCAAAAAGCAAAATATGAAAAACATTTACCCAGAGAACCCAAGAACACCATAGAAAAAATATTTATATTACTTACATGACACCCTGCAGGACTTTCTGAGAATCAGGATCAAATAATCTGTCAACATAATGGCGACTACTAGCTGTAACTTCCTGTAAAGAAAGACATCATAATCTGTTAATCTAATGCTACAAAAATTAAATACTCAAGAATGTAAAAATTCAGAATAAAACCACAAAGTTTCTGCAAATGTTGGCCTGAAGAATAAAAGGTTAGGAGGGAACATAATAACCATGTAGAAAAAATTCAAATTTCAAAATTTCATATAGAGGAAGGAACAAGCTTGGTTTTTTGTTTGTTCGTTTTACTGCTCCAGCTGTTCCAGAGACTAAGGTTATATCTACACTGTAGAATTAATGCAGTTTAGAAGAACTGTAATTATCATGGCTCAATGCTATAGAATCCTGGGAGTTGTAGTTTTGTAAAGTCATTACCCTTCTGTATCAAAGAATTCCTAGGATTTCATAGTATTGAGAAATGGCTATTAAATCGTTGTTAAACTACATTAATTCTACAGTGCAGCTGCAGCCTGGGACACATAGCAGTGAACTCAAATTAAAGGAAAAAGTTTTCACTTGATAATGAAATCTCTTTGATAGTAAATTGGAGAAGCATGCTTTAACACAGTCTATGTAATTTTGGGGGACATGGGTCTAAATCAAGTGTTCTCATCATCATTTCTTTTTTATTGAAATACTAAGATTTGATTTATGATTCCATATGCTATCTGAACAAATGCCTCTTCTGTATGGAAAAATAAGTAGAGGCAGTCCTCAAGTTACAAACAAGGTAGATTCTGTAGGTTTGTTCTTAAGTTGAATTTGTATGTAAGTCAAAACAAATATATTTTTATATTGTAATTCCAGCAAAAAACATTAATTTTTAGCTTTGCATAGAATAGGGAAGGGGTAACACCCCTGTAGTGTTTGAGTCACTGTTCCCCTGTTCAGAAGATTTCACCTCACTTTCTGTCCCTGTGATCATTGGATTTTTTAAAAATGGTTTGTTGTGGAAACGAGGATTAGTAACAAAGCTTCAGTGAAAGAGTTACCTTTTCCCCATGGTAACTCTTTCAGGAGTGAATTTTTTTAGGTGGTAGATTTCTCTCACTTTCTGTTGTCTCACCCCCGTGAGACAAACTATGAGTCGTTTGCAAGTTAGATGTTTGTAACACAGGTACTGACTGTATATGGAACTTCCCAATTTTCAGCAATCCCACATATACGCCTTTGGAGAGTAACCTTACATCTCCTTTGTCCGCTCCCCTAAAATGTTTGTCCTCATACCGTATTCTTCCTTGTCAGTTTGAAGGCCTGTCTCCATCACTCCATTTCCAATTATTCTCTCCCACACAAATATCTCCAGTTTCTCATCCTGAGTTTTTATCATTTAAACTTGTTCATGCGGCCCGCTCATTGTGATTGTATTCTTTTGCACTGTATTTTTATGTTTCATTTACTTTATTGTGATGTTTGCTTTGTGTTTTTTTGGTTTTATTTTCTTGTAATACACTATTGGGCTTGGCCTCATGTAAGCCGCCCCGAGTCCCCTTTGGGGAGATGGTGGCAGGGTATAAATAAAGTTTATTATATTTTTCTTTTCACTGTAGTCTTCCAACTATCTTCAGGGAGTTGAAGGAACTACTTTAGTCCTCCCTCCACATTTTCAGGTTTCACATTCTTGTAGTTGTTTAATTGTGGATTATTTGCCCTGTTTTAGTTACTGCCCTACACCATCTTTACCACTTCTATAAATTAGTATCTCTAAGATAAAAACTGGTGGAGTGACTGGGATGTGCATGTATTTCCTTTCTAGTACACTTACTCAGGTGGGGGGGGGAAAGGGATGGGATGAGGGGACTGTATGAAGGGAGCATGTTTTTGAATGATCAGTCCAACCCTCTGCCGTGTAGGAGATGGGTGAGCCCACCAGCTTTAGCTTTTATTTTAGGGAGCACAAGAACCACAGCAGGGTCTTGAAAGTCCTTGGGATCATTCATTCCAAAGGCAGAAGTAGGTGGCTGGTGTTAAACATCAACATATCAATTTGGGGTGAGGGGGCTACAAATATTGATATTTCAATTTTTTAGTATTCCTAAATATGTGGATGGCTGACTGTACAAGGACAAATAGACAAAGAAGTCCACTTGCACAATGTCTCATATACATGCTAAGATCTGGATCCAGTACATAGATTTACATTAAGTTTAATTATATAAATTACATAAAGTTTAAGATACTGCTGGATCCTTAACTATGGAAACTGTTCAATGTTCGCTCCAGCATTAGTTCTGTGTAACATATCCTAGAGTACACCCCAGAACAGGATCACTGAGTAAACATGTGTAAAATTGCACTATTAGGCAGATAAGATCACGTCCTTTCAGACTGTTTGCTTTCAAGGAATTTGGTGTATGTTGGAAGATTCTGAGTAATTTGCAGAGTGCAAATTGTATTTACATTGACACTGGCTAACTACACTGGACACTTAAGCTGCACCATACGAATTGAAAGCATCATCTGTTATCCATCATTCTTCTCAGAGCTGCATATTGCAAGGGAGTAACTGCACTGGTTCACAAGTTGTTTGTCAAGAAGCCAGTACTTCTTGACAAACCCTCTCATCAGTGAGCCTGATAAATGTCTGTGTGTTTCCCTGGAACAAAATTAAAGCACAACCCTTTGTAGACAGATTATACCTTCATTCAAGGCAAACTCACAGTTCAATATGAGTGGCTGGCCAAAAATTATTTTCTCAGAGAACTAGAACTCTTTGTCAAGGAATTAATGATGTAATACAACATAACTTTTTTTCCTTTTCTAATAAAGTGACAAGCACATGCCTTCTCAAGACTGATGGTCAACAGAGCTATCATTTGCTATCATCTGATGCTGCTTCTAGGGATCTCATGTAGTATTCTCCAATCGTGTTGCTTACATGAACCCATTCCCTCCTAGAAAGACTCCTTTCTTGAATAGTAGGTAATGTACTGTTTATAATTCAAACTAAACTTTTCTTTTTCTACAACCAACATCTACCTGTAAGAATAATTTTATTAAACCATGTATGCTACTGTTTAGCAACTTGTTAGGGCTTTTATCTGTTTGTTCAAGGTAGCACATTCAAAACAATATTGTCAATAACCTTGAGCAAAGAAGCAAAAAGGAAGTGGCAAGATTGCTACATCTGACAAAAAAGCTAATAGGTAAGGCAGAAAGTGGCAACAAGGCATGTAGCATCTTAAGAGACTAATTGATTCATTATGATTTACACCATGGAGACTACACTAACCACTATTTCCTTGCAGGATGAAATAACTGCGGGAAGCTCTTTAAGATGCGCAGTGAGTAAGTAAAAGGGAAGGTCCTCTTAAAGGATATAGATTTAGCCAAAGCTAGGAGATTATCCTTCTGCAACACAGAGAAACACCAACTCCCTGTTGATTATTATTTTAAATATATATTTCTTAAGTGATTAAATCTGTGGCAAATGAAATTGCCAAGTCTGCAGCTGATGCTAAAACTATTAGAGATTCTCATGTCCTATGAGCCTAGGTGAACAGCAACTGAACAGGGAGATCGAATGCCGCCCTCATAGACACAAAGAGCTGTTCAGCTAAGGCTACAGAATAAAAATGTCTTGCAATGGAATCCTATACATACTTTCCTGGGAATAAACGATACTGAAATTAATGGACCTACTTGTAAATAAGTATGCATGGACAGAATCAGAGTTGGAAAGAGATCTAAGGGCCATCAGGTCCAAGACAGGATTGCACTATTAGGATTATTATTTATATGGCACTATGAATATACATGGCACTGTACAAACCAAATAAGGCAGTGGTACTCAACCTGTGGGTCCCCAGGTGTTTTGGCCTACAACTCCCAGAAATCCCAGCCAGTTTACCACCTGTTAGGATTTCTGGGAATTGAAGGCTAAAACATCTGGGGACCCACAGGTTGAGAACCACTGAATAAGGCCTCCTAAAGTCATACAACATACATACATACATACATGTGTGTGAGAGAGAGACAGAGAGAGAGATCATACTGGAAAGCATTGCATTATCTTGCTAGAAGAGAGAATTGCAGTGCAGGGCTTGTACTTGTTTCCTGCCCAACTGTCAAAAACAAAGGAGTGCTGCCCTCTTTGGTATCTAATCACTTCCACTATACAGCATATTTTAAAGATTATTTAAGGTATTGAACATAAAAGGTGTGTAATAAACTATAGAAAAAATACATCAATAGATAAAATGCATAAAGAAATATAGATATTAGATTAAATCAATAAATCTATATATATATATATATATATATATTCTCACACACATAGATCTATACAACAAAAATATATAACATACATAAAAATAGATATATAATGGATTAAGTTGATGACAATATAACTCTAAAGCAGGCATGGGCACACTTCGGTCCTCCAGGTGCTTTGGACTTCAACTCCCACCCTTCCTAACAGCCTCAGGCCCCTTCTTTTTTCCCCCTCAGCCGCTTAAAGTAGGCCTACATTGTAGATCTGGCCTAGGCAAATCTGGGTCCTCCTGGCAGCTAAAGGTAGATAATTGTATATTTGTTTCTGGTATGGGCACCATGGGGTGGCGATTTGTTCGCCGTCCTGAGTCCCTCTGCGGAGGTTGAGATAGGACGGGATATAAAAGCCCATAATAAATAAATATATATTCTCTTTCATAGATATTAGATTTAAATTGATGAATATATATATATATATATATTCTCACACACATAGATCTATACAACAAAAATACATAAATAAAATACATAAAGAAATAGATATATAATGGATTAAGTTGATGATGATTGATGTCCAGACTTTGAACCGGTGCTTGGCTGCTGTGTCGGACTGGATGAGGGCTAGCAAATTGAAACTTAATCCAGACAAGACAGAGGTCCTCCTGGTCAGTCGAAAGGCCGAATAGGGCATAGGGTTACAGCCTGTGTTGGATGGGGTTACACTCCCCCTGAAGACACAGGTTCGCAGCTTGGGAGTGATCCTGGACTTATCGCTGAGCCTGGAACCCCAGGTCTCGGCGGTGGCCAGGGGAGCTTTTGCACAGTTAAGACTCGTGTGCCAGCTGCGCCCGTACCTTGTGAAGTCTGATCTGGCTACGGCCGTCCACGCTCTGGCAACATCCCAAATAGATTACTGCAATGCACTCTACGTGGGACTGCCTTTGAAGACAGTTCGGAAATTACAACTAGTCCAACGGGCGGCAGCCAGATTACTAACTGGAGCTACATACAGGGAGCATACCACCCCCCTGTTGTGTCAGCTCCACTGGCTGCCTGTCCAATTCCGAGCTCAATTCAAAGTGCTGGTTATGACCTTTAAAGCTCTATACGGTTCTGGCCCAGCTTACTTGTCCGAACGCATCAGCTTCTATGTCCCACCTCGTAATTTAAGATCAGCCGGGGAGGCCCTGCTCTTGCTCCCGCCAACTTCTCAAATGCGGTTGGTGGGGACTAGAGAGAGGGCCTTCTCGGTGGTGGCTCCCCGTCTGTGCAACACGCTTCCAAGGGACATACGATCAACCCCATCCCTCCTAGCATTCAGGAAAAAAGTGAAATCTTGGCTGTGGGACCAGGCGTTTGCACATTAGCACAATCCAGCACTTTGGACTGGATTTGTAATGGCAAGTTGATGGATATGGCTCAATGCTCCTGTTATGGACGAAATACTGTTTTAACTTAAGAGAATGTGTATGATGTATTAATGCTAATTGTATTTTAATGTATTTTAATGCTGTATGTTTTTGGTTTTAAATTATACTTTATTATGTTGGAATCAAATTGTGCCTTTTGTTAGGCCGCTCTGACCCTCGGGGGTTGAGAAGAGCCGGGTAGAAATGTTGGAAATAAATAAATAAGTAATTCAACTGTAAAGCAGGCATGGGCACACTTCGGCCCTCCAGGCGGTTTGGACTTCAACCCCCACACTTCCTAACAGCCTTAAGTGGCTGAGGTGGGAGGAAAGGGCCTAAGGCTGTGAGGAATGGTGAGAGTTGGAGTCCAAAACACCTGGAGGACCCAGATTTGCCCAGGCCTGATCTATAGAGTAGCTTAAGTGGCCGAGGGGGAAAAGGAAAGGGCCTGAGGCTGTGAGGAATGGTGGGAGTTGGAGTCCAAAACACCTGGAGGACCCAGATTTGCCCAGGCCTGATCTATAGAGAAGCTTAAGCGGCTGAGGGGGGAAAGGAAAGGGCCTGAGGCTGTGAGGAATGGTGGGAGTTGGAGTCCAAAACACCTGGAGGGCCTAAGTTGACCCAGGCCTGATCTATAGAGTAGCTTAAGCGGCTGAGGGGGAAAAGGAAAGGGCCTGAGGCTGTGAGGAATGGTAGGAGTTGGAGTCCAAGGCGCCTGGAGGGCCCAAGTTGGGCCAGGCCTGGTCTATAGAGAAGCTTAAGTGGCTGAGGGGGAAAAGGAAGGGCCTGAGGCTGTGAGGAATGGTGGGAGTTGGAGTCCAGAACACCTGGAGGGCCCAAGTTGGCCCAGGCCTGATCTATAGAGTAGCTTAAGTGGCTGAGGGGGGGGAAAAGGGGGCCTGAGGCTGTGAGGAATGGTGGAGTTGGAGTCCAAACCACCTGGAGGGCCCAAGTTGGCCCAGGCCTGATCTATAGAGGATCTTAAGCGGCTGAGGTGGGAGGAAAGGGCCTGAGGCTGTGAGGAATGGTGGGAGTTGGAGTCCAAAACACCCAGAGGACCCAGATTTGCCCAGGCCTGATCTATAGAGTAGCTTAAGTGGCCGAGGGGGAAAAGGAAGGGGCCTGAGGCTGTTAGGAATGGTGGGAGTTGAAGTCCAAGGCGCCTGGAGGACCCAAGTTGGCCCAGGCCTGATCTATAGAGTAGCTTAAGTGGCTGAGGGGGAAAAAGAAGGGCCTGAGGCTGTGAGGAATGGTGGGAGTTGGAGTCCAAAACACCTGGAGGGCCCAAGTTGGCCCAGGCCTGATCTATAGAGTAGCTTAAGTGGCTGAGGGGGAAAGGAAGGGGCCTGAGGCTGTGAGGAATGGTGGGAGTTGGGTCCAAAAACACCTGGAGGGCCCAAGTTGGCCCAGGCCTGATCTATAGGGTAGCTTAAGTGGCTGAGGGGGAAAGGAAGGGCCTGAGGCTGGGAGGAATGGTGGGGAGTTGGAGTCCAAAACACCTGGAGGACCCAGATTTGCCCAGGCCTGATCTATAGAGTAGCTTAAGTGGCTGAGGGGGGAAAGGAAGGGCCTGAGGCTGTGAGGAATGGTGGGAGTTGGAGTCCAAAACACCTGGAGGACCCAAGTTTGCCCAGGCCTGATCTATAGAGTAGCTTAAGTGGCTGAGGGGGAAAAAGAAGGGCCTGAGGCTGTGAAGAATGGTGGGTTGGAGTCCAAAAACGCCTGGAGGACCCAAGTTGGCCCAGGCCTGATCTATAGAGTAGCTTAAGTGGCTGAGGGGGAAAGGAAGGGCCTGAGGCTGTGAGGAATGGTGGGAGTTGGAGTCCAAGGCACCTGGAGGGCCCAAGTTGGCCCAGGCCTGATCTATAGAGTAGCTTAAGTGGCTGAGGGGGGGAAAGGAAGGGCCTGAGGCTGTGAGGAATGGTGGGAGTTGGAGTCCAAAACACCTGAGGGCCCAAGTTGGCCCAGGCCTGATCTATAGAGTAGCTTAAGTGGCTGAGGGGGAAAAAGAAGGGCCTGAGGCTGTGAGGAATGGTGGGAGTTGGAGTCCAAAACACCTGGAGGACCCAGATTTGCCCAGGCCTGATCTATAGAGTAGCTTAAGTGGCTGAGGGGGGAAAGGAAAGGGCCTGAGGCTGTGAGGAATGGTGGGAGTTGGAGTCCAAAACACCTGGAGGACCCAGATTTGCCCAGGCCTGATCTATAGAGTAGCTTAAGTGACCGAGGGGGAAAAAGGAAGGGCCTGAGGCTGTGAGGAATGGTGGGAGTTGGAGTCCAAAACACCCAGAGGACCCAGATTTGCCCAGGCCTGATCTATAGAGAAGCTTAAGTGGCTGAGGGGGGAAAGGAAAGGGCCTGAGGCTGTGAGGAATGGTGGGAGTTGGAGTCCAAAACACCTGGAGGACCCAGATTGGCCCAGGCCTGATCTATAGAGTAGCTTAAGTGGCTGAGGGGGAAAAGGAAGGGCCTGAGGCTGTGAGGAATGGTGGGAGTTGGAGTCCAAAACACCTGAGGGCCCAAGATTTGCCCAGGCCTGATCTATAGAGTAGCTTAAGTGGCTGAGGGGGAAAGGAAGGGCCTGAGGCTGTGAGGAATGGTGGGAGTTGGAGTCCAAAACACCTGGAGGACCCAGATTTGCCCAGGCCTGATCTATAGAGTAGCTTAAGTGGCTGAGGGGGGAAAAGGAAGGGCCTGAGGCTGTGAGGAATGGTGGGAGTTGGAGTCCAAAACACCTGGAGGACCCAGATTTGCCCAGGCCTGATCTATAGAGTAGCTTAAGTGGCTGAGGGGGGAAAGGAAGGGCCTGAGGCTGTGAGGAATGGTGGGAGTTGGAGTCCAAAACACCTGGAGGGCCCAAGTTGGCCCAGGCCTGATCTATAGAGTATCTTAAGTGGCTGAGGGGGGAAAGGAAGGGCCTGAGGCTGTGAGGAATGGTGGGAGTTGGAGTCCAAAACACCTGGAGGACCCAGATTTGCCCAGGCCTGATCTATAGAGTAGCTTAAGTGGCTGAGGGGGGAAAGGAAGGGCCTGAGGCTGTGAGGAATGGTGGGAGTTGGAGTCCAAAACACCTGGAGGACCCAGATTTGCCCAGGCCTGATCTATAGAGAAGCTTAGTGGGGAAAGGAAGGGCCTGAGGCTGTGAGGAATGGTGGGAGTTGGAGTCCAAAACACCTGGAGGGCCCAGATTGGCCCAGGCCTGATCTATAGAGTAGCTTAAGTGGCTGAGGGGGGAAAGGAAGGGCCTGAGGCTGTGAGGAATGGTGGGAGTTGGAGTCCAAGGTGCCTGGAGGGCCCAAGTTGGCCCAGGCCTGATCTATAGAGTAGCTTAAGTGGCTGAGGGGGGAAAGGAAGGGCCTGAGGCTGTGAGGAATGGTGGGAGTTGGAGTCCAAAACACCTGGAGGACCCAAGTTGGGCCAGGCCTGATCTATAGAGAAGCTTAAGTGACCGAGGGGAAAAAGGAAGGGCCTGAGGCTGTGAGGAATGGTGGGAGTTGGAGTCCAAAACACCTGGAGGACCCAAGTTGGCGCAGGCCTGATCTATAGAGTAGCTTAAGTGGCTGAGGGGGAAAAGGGAAGGGCCTGAGGCTGTGAGGAATGGTGGGAGTTGGAGTCCAAAACACCTGGAGGGCCCAGGTTGCCCAGGCCTGATCTATAGAGTAGCTTAAGTGGCTGAGGGGGAAAGGAAGGGCCTGAGGCTGTGAGGAATGGTGGGAGTTGGAGTCCAAAACACCTGGAGGGCCCAGAGTTGCCCAGGCCTGATTAATAGAGTAGCTTAAGTGGCTGAGGGGGGAAAAGAAGGGCCTGAGGCTGTGAGGAATGGTGGGAGTTGGAGTCCAAAACACCTGGAGGGCCCCCAGAGGTCACTTCGTTCGAACAAATGAACCTCCTTGAAGTACCAACCTTCAAAGCAATCCATCTCACATCAACCCGGCGCAGAGCCTTTTCTGTAGTGGCGCTGTCAATATGGAACACTCTTCCTAGTGATGTACGGGCCATGTTGGACCTTCTCTCCTTCCGCAAGGCCTGCAAGACTCACCTTTTCTGGCTAGCCTTTGATTGCTAGGCCAGAAATCTTTTTTAAGCTAATTTAATATGTATGCTTTTACCTCTGTGTGTTTTACCTGATTGTAAACCACTCTGAGCCCTTGGGGAGTGGCAGCGTACAAGTCCAAATCTCTCGGCTTTACTTCGCGAACGAAGATTCAGGAAGGACTTATCCCACAATTTTTACAAGCGCGTTGATGACTAAAAAGGCCAATCTGAGATAGGCAAGTTTGGTTGCAGAAAGCACAGCAGAAAGTCTCCTTGGGTGATGTTGTTTCCAAGTTGCGGTTCTTTCTGCGTTGTTGTTTCTCTTCGAGACTCATTTGGCGTGTCTTCTCGAAAGAGGCCGCAGCATTGTGGATAGTGCATCTCCATGCCTCCCGATGTAAGGCCAGGGTGGACCATTGTTGGTGATCAATCTGGCCGAGCCTGAGATGTTGTTTCAGGGAGTCCTTATATCTCTTTTTGGGGGCACCTCTCTTGTGCTGACCCGTGGTGAGTTCACCATAGAGTAGTGTCTTTGGGAGGCGGTGGTCCTCCATCCTAGAGATGTGCCCTGCCCAGCGCAGCTGTGTTCTCAATAGCATGCCCTCAATGCTAGTGATCCCTGCTTGCTCAAGGACGGCAACATTCGTCACATAGTCGGTCCAGTGTATATTTAGGATTGTGTGAAGACAGCGCTGATGAAGGCGTTCGAGGAGTCGTAGGTGTTGGCGATAGGTGACCCATGTTTCAGACCCAAATAATAAATAAATAAATAAATAAAATGCAGCCTGACCCCACTCAACGCTCTATAGCAGGCATCCTCAAACTGCGGCCCTCCAACTCCCAGAAGACCTAAGAAGCTTGTTAGGAATTATGGGAGTTGAAGTCCCAAACAACTGGAGGGCCGCAGTTTGAAGATGCCTGCTCTATAGAATAGTTTGGTGAGGCGAGGCACCAGCAGCAGCACTCTCTGCCACACAAGTCCTTGAACAAACTTGTGAAGTTTTCCAAGGCTGTGGACTCCTCTCCGACTCCGAGAGTTCTCTTTCTGGCAAACTACAACAGCTTGTGAGTCAGGAAACTTTAACGCGGTGTCAAGTTGCAATTTCATTTCACAGTGTGGATGCGCGACATCCCCCCCCCCCCTCCTCCCTCTCCAATCCTGAGTTCATCTTCGCCTTTGAGGGACTTTGGGAGTCAAGGCAGCAGCAGCAGCAGCAAGCAAGCAAGGCGGTGCTGCTTGGGCGAGTTTCAGGCCCTTCATTCCTTCCTTCTTTCTTTCTTTCTTGGTGGGCGTTGGAGACAAAAGGGGCAACGCCCTCGGCTGAGAAGAAATGCGCGGGGTTTTTGTTTACCCCTTGCAAAAGGGAAGTTTTGAAAGTTGGAAGGGACTTGGATTTGTTTTTATTTTCTTAACTTTCCGCGTTGAAAGCTTTGGCCTGGCACCTCTGGTGTGCCAACGACGGTTTCCTGGCTTTCTTGCTGCTTTTTTTTTTGCTCCCAGGCATTGACTTCATCGTTGTTCCAGCCGCACCCAGTTTGGGGGCCCCGTTGTTTCTTCCACTCGAGGCTGAACCTGCCCTTGGAAGCACAACCTTGGCTCTGAGGAGCTCCAGTCCCCGGCTTTGAGAAAGAAGCCCTGGGACGCGCAGGCCGATGGGGAAAAGGAAAGGGCCTGAGGCTGTGAGGAATGGTGGGAGTTGGAGTCCAAAACACCTGGAGGACCCAGATTTGCCCAGGCCTGATCTATAGAGTAGCTTAAGTGGCCGAGGGGGGAAAAGGAAAGGGCCTGAGGCTGTGAGGAATGGTGGGAGTTGGAGTCCAAAACACCTGGAGGACCCAGATTTGCCCAGGCCTGATCTATAGAGTAGCTTAAGTGGCCGAGGGGAAAAAGGAAGGGGCCTGAGGCTGTGAGGAATGGTGGGAGTTGGAGTCCAAAACACCTGGAGGACCCAGATTTGCCCAGGCCTGATCTATAGAGTAGCTTAAGTGGCTGAGGGGGAAAGGAAGGGGCCTGAGGCTGTGAGGAATGGTGGGAGTTGGAGTCCAAAACACCTGGAGGACCCAGATTTGCCCAGGCCTGATCTATAGAGTAGCTTAAGTGGCCGAGGGGGAAAAGGAAGGGGCCTGAGGCTGTTAGGAATGGTGGGAGTTGAAGTCCAAAACGCCTGGAGGACCCAGATTTGCCCAGGCCTGATCTATAGAGTAGCTTAAGTGGCTGAGGGGGAAAAGGAAGGGCCTGAGGCTGTGAGGAATGGTGGGAGTTGGAGTCCAAAACACCTGGAGGACCCAGATTTGCCCAGGCCTGATCTATAGAGTAGCTTAAGTGGCTGAGGGGAGAAAGGAAGGGGCCTGAGGCTGTGAGGAATGGTGGGAGTTGGAGTCCAAAACACCTGGAGGACCCAGATTTGCCCAGGCCTGATCTATAGAGTAGCTTAAGTGGCTGAGGGGAAAAAGGAAGGGGCCTGAGGCTGTGAGGAATGGTGGGAGTTGGAGTCCAAAACACCTGGAGGACCCAGATTTGCCCAGGCCTGATCTATAGAGTAGCTTAAGTGGCTGAGGGGGGAAAGGAAGGGGCCTGAGGCTGTGAGGAATGGTGGGAGTTGGAGTCCAAAACACCTGGAGGACCCAGATTTGCCCAGGCCTGATCTATAGAGTAGCCTGAAGTGGCTGAGGGGGGGGAAGGGCCTGAGGCTGTGAGGAATGGTGGGAGTTAGAGTCCAAAACACCTGGAGGACCCAGATTTGCCCAGGCCTGATCTATAGAGTAGCTTAAGTGGCTGAGGGGAGAAAGGAAGGGGCCTGAGGCTGTGAGGAATGGTGGGAGTTGGAGTCCAAAACACCTGGAGGACCCAGATTTGCCCAGGCCTGATCTATAGAGTAGCTTAAGTGGCTGAGGAAAAAGGAAGGGCCTGAGGCTGTGAGGAATGGTGGGAGTTGGAGTCCAAAACACCTGGAGGACCCAGATTTGCCCAGGCCTGATCTATAGAGTAGCTTAAGTGGCTGAGGGGAAAAGGAAGGGCCTGAGGCTGTGAGGAATGGTGAGAGTTGGAGTCCAAAACACCTGGAGGAGCCACATTTGCCCAGGCCTGATCTATAGAGTAGCTTAAGTGGCTGAGGGGAGAAAGGAAGGGGCCTGAGGCTGTGAGGAATGGTGGGAGTTGGAGTCCAAAACACCTGGAGGACCCAGATTTGCCCAGGCCTGATCTATAGAGTAGCTTAAGTGGCTGAGGGGAGAAAGGAAGGGGCCTGAGGCTGTGAGGAATGGTGGGAGTTGGAGTCCAAAACACCTGGAGGACCCAGATTTGCCCAGGCCTGATCTATAGAGTAGCTTAAGTGGCCGAGGGGGGAAAGGAAAGGGCCTGAGGCTGTGAGGAATGGTGGGAGTTGGAGTCCAAAACACCTGGAGGACCCAGATTTGCCCAGGCCTGATCTATAGAGTAGCTTAAGTGGCCGAGGGGGAAAAGGAAGGGGGCCTGAGGCTGTGAGGAATGTGGGGAGTTGGAGTCCAAAACACCTGGAGGACCCAGATTTGCCCAGGCCTGATCTATAGAGTAGCTTAAGTGGCCGAGGGGAAAAAGGAAGGGGCCTGAGGCTGTGAGGAATGGTGGGAGTTGGAGTCCAAAACACCTGGAGGACCCAGATTTGCCCAGGCCTGATCTATAGAGTAGCTTAAGTGGCCGAGGGGAAAAAGGAAGGGCCTGAGGCTGTTAGGAATGGTGGGAGTTGAAGTCCAAGGCGCCTGGAGGACCCAGATTTGCCCAGGCCTGATCTATAGAGTAGCTTAGCATGGGGAAAAGATCCTGATATGAATAAACATAACAGTTTAAAACACCTGGAAGGAGTAAGGCCTTCTCCAGGCCTGATCCCCAGTGTAACTCTATAGTGTATTATATTTTTATAGCTGTACTGGTACATAACATCACAGCACACATGCATATTAGGTCCAAGTTCCTGGGATTCATCTCTGAATATCGGGCTCTTCCCAAGGGAATTAGATTGGAGAGGTATTTTCGGAGAATGTGGACAGTTCCCAGGAGTGTTGCCTGCATGTCAAGTCAGCATGTGGGTTGATGTTCTGCCCTGGGTCTGGGTCTGGATGTGCGAGGGGCCAGGCTCTGGAGAGCTTCGCCTGCTCTCGCCGCCTCTCTCTTGGCAGCCTTCGCCTGGCTCTCCTCCTCCTCCTCCCTCTTCTGTTCCTCCCTTTTCTTCGGGCGGAAAGAGGCAGAGCCTCCCTCGGTGGGTCAGAGGCTGGAGGAAAGAGGAGGAGGAGGAGGAGGGTCGCCTCCCCAAAGCGCAGCTCGGGATGGGAGACGGTGGAGCCTCGGAGGCAGCGGGTAAGCGCCCCCAAAACGCGCCTCGGGAGGAGAAAGCGTCCCGCAAAGTCCTTCCTTCCTCCCTTTCCTGCCTCCCTTCCTTGTGGTCTAGTTATGGGGAAGCGGGAGGGGGGGGGAGAGATCTCGGGAGGGGATCCGTGGCGCCTCGGAGCCGCTGCTTGGGGACAGCTGGGGCTTCCCGTGTCCCGAGTGACAGCCCGGGCGCAGGAATGGAGACAACAACAACCGGAGCCGTTTTTAACTAACTCCCCGCGAAGCTTTGCAGATTGAGAGAGAGAGAGAGAGAGAGAGAGAGAGAGAAGTGTGTTTATTTCTGGGTCCAGCTGCCCAAGCTGACCCTCTCCTGCATTTCCAGCTCCCTGATTGAAAGGAAGGACAGATAACTCAATGAAGATGGGGACAAATGCCCAAAGTCAAGCATGGGGAAACTCCCCCCCCCCCCAGGTGTTTTGGACTTCAACTCCCACCATTCCTAACAGCCGGTTGAAGTCCAAAACACCTGGAGGGCCCAAGTTTCCCCATGCCTAACCTATGAACCTATGAAGTCACACACACACCCCGCACGCTTCATAAACTTTTCCCACTTGGGACTCCATTCCACTCCTCAAATCTAATGCTCGAGCCAATCTAATGCATCTCAAGCTCTGAGGATGGCCTGGAGAGGAATCCCAATGGAGCACTGCAGCACACCAAAATACTTGGGAGATACCCTGGACTGTTCTCTGACCTACAAGAAGTACTGCTTGACTATCAAGCAAAACGTGCGTGTTAGAAATAATATCATAATGAAAGCTGACTGGCACAACCTGGGGACCACAACCAAACACAGTGAAGACATCTGCCCTTGCGCTTTGCTACTCTGCTGCTGAATACACATGCTCTGTAAAGAATACATATCACCACCACGTTAAAGCAGTAGATGTGGCTCTTAATGAGACGTGATGCATTATCACAGGATGTTTATGCCCTACACCAGACCCGGATTAGCGGACTGTGCCGCCCTGGGGGCGGGGCCCCTTGTGGGGGGCAGGGGCGGCATGACGCACAAGGCGCCGCTGGAAGTCCCGCCCCTAGGGCGACTCATGTGGCTTCCCCCGCTGCCGCCGCACTCGCACCGGCGCACCTCCTCCCTTCAGTGAAGGGAGGGGGGGCGGAACCGGCGAGAAGGCGCCGCTGGAAGTCCCACCCCTAGGGAGACTCAAGCGGCTTTCCCCACCACCGCCCCGCTCGCCCGTGCCCCAAACACGAGTGGGGCGGCGGTGGGGAAAGCCACGGTGGAGCCTCGGAGGCAGCGGGTAAGCGCCCCCAAAACGCGCCTCGGGAGGGGCGGGACTTCCAGCGGCGCCTTCTCCTTCTCGCCGGTTCCGCCCCCTCCCTTCACTGAAGGGAGGAGGGGCGGAGCCGCTGCCGGTGTGATGCACAAGGCGCTGCCGGAAGTCCCACCCCTAGGGCGACTCACGCGGCTTCCCCGTCGCCGCGCTCGCACTGGCGCCCCCCCTCCCTTCACTGAGGGAAGGAGTGGCGCCCACCGCGTCAATCGCCCTAGGGGCGGCAGGACTTCCCCCCGGCTCCTTGTCCCGCGGGCGGGCGCCACTCCTTCCTTCACCCCTTCCTTCAGGGCCGGAAATGTCACCCCCCAAATCCGCCGCCCGAGGCCATGGCCTAGTCTGGCCTTATGGGTAATCCGGGCCTGCCCTACACCATTGGAGAAATAACACTGTTTAGCTGGTATTGGACCACCTGACATTCGCTGGGAAGTAGCAGCCAATAATGAAAGGACCAAGTCAATGACATCTCTGTTCAGATATCAGCCAGCATGCCTGATATCTGAACTGGGATATCACTGCCTTGGTCCTCTGTTCGGATATCAGCCAGCACACCAATGCCTTAAATCAAAAAATAATTTCCTAAGATCTAAGGGATACTCGCAGAAACACCTCAGTAAGCGAGAGTCCAAAAGTGGCAGGCTCAAACCTGGAATTTCAAGCCATGGCTGATTCCGAATGAGAGACTCCCTTCTGGGCACACAGAAGACTGGGCGACTTGGAAGGCACTGAACAGACTGCTCTCTGGCACCATGAGATGCAGAGCCTACCTTAAGAAATGGGGCCACAAAGTGGAGTCCATGACATGCGAGTGTTGACAAGAGCAAACCACAGACCACGTATTACAACGCAGTCTGAGCCCTGCCACATGCACAACGGGGGACTTTCTTATAGTAACACCAGAGGCACTCCAAGTGGCCAACGACTGGTCAAAGGACATTTAGTATAATGCCAAGTTTTTAAACTTTGTGTTTCTAAACACACTGCAACTGTACTCTCAATTTGATTCTGACACGAGAAATACAAATCTAATGCTCACCTTTTTTGGGCTAAATAACTTTGCCAAAATTGGGGTGTGCTTTAGATTTGTGTGATACCACTGTAATCTTAGTGCTGTGCCAAAGCCAAAGGGGAAGCTGCTTCAGGAGCTCCTCTTTGAGAGACCTCATCTCTAATTTAATGGTTCAATATTATGCAATGCTGGGATTTGTAGTTAGGCGAGGCATCAGCATTATTTGGCAAAGCAGGCTCAAGGCCGTGTCAACCTGCAGCCCCCATGACTCCATACTATTGAACCAAGGCAGTTAAAGTGAACTCATTCTACAGCAGAGATGCACCCCAAGGCTTTCTTTTCTATCGCCGGAAACTTTGGTATTCAAACACTTTCGTTTTTTAAAAAAGGAATTCTAAGTGGGCAGCAACTGTAATGGCCAAATTACAAAAAAGTGCACTTTTTACCACCAAGCATTACATTGGCCAGCAAATACTCTTCTTTTCGGTTCCAGGGTTTTGAAAATGGAGGCGTGCATTAGATTCGATAGCACATTGGGCTCGAGCAGATACGGGAGATATAAAACGTAAACACTTTCTGATACTGCATCAGCATTTGCAAAGTTTCCTTTTTGTAGAGTGCAGCTGAAGTATTATCTGCAGAGCAAGATAATACTTGTTGCTAACAGACGTGTGTAAATAAATCGGTGGCCTTCAGAAATCTTGGACTTGTCCATTTTTTTTAGGCCCTGGCAACTTTTGGTCCTCCAGATGTTTTGGACTTCAGCTCCCACAATTCCTAACAGCTGGTAAACTGTCTAAAACAACTAGAGGACCAAAGGTAGGAAACGACAAGAGAAATGCTTCTTAAACTGTGGGTCCTGACTCCAAATTTGGTCTCCTTCGCTCAATGTTGGGATCACACAAAATTTGATAGCAGTAGGTTTCTGAACACCACCCATTTACACACATCTGTTAGCAACAGTATGCAGTGTTTACAGTGCTGATGGGAGACATGCAAAAACATTTGCCAGAGACCTAGGGCCCTTCCACACAGCCCTATATCCCAGAATATCAAGGCAGAAAATCCCACATTGTTTGAGTGTCAACTCAGATAATCCAGTTCAATGCAAATATTATGGGATTTTCTGCCTTGATATTCTGGGATATAGGGTTGTGTGGGCCTAACTACAAATCCCAGCATTGCATAACATTGAACCGTGGCCCACAGCTGAATTTCCCCTTGGAGTTGTGGGATAAGCAGGTTACAATAATCTTTTGTGGTTTGGGGCTTTTGGTGCTGCTAGAGTAATGGTGGATCTACACTGTTGAATTAAAGCAGTTTAGCACCACTTTAACTGTTATGGCTAAATGCTGTGACCTCCTGGGAGTTGCAGTTTGAAGAAGGACCAGCACTCTTTGGCGGAGAAGGCTAAAGACCTTGTAAGAGTACAGCTTTCATGATTCCATAACATTGAGTCATGGCAGTTAAAGTTGAGACAAACGGCATTAATTCTATGTTGTAGATGCACTCATTGGCTGCATATATAATTGTGTGCAACTGAATTGACAGATTAATTCCTCGATGAGTAGATGGACGTTGAGAGTTGATTTTCCCTTAAGAGTCATAGGGATAAGGAGGCCACAATAGTGTATTGCTTTTCAGGCTTTGCAAGTTAGTACTATAAGGAAGGAAAAAGTGATTTTGTCCAGGAGGGAGAAGCTAGATGGATTTGCAAAGAGCATGGAAACCATCATTTGCCCATGCCTTGCCACACTAAGGAGCCAACAGAAGGGTCAATAATTCATTTGCTTGCCCTTTCTACACTGTAGAATGAATGCAGTTTGACACCACTTTAACTGCCATGGCTCAATGTTGTGAAATCACAGGCATTTAATTTTACAAGGTCTTTAGTCTTCTCTGCCAAGGAGAATATATGCATCATTCAGTTGCAACCAGTGCTTCACTAAACTACAGCTCCCATGACTCCATAACACCGAGCTCTGACAATTGTCAAACTGCATTCATTCTACAGAGTTTAGCTGCACCCTAAGTTGCCTGGAGGGTAGAGTTGGGCCCAGGTGCCATTTAGAAAGTGCACGCAGCCACTCACATCTTCCCTCTCTTTGGGTAGGGCTACAAAAACAGTTATTAATCATGGAAGAAGCTACCTCATCCTATTACTTTTTCACCTCTGAATGGTGTTGTGTTGCAGACTGGGCCTTCCAAAATCATCATCCCCTTGCCCCAATGAGAAAGGGAGTGTATAAGCAAGTATTTCTCCCTGGAGGAGCAGCCACTCTGGGTTTCTTTCTAGAAAGGATTGGGAAACAATGGTGGCAAATGCCTATGATAGTGTATCTGGCATCTCTTTCTGGTAGGGCACATCCTCATGCATCCTCTTTTTTCTTCTTTTTCTTTTTTGAGGGGCCTGTCAGTGCTTTTACTTTCATCTTGAATTGTATAGCATGAGGGATGAGGCCCAGCATTGTCATTCAAAGGGAGGAATCATTCATCTTCTCTCAAAGGGAAACATGACTGGGGGACCGGGAGGGTGAGTGTAACTGGGCCCTGTCCTTATATTTACAATACCTGCAAGAAGCATAAGCATCATCCATGGCTAATGTTGTTTGCTTCACTGTACAAAGAAAGAAGGCGAGTGGGTGAGCAGAGAAAGTGGATAGTACTTTTAATCTACCATATATACTCATGCATAAGTCAACCTTATGTATAAGTTGAAGGCAGGTTTTGGGGCCAAAAGTATGGATTTTGAAATGACTTGAGGATATGTCAAGAGTCATTCTGTGGAGAGAGGAAAGCATCAATGCAATACTTATGTTGGTCCATGGATAAGTTGGCCCAGTTTTTTTAGGGTGATGTTTTGAGTAAAACTTCTACTTATATATGGGTATATAGGGTATCTACTAGCTAGCTAGCTAGCTATCATCTATCGTGTCAGAGGATACAGTTAAAATGTGTTTAAAAACACAAAGTTAAAAACTTGGCATTATATTAAATGTCCTTTGATCAGTAGCTGGCCACTTAAAGTGCTTCTGGTGTCGCTTAAGAAGGTCCACTGTGCATGTGGTTTGGTCTTCTCCACATTCGCATGTCGTGGACTCTAATTTGTAGTCTCAGAGCGCAGTCTGTTCAACGCCTTCCAAGTCACCCAGTCTTCTGTGTGCCCAGGAGGGAAATTCTCCTCTGGTCTCAGCCACTGATTGAGATTCCCGATTTTTGCCTGCCACTTTTGGACTTTCGCTTGCTGAGGTGTTCCTGTATCTCTGTACATCTTAGAAACCTATTTCTTGATTTAAGGTGTTGGCTTAAATTATATCTACTGAGAATGAGTGTTCAAGGGAGGGTGCTGCTGCTTGCTCTTTCTGCTGCCAACTAATGTTTAATTAAATACAAAGTATAAAATTAAAATCTTATAGAAAACTAAAGAATTGGGGAAAATCAGGTTTAAAGTGATACTTTATCCTTACATTACATTTTAGTTATTTCCCCCTCAGCTCAATATCTAAATTCAATCACAAGTCCAAAACTAGATCAGGCCTAATACATCAGGGGGTTATCTATGTGTTGATTTGTCATCCAGCTATTAATTCAGTGGGTCAGCAGGATTTAGGTCCACAGATGTCACCCCCCATTCCCAGGTTTTGGAATATATGCATCATTCAGTTGCAATTGAAATAAAAACTTTCTTGTTCCGGAGTACACTAAGTAGTCTGTACTGTTTTGTACATTGTGGAAATGGGGAAACATGGAAAATTATGTAAGGAGTGACATCTAAGTTCAAGCTAGGAAGAAGAGATCTTTTCTTTTTCTGAACTGGGAAAGAAGTATTTGAATCAGACTTGGAAAATCAGAAATGGTGTCATAGCTAAAAGGCACCATGTTTTTCAAACTGTTTATAGGATTCCTTGGAAGCTTATTGGGGGAGGAGGCATCTTCAATTTGAAGGTTGAGAAGTTACCTAAAAAAATAGCTTGACCTCTATTGCCAGTGTTTATTTTACAGTGTGTAGCTGCCCAGTGAAAAACATCTTCTTTTCCAAGGAAGAGATAATCCATATATCCTAAAAAGGATGCCTACATTCCTCCCTATAGCCTTATAACAGAGTGTTGTTGTTTTTTAAAGGATTTATAGATTTCTAGTTCTATGGTGTAGTCATTCTTTCATGTTTTCATGTTATGTTACCAGATAACAAGAGCCAGCTCTGTTGAATAAATAATGTAGCTTTGGTATCTCAACTGGAAAATGAAGCTTTGCATTCACACTGATATGAATGCACTTCTATACGTCATTCCTTTCTGCTGTTCCCCTGTACAAAAAATACTCTTGAAATATAATGTAAAGGTTATCCTTGCAAAGCACTACTCAAATGTCTTTGGCTATAGAGCAGGGCATAAATACTTCAATAAATAAATGTTTTAAATTATTACATTGAAGGTTGCAGAAGAGGTACACATTTCTCCATTTCTCTTTTGCCAATCTGCTTGATTTCCAAGATGACTGGGAGAAGGAAAAACCATCCCCCATGTTGTCTTTTACCTGCGAATATACCTGTTTGTTTTATGTGTTTATCTTTTACCTGCTAACATACATTAAAAATATATATATTCTGCAAAATTTCTAATATTTTGTAATTTTGTGCTAACTACAGGGGAGGAATTTTTTGTTGTTGTTGAGCAGTTAGTGAGAAAAATTATTGTCTGGGAACATTTGTTGTCTTATTTATAAAGCTGATATATTCTGGGTTGCTGTGAGATTTCGAGGCTGTGTGGCCATATTCCAGAAGCATTCTCTCCTGATGTTTCACCCACATCTATGGCAGGCATCCTCAGAGGTTGTAATGTCCTCACAACCTTTGAGGATGCCTGCCATAGATGTGGGTGAAACATCAGGAGAGAATGCTTCTGTAACATGGTCATACAGCCCGGAAAACTCACAGCAACCCAGTGATTCTGGCCATGAAAGCCTTCAACAACACACTGATATATTCTGTTGTTGCTTGTGCAATCACTAAATATGCCTAATTTGTTATCAGCATTTTACATTTAGAATACAATGCATAATACTGTTCAATTCCTAATTTCTTAAAATCTTACAAAAGCAACAGCTCAGGAAACTCTTGGGTTAGTCTGTGTCTAATTTTTTTAAAAAAACATCAGATTTTACCAAGTCATACTGGAAAATGAAGCACTAGTTTTTGATGGTTTCAGTGACTAGACTAGCCTACCTCCAAGGTAGGAAGGAAAAAGTCCAGCCCAGAATTTATGGGGAAACAGTAGTAGATGGAATTAGAAAATATGTACATAAAGTTATATGAACTGAATGTAGAATAAAATGTTGGACGTGTTAGCAAACAGCATGATTCCTTCCTTTATACAATCCTCCACATCCCATCCCAAGGTTGCAAGGTTCTTGGTGGTACTGAATGTGCTCTGCTCTTTACTAATTTTGGGATACAGGCATACCTCAGTTGCTGTCCCTAGACTCCCTTGCTGAATATGCATGAACAACAAAACACAGGGAAAGTGCGATATGAGCAGACAAGCCAGCCTCAGGTTCCTTCCACACAGCCATATAACCTAGATAGAATATCAAGGCAGGAAATCCCACAATATCTACTTTGAACTGAGTTATCTGAGTCCAAATCCGGCCCTCTTTGTCATTTCATGTGGTCCTCCAAATGCTGGACTATTCCTCATGATTAGACATCATGACTAGAGTGGATGTGTTGGGATACATCTGAAAAACTGTAGTTTGTTCTGTTTGATAAAGAGAGTGGGGTTTGCATTGAGATCCAAGGCTTGTAGGTATGATGTCTGACTTTAAAATATCCTTTAACAATTGCCTGACTTCAGGGCCACAAATGTGGTTTTTTTATTTATTTATTATTTCGATTTGTATACCATCCTTTCCAGATGGCTCAGGACGGTTTACAGTGTATCGAACTACAACCAAAGCATAAAACAATTAAAACAGTACCACATGAAAGCATAGATACAGACGGAATTGAAAGCAGTTCCATATAGGGTGATTTCACCCTCCCAGGACAGTTACAAGCTAAATGCTTGCCGGAACAAAACGGTTTTACATGCTCTCCGGAAAGCCGTCAGCTCACCAATTGAGCGTACTTTTGATGGTAGGCTGTTCCACAAGCAAGTTGCAGCCACAGAGAAAGCTCTCTGTCTGGTTGAGGACAGACGGATAGTCCGTAGTGGTGGAATCTGTAGAAGATTGAGGTCCTCTGAATGGAGGGATCTCTGGGGAACATATGGGAGTAGACGGTCCCTCAAGTACACTGGCCCCAGACCATGCAAGGCCTTAAAGGTCAATACCAACACTTTGAAGATGACCCGGTGCTCGATTGGTAACCAGTGCAGACACTGCAGGGTTGGGTTGGGTTCGGTTGCAACTCCCATTATCCCCAGCCTGCATGGCAGATAATCAAAAGTGATAGGAGTTGTTCAATAACACCTGGAGTCCCAAATTGGGTAAAAACTAAAGAGCACTGACCACTATATAATAAAACTATAGTTGGCCCTCTGTATCCATGGATTCTCCATCCATGGATTCAACAGCATGAAGGCAACCCTCAGGCTGATGTGGTCCTCAATTAAATAAGGCCCCTTCTACACTGCCACTTAAAATCCAGATTATCTGCTTTGAACTTGATTGTATGGTAGTGTAGACTCATGGCCCCTTCCACACAACTGAATAAAACCCACATTATCTGCTTTGAACTGGAATATATGGTAGTGTGGACTCAGATATCCCGGTTCAAAGCAGATATAGCGGGATTTCCTACCTTGACATTCTGGAGTATATGGCTGTGTAGAAGGGCCCTCAGGGTGGATCTACACTGCCCTATAGCCCAGGATTTGATCCCAGATTATCCCATATCTTCCGGCAGTGTATATTCAGGGCCCTTCCACACAGCCCTATATCCCAGAATATCAAGGTAGAAAATCCTACAATATCTGCTTTGAACTTGGTTATCTGAGTCCACACACAGATAATAATAATTTTTTATTTTATTATTATTATTTATTTCAGCTTGGTAGACCGCTCACTCCGAAGCTCAGAGCGGTTTACAACAATAAAATACCAATAAAAACACATAACAACATTAAAACCGCGTTAAAACCAATTCCCCCCCCCCCACCCCCCACCCCCCCCCAGTAAAACTGTAACAGGACAGTGGTGATGTAGCGGCATGTGGGATGTTCTGCCTTGATATTCTGGGATATAGAGCTGTGTGGATGGGCCCTCAGACAATCCAGTTCAAAGCAGATACTCTGTGGGATCAGATCCTGGGATATAGGGCAGTGTAGATCTAGCCTCAGTAGCTATCGCCCAGGAATTGAAAAAAGCATAGATTTGTTGGTTGGAATGTAAATCATAAGAAACGTGAAGGCTGATAAAATAAAGAAAAATCACCCCTGAATGTATTTTGAAAGAAAGCTTCAGGTGGTTTCTAGTAGGTTCAATATGTTTTGCTTAATTTATGCAAGGATGCCCTGTCCCGGTGGTTTCATTTCAAAAGTGTATTTTCTTAGTATTGAATGAAAATATTCTTGAAATGGATCTGCCCTTTTCTTTCCGGTGTAGAAACCTATCCCTCTTCTAGCCATATTATTTGTGCCACTGGTAACAAATTTTCTGTTAAAGAAGGAATGTACAGGAACACACCTCCTTCATTAAGGTAAAGGTAAAGGTTTCCTCTTGACATTAAGTCTAGTGGTGTCTGACTCTGGGGGTTGGTGCTCATTTCCATTTCTAAGCCAAAGAGCTGGTGTCGTCCGTAGACACCTCTAAGGTCATGTGGCTGGCATGACTGCATGGAGCACCATTACCTTCCTGCCGAAGTGGTACTTATTGATCTACAGTGTTCCCTCGCTATTTTGCGGTTCGCTTATTGTGGACTTGCTGTTTTGCAGATTTAAAAAATATATATAATATATATATATCATGGTATTTTTGCTGTTTTGTGGGGTTTTGCCGCCGCCACTCTCCAAGGCGCTTTCCCTCCTCAGTCCTCTCTTCCTCCCTCCAGCCTTGAAAGGCCTTTTCTTCCTTTCCTTCACTTTATTTTAAGTTTATATAAAGACTTAAAATAGTGTATAACTACTAAAATAATGTATCAATATTGAAATAATTAGAGTATCCCTACATCGCAGTTTTTCACTTATTGCAGGAGGTCCTGGAACCTAACCCCAGCAATAAGTGAGGGAACACTGTACTCACATTTGCATGTTTTCGAACTGCTAGGTTGGCAGTAGCTGGGGCTAATAGCGGGAGTATTCTAACACCAGTGGTTACCCAAGAATAACCTACGCAAACACATATGGAGGTCCATGTACTATATAATAATAACCAGTGTATAATTACAATACTGAGAGGATAGTATATCCAGGGATAGGTTTTACTTCCCTCAGCTGTCTCCGTTTGTGGATTGTAATACACCAGGGGTGCTCATTAGGTAGCTCGAGAGCTACTAGTAGATCTTCAGCCCTCTTCCATGTGATCTTTGGGTCTCACCAGCCTGATGGGGCGCTCCTGCCACGCGCGCTCCTGCTGCTAGCTTCCGCTCTCGCGATGCTTCTTTCACCTGTGGGGCATTGCAGGAAGAAGGAAGCACAAGGTGGGGCTTCTGGAGGGAGTGCCCTGCCTCTCTCTCTCATCCAGAAGCAGCTGTGCAGCCTCCGTTGCCGGCGAGACAGGCAGGGCGGAGCGCTCCCTCTGGATGCCCCGTCTTGTGCTTTCTCCTTCCTCCAATGCCCCGCAGGCAGAAGAAGCGCTGCGCGGGCGGAAAACAGCAGCAGGAGCAGGCGCAGTAGCAAGAGCGCACGGTGGCGGGAGTGCGCAGGAGAACACGGCAGTGGGGGCAGGTAGATCTTTTGGACTTGGTCGCTTTAAGAGTAGCTCGCATGCTGAAAAAGTATGAGTATCCCTGTAATACACCATCTTCTCTTTGCCGTGATTGCCATAATTGAATATTGAAGAGTGCGACCTGCACTATTGGAGCTTACTTAGTGGAACAGAATGGAACAATGGACCCTATATTTGAACATTGGATAAAACTCATATCCGTATGTAGCAAAGCTCCATTCACATTTAGAAAATCACATTTAGCTCAATTACAGGACAAAGGGAGAGGGGCTATTTGTGAGAATTGAGAAAATTGTTGATATTATTGTGTATATTGTTGATGTTGATAGAAGGTTTATGTGTTGAGATAAAATATATATTTATATTGAAGTAAACTTGAATAATACAGAAGAATTCACGAATAACATTGGTCTATGCAAATTGGTTAATTATACACTGGTTATTATTATAGAGTACATGGACCTCCATATGTGTTTGCGTAGCTAATAGCGGGAGCTCACCCTGCTCCCCGAATTTGAAACGCCAACCTTTTGGTCAGCAAGTTCAGCAGCTCAGTTGTTTAACCCACTGTGCCACCATTAACTCCTTTATTAATTGATGTATAAATGTTTACCATCAATTGTAAATGACGCATATGCCAAAGCAACATGGACTGGATGAAATAATGGAAGAAAGAGCTTAGTAACTACTGTAGTTTAAAATTTGTTTTCTATTTATTAGGTAAACATGGAATTTAGTCAAACCAAGTTGTGGGTGATTGTAATTACACAAACATCCCAAACCAGTAATTTTTCAATTACTTTGCTTTGTAGTACAGCCATTGGTGAATGCAGTTCATTGTACAGAAAGCCATTCATATAATTACTGTTGAAACAAATTTGGTTGATTTTGGGGGGGGGGGGATGATTAATGTTTTCTGACACATACAAATGAAGAATTATAGAGTAATTGTATAAAACAACTCCATTGATTTACAGCTTATTCTCTTGAAGAAATGAAATGCCTTCGAGGTTTGTGTTTGTTGCATGACAACAGTTAAAACACAGCCCTTATAAAGTACGTGCATAATACTCATGTTCCTGGAAGCACAGCTGGAAAGCTGTCACAGGGTTACAGAAATGAAATAAGTTTTCATCTTTTACAGTCTTCTAGTTCTGTTCATAACTGTGGTATATCTATTTCTAAGAAAAGGACTGTTCAAAGTTAGTTTCAACTTGAGTACCATGCCTACTTTTTAAAGGGGGAACATCGCTATGTATTTGAAATTGAAACATAATGTTTTGAATGACATTTTGAACTTTTGTAGGGAGATGTATCGTCATCTCCACACACAAAGTGGTTAATAAATGGACTTTCATACTGTTCCTTTATCCGGGCGGAGGCCAAAAGGGGGCCTAGCCAGAGAAGGATAGGCAATTTTACAGTGGGGAGGGGGGGGTTTGAAGGAGTTAAACCATTCCCCTTGTTTGCCTGTTATTCCCCCCCCCCCCCCATATTGCCGTCGTCGGAAGAGCCGTCGTTTATGGCATGTATTTATTTATTTTGTATCAAAAGCATTTCATAAATAAGTATAAAACTGATAAAAATAGAGGGAACGCAAGTGGCTAAATTATTTTTGACCAAAAACAGGCAACAGCGACCGCATTGTCTGTAGCTTTAAACAATTCTTCCTCTGTGCATAAGACAGGACATTGTGGACAAGCATACATATACAAAGTTGTTTGTTCTGCTCCACAGTCACACAAGATGGAGGATTCTTCTAGGTAGTGCCATCTTGCCAGGTTGTCTTTTGATCTGTCCATTCCACTTCTGAATCTGTTCAGGGACTTGACAAGTTGCCTATTCTTGGTTTGCCCCTGGAGGAAGTCCCTTGTGAGGAGCCATCCAGTTGGAATTTCCTGGTTTAGCTGCCCAGAGGGATATTCTTGCTGTTGCTGGGAGAACATTAAGAAGAGTGGTAGTTCTCATGAAGCTTTTCCTTGATTTGAGTCTACTGGGAGGAGGCTGATAGCCACAGTGTTCAACCCTCTTACTCTCGCAATTGGCAGCAACTTCCCATCACACATCGGGGGGTGGGGGGTAATGCCAGCCAGCTTGTAGAGTTTATCAACAGGTGTAGGTTTAAGACATCCTGTGATTATTCTGCATGTTTCGTTCAGTTTACCTGCTTTGAGTGGATAGACTTGTGCCAAACAGGGCAGGCATATTCAGCAGTTGAATAAGACAAGATTGATGTTATTAATTTTGGGTCTGCACCTCATGCACTGCCAGTTAGTTTCCGCAAGATGTTATTGTGTGCAGCTACTTTGTGCTTGGTGTTCATACATTGTTTCCTAAATGTTAGTGATTGATCCGACCAACATGGAAACAGTGTTTGAGCTATTGACCTTCCCAGGTAACTTCCCAGGTAACGTTCAATTTCCTGTTGCCTTCACGATTACGTAGGTGGAAAGCACACACTTGTGTCTTGGCAGGGTTAGGCTTCAGGTAGTTATCTTTGTACTAACTGGAGAGATCAAGGCATTAGTAAGTTGTTTTTCGACTGTTTCAAAGTCTTTTGCTTGTGTTGTTATGGCAAGACTTCTGACATGGGAAGTGGAAATGGGGAATAACCTCCTTCAACTCCCCCACTAACCTTTGGTGTCCACCTGGATATTGGAACAGTACCTGATAGGCATGGTTGATCCATGGTTCTAAATGCTTCAAAAGTACTTACAAAACAAAAATTTTGGTAATGAACATTTCAGAACTCTAACAAAACTTTCAAAATTTCGTTATAAATGGCAGTTCCTAATTGGTTCTGTCTTAAAAATCGCCAATAATGAAATAATAATGAAACTTTGATAAGAGTTCTGAAATGTTCACCACCAGAACTTTTGTTTTGTAAGTACTTTTGAAGCATTTAGAACCATGGATCAACCAGGCCTAGTACCTAAACTTCTTATAGCAGTGTTTCCCAACCTTTTTTGAGCTGCGGTACACTTTTTATATTTGCAAAATCCTGGGGCACACCACCCACCAAAATGACACAAAATGAGACTCTAACACAGTAATGCATATAGTTAATATGTTTTTAAATGTATTTATACACTCAGTGTGAAACCTGGGCCTGTTTCGATGAACACAACACAGATATCCTGGCAGGAATGGCAGAAAGACACAAACTTCCCACACAGAACTCCAATAACCAAGAGAAAATACTATAAGAGTTTGGTGGGCATTGACATTGAGTTTTGGGGTTGTAGTTCACCTATATCCAGAGAGCACTGTGGACTCAAACAATGTTGGATCATGACCAAACTTGGTATGAATACTCAATATGCCCAAATGTGAACACAGATGGAGTTTGGGGAAAATAGACCTTGACATTTGGGAGTTACAGTTTCTGGAGTGGGGACCTCGAAAGACCAGCAGTCTCCCTCTCACTTAGGTTGCCCCCTCCCTCCCCACCAGGCTTGAATTGGGGTCGTGGGGAGCAGGAGCCTCACTCACCCCCTGCACAGCTTATCGGGTGTAAGCGGGGCGTCCAGGTGGGCATCTCGGGGCTGGCGAAGCAGGCAGGAAAAAAGGCGGTGGCGGCGGGCAGGGAGGCGGAGGGAGGCCGAGAGCGGTTTCGCGCGCACCGGTGCTGGACTGAACCATCCGGCATTAGGCCCGGGGTGGGGGGAGGCAAGAGGAGGTCTCTACTTAGGAAAAGGGAGGCGGCCCTTCCCAATGCATGGAGAGGGAGAGACCAAGTAGACAATGGGTGGGGAGGGGGGTGGTTGTAATTTTGTGCCTTTATTGAGGTAGGTTTCTTAGGTTTTTATACTTCAACACACTAGACTCTCCCCCCTCCCCTCCCCTCCTGGAGGTTCCAATTTCCGAAGGCACACCTGATGATCGCTCATGGCACACTAGTATGCCCCGGCACACTGGTTGGGAAACACTGTCTTATAGTTTGTGAAGTCTGAGAATATCTAAGGCAGGGCTGTCCAACTGGCGGCCCCGGGGCCGGATCCGGCCCCGTAGTCTGTTGGACACGGCCCCACCTATGCCCTCAGCCGCCATTTTTAATTTTTTTAAAAAAAATTGATTTTTTTTTTAAAAAGGCGGCCAGGGGGAGGGGGGGGCGGGGCAGGGAGGAGGAAGAGAGCTGGCTCCTCCTCCTTCGCCCTTCCTCCTTCCTCCCCTGCACCGCGGCTCACGATCGGCGCCGCGGCGCGTCCGCGGGGGAGGGGCGACGGAGGAGGAAGTCAGCTGGCTGCCTTCTTCCTCCTTCGCCCCTCCTCCTTCCCCTCCCTGCGCCGGCGCTCGGGATCGGGGCAAGGGCGCGCGCGCGGGGAAAGAGGGAGAATGGAGAAGCCAGTCAGCTGACTGGCTTCTCCTCTCTCTCTCTTTCCCGTCTTGCTGGGATCCCAGGCGTCGGCGCGCGGTAAAGAGAGAGGAGAAAAACCAGTCAGCTGACTGCCCTCTCCTTTCTCTCTCTTTCCCTGTCTTGCGCGGACCCTGGGCTCTGGCGCACGCACGGAGAAAGAGAGAGAATGGAGAAGGCAGCCAGCTGACTGCCCTCTCCTTTCTCTCTCTTTCCCCGTCTTGTATGCGAGGACCCTGGGCTCTGGCGCGGAGAAAGACAGAGAATGGAGAAGGCAGCCAGCTGACTGCCCTCTCCTTTCTCTCTTTCCCCGTGCGTCTTGGGGACCCTGGGCTCTGGCGCGCGTGGAGAAAGAGAGAGAATGGAGAAGGCAGCCAGCTGACTGCCCTCTCCTTTCTCTCTCTTTCCCTGCGCGCGAGGACCCTGGGCTCTGGCGCGCAAGGAGAAAAGAGAGAGAAATGGAGAAGGCAGCCAGCTGACTGCCCTCTCCTTTCTCTCTCTTTCCCTGTCTTGCGCGGGGACCCTGGGCTCTGGCGCGCGACCGGGAGAAAGAGAGAGAATGGAGAAGGCAGCCAGCTGACTGCCCTCTCTCTTTCTCTCTCTTTCCCTGTGCGCGGGACCCTGGGCTCTGGCGCGCACGGAGAAAGAGAGAGAATGGAGAAGGCAGCCAGCTGACTGCCCTCTCCTTTCTCTCTCTTTCCCTGTGCGCGGGACCCTGGGCTCTGGCGCGCGAAAGAAAGAGAGAGAATGGAGAAGGCAGCCAGCTGACTGCCCTCTCCTTTCTCTCTCTTTCCCCTGTCTTGCGCGGGACCCTGGGCTCTGGCGCGCGAGAGAAAAAGAGAGAATGGAGAAGGCAGCCAGCTGACTGCCCTCTCCTTTCTCTCTCTTTCCTTCTTGTGCGCGCAGGGACCCTGGGCTCTGGCGCGCACGGAGAAAGAGAGAGAATGGAGAAGGCAGCCAGCTGACTGCCCTCTCCTTTCTCTCTCTTTCCCTGTGCGCGCGCTGGGACCCTGGGCTCTGGCGCGCGAGCGGAGAAAGAGAGAATGGAGAAGGCAGCCAGCTGACTGCCCTCTCCTTTCTCTCTCTTTCCCTGTCTTGTGGGGACCCTGGGCTCTGGCGCGAGCGGAGAAAGAGAGAGAAATGGAGAAGGCAGCCAGCTGACTGCCCTCTCCTTTCTCTCTCTTTCCCCGTCTTGCGAGGGGACCCTGGGCTCTGGCGCATGATGGAAAGAGAGAGAATGGAGAAGGCAGCCAGCTGACTGCCCTCTCCTTTCTCTCTCTTTCCCCGTGCGCGCGGGGACCCTGGGCTCTGGCGCGCGCGCGGGGAAAGAGAGAGAATGGAGAAGGCAGCCAGCTGACTGCCCTCTCCTTTCTCTCTCTTTCCCCGTGCGCGCGGGGACCCTGGGCTCTGGCGCGCAAGCACGGAGAAAGAGAGAGAATGGAGAAGGCAGCCAGCTGACTGCCCTCTCCTTTCTCTCTTTTCCCTGTGCGGGGACCCTGGGCTCTGGCGCCGCTGCGGAGAAAGAGAGAGAATGGAGAAGGCAGCCAGCTGACTGCACTCTCCTTTCTCTCTCTTTCCCTGTGCGGGAGGACCCTGGGCTCTGGCGCGCGCACGGAGAAAGAGAGAGAATGGAGAAGGCAGCCAGCTGACTGCCCTCTCTTTCTCTCTCTCTTTCCCCTGTGCGCTGGGACCCTGGGCTCTGGCGCGCGGAGAAAGAGAGAATGGAGAAGGCAGCCAGCTGACTGCCCTCTCCTTTCTCTCTCTCCCTCCTGTGCGCGCTGGGACCCTGGGCTCTGGCGCGGAGAAAGAGAGAGAATGGAGAAGGCAGCCAGCTGACTGCCTCCTCCTTTCTCTCTCTTTCCCCGTGCGCGAGGGGACCCTGGGCTCTGGTGCGCAGAGAGAAAGAGAGAGAATGGAGAAGGCAGCCAGCTGACTTCCCTCTCCTTTCTCTCTCTTTCCCTGTGCGCTGGGACCCTGGGCGCCGGCGCGCGGAAAGAGGGAGAAAGGAGAGGGCAGTCAGCTGATTGCCTTCTCCTTTCTCTCCCTCCTCCTCCTCCTTTTTCCCCAGGCGCCGCATCGCACGGACACCGGCTGCACCGGGAAGGGCGGAAGGGTGCGAGGAGGTGGGCCTCCTCTTCCCGGCGCCGCTGGTGTCCCATGCGCCCGCGGCGCCGGAGAAAGAGGAGGAGGGAGAATGACAGCGTACGAGGGGGCTGGGGGCGGGGCGGGGGGCGGGGCCTGGGGAGGGGCCTGGGGCGGGGCCTGGGGGCGGGGCCGAACGGCCCCCAGGTCATCAGTGACCTGGGGTCCGGCCCTTGGCCGATTAGAAGTTGGACAGCACTGATCTAAGGCATAGTGCTACTAAGGAAACATTTTAAAAAGAGAGAAATAGAAGGTGATTCTGGAAAAAGAATTGCTTATGTTTGGGGTTATCTCATGAGTCCAGTGCCCACCACTGAAAAAGACACTAACATTTTATTGCTTTAAAAATGTATAATAGTGAATCAAATAATTTTAAACATTATTTCTCACTTTTTACAGCTAAAAACAACTCTAGCTGCAATCTTATGGGCAATTTCTGACTAGGCTCAGTGGGACGTACTTCTGTTAAACATTTATAGCACTGAGCTAATGAGTAATGACATATTATAATTTAAAACAGGACCAAAGTATAGATGAGTTAAATAAATATTTATATTCAATGTGAACACATTTAAAATACAAATGGCAGTTGATTAGAGGATATACCTGGCTGATAATAATTGAGATCTTAGGAGGCAAAATGGAGGAGTCTAATCTTCCCACCTCTATTGTCATGGACCCACTAAATTAATGGCAGAATTGTAAATCATCCTTCAAGTGATTCAGTGATTGACTACTCCAATTGGGATTAGCAACCAGATTTAGGCAAGTGATTCACTGCCATTAGTTAGTGGCAGCTGACCCTGTGAACTGCTGAGACCAAACTTAGTTCTGTGACTACTGCAGTTTGCCCCCAAATCTCAGGGGATTCATTCAGAGCTTGCAAAGTTATTTTCCAAAAATAATTAATAACTATTCATTGTGTTAAAGCTTCAAATCGCTTCTGGTGTGAGATAATTAGTAGTCTGCAAGGATGTTGCTCAGGATGTTTGATGTTTACCATCCTTGTGGGAGGCGTCTCTCAGTTTCTCAAGTCGCTCATGACACACACACAAATGTGTTTAAAAATTAGCCTATTCCTGTTATTCATTACAATGGTGAAAAAGTTAATTTACTACGTTATTTGTTGTGCTGCTTCTTGCTTTTCCATTGCCTTGCTTTACTTCTAGGAAGAAGGAAACATCAGGCAGAAAAGCCTTTAAAGTTTTCTTTCAGAAAATATCTTAAATTGTTACTCATTACTCATTGTGGAGTTGGTAAGCCAAACTTTAAACTCTGACTCCTCTATTGTTCTACTGCCTGACTCTGACTCCTTCATAAATGGCAAATTTATATTAAATAGTAATAACATGTTTACTGTAATGTAATGGCAGCATAACGCATGTCTTTGCCATCATGTGAATCATTTGGCTTATTAGATTTAGAGAACATAAATATACAGTATTTATTTAGTTAATATTTCTGAACAAGCAATTTTGTTAAATGCCTATGAAATGAAATATGCAGCAAGCTCGATGTTCAATTATTTTGAGCTGGAGTTGATACATTTCTACCGAAACCCATTGCAACCAAAATTCCTTTTGAGTTTGACTCCAACTTCATGACTCAGGACTCCAACTGCACAGCCCTGCTCATTACACTAATAAAGTAACATTGATCTTAGGCGGCTTTTAAAGGTAACTTTGATACAATATTCAATAAAGTAACATTGGTCTTATTTGTTATGCTGCTTTTAAAATGTCAATTTGATATGCGGTTCTTACTAAAAAAAAAGTCATTAAAAGAAATAACATTGCTCTCAACTTATACTGCCTATCTAAATTTTTAAAATTCAGTTCTCTTCACTGTTGACACAAATATTTCATTATTTACACCAAACAAAAATACATACAGGAACAACCCTCATGTCACCAAGTTCCACATCATCCCAGTCCCAGAGAAGAAATTATCTATCTTGTAGCTTATTGCTGGCATGCAGGCAAGTGTAAAGGAGATTCAAGCTCACTGTATTCAGTCAAATTACTAGAATGTGTTATTATGAACATCAGCATTAAAACCTGGAGTAAATATTGCTTCTTGGATTTTGAAACTATTTATTTATTTATCTATCGTGCCAGAAGCAAATTGAGAATACAGTTATAATGTATAGAAAAACTACAAACTACAAGTTAAAAACTTGGCATTATACTAAATGTCCTTTGACCAGAAGTTGTCCACTTCGAGTGCCTCTGGTGTCGCTGTAAGTAGGTCCTCCATTGTGCATGTGGCGGGGCTCAGACCACACTCGCATGTTGTGGATTTCACTTTGTGGTTCCATTTCTTAAGATTGGCTCTACATCTTGTGGTGCCAGAGCGCAGCCTGTTCAACGCCTTCCAGGTCGCTCAATCTTCTGTGTGCCCAGAAGGAAGTTTCTCATCTGGCCTCAGCCATAGGTTGAGGTTCCAGGTTTTAGTCTGCACTTTTGGACTCTCGCTTGCTGAGGTGTTCCTGTAAATATCTCTGTAGATCTTAGGAAACTATTTCTTGATGTAAGGTGTCAGCATGCTAGCTAATATCTGAACAGAAGATGGTCCGGAGATTTCAATGCCTTGGTCCTTGCATTACTGGGTGCTACTACCTGATGAATATCAGGTGGTGAAATACTAGCTAAACAGTAGAATTTCTCCAATGGTAGGGTGTGATAATGCATCCTGTGATAATGCAGCATTTGTCATTAAGAGCCGCATCCACTCTTTTAACATGGTGAAATTTATTTTGTGTAAACTGTCTTAGATGTGGTTGTATTTTTCCAAATGAGCAGGTGTATAGTTTGGGAGATTCCCTGGATCCATCTTTGTTCAGAGAGGTTGGAGTCAGCTTTAACCAATATGCCAGCTGCAGCTTTTCCTGAACAAAGATAATGCAGTTACAAGAATTCATACACTGATTAGACTGCTACAATGTGTAGTCTATATGGGTTTGCCCTTGTATATATCTGGGATACTTTGAGTAGTGCAAAATGCAGCAGCTGGTTGAATTCCATTAAGACATCATATCACACTGATTTTAGAGGAATAACATTGGCTGCCAGTGTGCTTCTTCTCTGAAGTTTTTTTTTTTCGTGTCAGGACCAACTTGAGAAACTTCTGATTTGAGAGAATTGGCCGACTGCAAGGATGTTTCCCTGGATTCAAAATGCTTGTTGGTGACACTCAGAGGCATAAATGGTTTGAACCTCAATACATGAAGTGTCCACCTGTATATAGTTGGTAAATTAAGATTTATATATTTTTTGTTGATTTTGCTTTGTTTGTGAATAACAAACAACCGTAATGTACTACTGAGCTTTATTATTCTTTGCCTAAAAGAAAAAGTAAAAGCTGAAGTAAGAGATGGAGCAGTACTTCATATTTACTAATAGTATTTGTAATTGCAGGTATTTCCCTCATTGACCAAGTACTTGGATCATTGTACCATACAACCGGCCATTTGCATCTCCACCTTATCTAAAAGTCAAGCAGTGAATTGGACAAAATATTTAAGAGAAACCTATTCCTTCCTATTTCTTCAAGTTGATTGGACCTCTGCAATTTTACCTCAAAGATTCATTAAAATTGGAAGACAGGAGCAATCTAAAAACACAGCAGTCCTTTCAAAATCAACTGCAGCCCTTCATGATCCAAGTAACTAAATGAAATGTGGCCAATACAGATGAAATAAGGATTGGGCATTACACTTTTCCCATTACACAACCGCCCTGAGTACCCTTTGGGAGGTAGGTGCGGGATATAAATAAAAATTATTGTTGTTATTATTTTCCAGCATTGTAAAATAATTCTTAGGGAAATCACCTTAGAGTCTTATTGTTCATGCACAGTGTGAGTGTGACTTGAAGAGAGGCAATGTGATTGCTTTTTAAAAATTCAGTTCATTGTGTAACTAGTACAAAATTTACACAATGGCAGCAACCTATAGGCGTGTAGTAACAACAGTGAATTGTTACAGCAGTGTTGTGATAGATCGTCGGCTTCAGCATGCGGTGCATCACTGCACTGGGGCATGTCATGTATTCAAGCAAGGAGTGATGTGCATCGTGGCTCACCACAGTGTTTGTGCTGAGCTGATGAAGGCCCCTACACCCAGGACTAGGAGTCCAGAAGTGACCCACAGGCTCTCGGTGCCTGAAAATTCCCTTGCTTTTACTGGGGATGAAGATTATCACCAAATCCTTCCTAGTAATCCAAGACTCAAAAAGGGGTATTTTGTTCAAAGCACTGGAAGTCTGAAAGATATCACAGGAGAAGCCATAAACCTTGCTAGTGGGAAAATAAAGGAGTTTTCGTTTGAAAAACTCAGAAACTCTCCCAATCAGGTGAGTTACAGAAAAGGAAGAAAAGTAAAGTCAGACCCATTCAATAGAAGATCATTAGATTTTGACTTGATCTATGGACATTTCGGCAGTGATGAAAATTCCCCCCCTCTGTTTGGCCTGTCACACAAGTCCTCGCCTGATGAGAAATGGCGGGGCAGGAGCCACTCGGTAGAAGAAAATGTGAATTCTCCAGTTGCCTCACCCTTGTTGACTTTCTCTGAAGATAGTTTTATTTCCCAGATTTTGGAGAAGCACAGATTAGATGGTTCTTCCAGTGGGGACATTAAGATGTGCTTGGACATCCTGCTGAAATGCTCAGAGGACTTGAAGAAGTGTACTGATATAATAAAGCAGTGTATCAGGAAGAAATCTTCAGGTAGTGGCAGTGGAGGAAATGGCAATGATTCGGTGGCCAATACTGAAGTAATCTATATGAATTTAATGACAAGATTTTCATCTTACCTTAAAAAATTGCCTTTTGAATTTAGGCAGCCTGGGCTCACTGAGGCTGGTGACATGGTAGAAATGATTAACAGTTTGTCTGCCTTGCAGCAGTCTCACTTCCCACCAGTGTTTAGTGGCGAACAGCCACCTAGATATGAAGACGTAGTATCTTCCCCAACCTCTATGACAAGGCAGTCTCTCAATACAGATTTACAAGAAAATCAGATTAGCAGAAATGCAAATTCATCTGCCAAACCTACCCAACTCCCCAGTACAGATTTGTCCTCAAAGGTTTTGTATGTCAACAATCAGAATGACAATTTAGGATCTAGGAATGATCCTTGTGTACATTCTCCGTTATTTGTAAATCCACTAGATTGCATTTCTCCTACCGAAACTTTGTACATTATGGAAGAATCAGATAGAGAAAATGTATTAGGCAGTGTATCAAGTGCTAAGGGTAGAGGAATACAGGTGAAATCAGTCTCCGGCCCACAGAAATCTGAAAAGGCAGACCCTGTTGAAGATCCTAATACGGCATCACCTGCTGCAGCACAAACCTCCGTCTTACCAACCTTGACCAGCCTTGAACAGACTGTTCAGGTTTCAAAAGGAGAACACAGACAAAGTAATCAAGAAGAGATAGATAAACTTTTGTTGGATTTGGAACACTTTTCACAGAAAATGGAGGCTACTCTGAAAGAGACTACTGCTAAGCAGAGTGATCCTGCCTGTTTGAAAGATAGTAATCTATCCCCGACTCTGGACAATAAAGGCAAAGCCTGTTCTCCTGCAGACAAAAGTGCTTCCGCTTCTTTATCCAAGCTCATAGAAACCAATGGACATAAAATGGAAGAAGATGATAAAACCCTTTTGTTACGCATACTTGAAAGTATAGAAGACTTTGCCCAGGAACTAGTTGAATTCCGAATGGGGAAAGGAAGCTTGTCGAAAGAGAAGGAAGTTATGCACATTCTTCAGGAAACATTGGCCACTCCGTCCATCACAGCTGTCCAGCAGAGCTACTCTGGTACAACTCCCAAGGACGCCATCCCAGCCCTAATTCAACAGAAGCCAGAGGTCATCAAGGTAAGATTGCAGTTCTGTTTATATACCTGTTCATCCGTATATAATTAATCTTCTACCTGAAATTCCAATAGTTTGCATAAATTTGCATTGAAAACCATACCGTGTATGTGACTGTGTTTTTCCTCCATATAATGTACTGTGGGAAACTGTAACCAATCTCCCAATGAATGGCAAAATACAGTAGAGTTTCGCTTATCCAACATAAATGTGCTGGCAGAACGTTGGATAAGCGAAAATGTTGGATAATAAATAGGGATTAAGAGAAAGCCTATTAAACATCAAATTACATTATGATTTTAGAAATTAAGCACCAAAACATCATGTTTTACAACAAATTGACAGAAAAAGCAGTTCAATACATGGTAACGTTATATAGTAAGTACTGTATTTACGAATTTAGCACCAAAACATCACAATGTATTGAAACAGCTGTGGATATGGGCAGGAGGCAGACTGCGTTGGATAATACAGTTGGTTGAGTGAAGGTTGGATAAGTGAGACTATACTGTAGTCCTACATTTGTTATATCAGAAAGAGTACAAAAAGGTCTGTTGCTAAACATTTTTAAGATCTCTGAAGTTTGTACTGTAGGACTATCCATGCCCCTGAGGTAGACATTCATTTTTTATGTTCTGCCAAATTGTAGTAAAACCAGTTTTGCAGTACCCAAAGTCATAATATGGCAAACATGAAACAGTGCCCAAAAGGATGATCCACACTGTTGCAACTGAAGTGCTCTGTGTTCAGCTTGGTATAATTCCAGCTGTCTGCTCTCTTTCCTCATGGCACTTTGGTAATTGTTTTTGAAATTATTTTAAATTACTTTAAAAGGGCAGATGCATACTCACCCATGGCCACAAATCTTTACAATGGATAAATACATTTTCCAGGTTTTTTAAAAAAACTGAGTAGAAGTTGTCAGTGTGGCCAGTTTTACATCTTTTTGAACGGTATGAGACTGGAGGAAGTGGTTAGAGTTAGAAATAAATCAGTGAACATGCTTTTTCCATGGAAAGACTTCCTCCATACTTTGTTCCTGCCTTGTGATTACAGTATGTAGTTGTCAAACTGAATGGTCTGAAGTGTCTCATAACATGATGAGGAAATTTGCTTCCATACTTTGAGCTAAATAATTACTAGTATTTAGTCATGCTTCTCTATATATTTTGTGTGAAATCAGATTTTGGAAATACAGCACTCATAACCGTATTAGCATGAGTTTGGGGAAAAACCAAAGAATTCAATTTTGACCTTAAAATAGATTTAATTGGATAGCTTAATATAACACTATGTTTGCACCTTCTTCTTGATTAGGTCCTTGCTAATGACATTAATATTTGATCTGGCTATAGATTCCTGTTCTGTGATTTTAACAGAAAAGGAAATAATATCCTGTTGGCAAAGAAATCAGAAATAAAAGTTTGCCAATTTTGTGTGAGCAAAATACCTTCTTTGAATACGAATATTTGACATGTGAGAAACCACATGTTTTAATTAAACTACTCAGCTGTAGATCTCATCGTGGAGCAGGAGGCTTGTCGACAAATGTTCAGTACTTTGTGGAACAGTAAAGTAATAAATATGTGAGACTGAACATGCCGACATGCCGCCTTCTTCCAGATCTGGGTTGCCAGTATGATCAACTCTCTCTCTCTCTCTCTCTCTCTCTCTCTCTCTCTCTCTCTCTCTCTCTCTCTCTCTCTCTCTCTCTCTCTCTCTCTCATTTCCTCAATTGCTCTCTCCCTCTCTCTCTGGGGTGGATGAGTTCAGGAGCAAACTGCAATTTTTACAGGCAGTCACATTCCTTGTGAATTATGCAACAGAAGGAATATGTACAGGAGTGCCGATAGCTATTAATCTGTGGGGCTTTCCAAAGGCTTCTTTATTTACATCCATGCCTAGTATCTACAATCAAAAGTTTGGGTTGTTGTAAGTTTTTCGAGCTGTATGGCTGTTGTTGTGAGGATGCCTGCCATAGATGCAGGTGAAACGTCAGGAGAGAATGCTTCTGCAACATGGCCATACAGCCCGAAAAACTTACAACAACCCAGTGATTCCAGCCACGAAAGCCTTCAACAATAAATCAAACATTTCTAAATTGTTTCACCTTCTCGGGGATTTTGATAACTTGGTGTTGATTTGCTGATAGTATACAGGAAGCAGCAAGGTTTTCAAAAAATATTCTGTGAGTCTTCTAAACAGCAGTCTCCTTAGCATTTGCTTTGAAATGAATGCCTTTAAACAAACAAACATGAATAATAAAGCAGATGTTTTGAAAATTGTTTATCAAATTGTTTTATTATGTTTGAATTTGTTACCAAACACTAGCTGAAAGATATATGGAGCACAAACTAGAGCATATTTATTAAGAAGTACATATAATCGAAATCAGAACCTATTATCTGAATAAGTATGTGTATAATTTTCAGTAAAGAACATCCAACGTTACCCTCTTCCTCTGGGTCTAAGTAAAAAGTTAATTAAAAGGGTCCTAAGCTCATAGTTCAAATTAGAAGAATATATGCTGCGATGATGGGCCCCCCATAACACCATTTTTCACACCGCTATAGCATATGTTTTTACTTCCAGCTGATGGCTGCTCCTTTGCACCTCAGATTTCACCCCTGAAGCTCATAAAACAAGAACTATCTGGGAAGGTGATATATTTAGCTACTTCTGCAGTATGTCTAACTTTAGCACTACTGGTAGTGATGTTGGGTGCTTCCCTTCCCACAATACCTCTGCTCTGTTGCAAGCCAAGGACAGATTCTCTGACTGCCATGTAGCCAGCAGGGACATAGATTCGGGTGTAGATCATGCCTCTTGATAAAGAATTGCGGAGAGGCACCCAGAGATATCTATGATCAGGGATCCTTTTAATGTCGGGAAAAGGTTCTCTGGCCATAGGGTGAGATATAGTGGCCGAACAACTTTCACTGTGAATCAGAAGGCAAGATATGCTTCAGTTAGAACTCCTTGGCCATAAAAGAAGTCAACCAAGAAAGTAGCTAACTGGGGTTGACGTACTCCACAAGAAGGACTCTTTACCTCTGTTGGAAAGACAAAAAAAATTCCTCAGGAACTAACCAAAATGATGATCAAGGAAACATCTCTGCGAAGGGACCCAGATTTACGAGGAGAGTTAGCTTTCCTCGCAAAAGGCTGTGATTTTGTTCTTCCATCCCGATTCAAGAAGAGATTGAAGTCATTCCAGCAGGCCCAGGTTTGAATGTGCTTTTCTTTTTTTTCCCCCTTCCTCTTTGTATCTTTTTTTATTAGATCATGGGCTGGAACTGTGTGCCTCTCTCTTAGCCTTTTCTATTTTCAGAAGGTTATTTGCACCAGATACCCGTAGGTTTAAAAATAGGCCTTCTGAGCTTAGTGCACAAATGCCCTATTGGTAAACAAGAGGAAAGACCCCCAAGGTATTTTCCTCTCGGGATGGGAATATTAACATTCACAACCGTTATTAATTAATTATATATTCCCTGCTGTTTGCTGAAGAAAGGAAGTGTTCATGTGTGTTTGTGTATTGCATGTCTCTTACTACATTCCTCATTCTAAATGTCAACTGCACTAGGGAAGCTTTGTTCTGCTCCACTGCTGGAAATATGCTTTAAATGTTTTTTTTTAAAATGGTCTGAGAAAAGGGCATGTTTGATTGTGCCTCACTATTCTATATATTATTCCTAGCAGCTGAAGTGCTTACAAATATATATATATATATATATATACTATAAATATATATATATACACACACAAATATAATATTACTATTGTGCTGTACTAATAATATAATATATTGTATACACATTTAATATTGATCATAATATTATAATGTAATACAATATAATACTAATAATACAATATAATAATTATATATTTTATATTACATGTCATATTACTAATAATATTACAGCATAGTGGTATAGTACAATATAATAATATATAATACTAATATTGTGCAATGCTAATAATATAATATATTGTATGTACATATAGCTTGTAGGCCACTCTGAGTCCACTTTGGGGTGAGAAGGGCAGCATATACCGTATTTTTCGGACCATAAGACGCAGTTTTTTCCTCCCAAAGTAGGAAGAAAAATAAGCTGCGTCTTATGGAGTGAATACACTAACATGGAGGGGGGGAGGCGCTGGACCAGAGGGGGCCGCGATGTACTTACGCTATATTCGCGCCCCCTCCGGCGGCTCAGGCGGCTCCTGCCCATGCCCATTCTCTCGCCACCGCGTCGCTGCATCCAGCCGGCGGCGCGGAGAACGGGGCGGAAGACGGGACTCGTGGGGCGGCCTCGCCACTCACGAACCCGAGGAGGAGGGAGGCCACGAGGCGGCCCCACGGCGGCGCAGCGGCAGCCGTAGCAGCAGCCGCAGCAGCAGCGGAAGCCCCTCTGCCGAGGAGGAAGAGGAGGAGGCCGCGCTGTAGAACGCCCGAAGAGAGGCCGCAGGGAGGGAGGGAAGGAGGAAGAGTTCCTCCCTCCCTCCGGCCTCTCTTTAGGGCCTCCTACAGCGCGCCGCTTCCCTTCCTCCTCGGCACAGGCGCGGACGAACTGACGTCAGTTCGTCGCGCCTCTGACGAGGGGGAAGCCCTCGCCGGCAGCGTTCTTAGCGCGCAGCGGGCGAGGGCTTCCTCTCGTCAGAGGCGCGACGAACTGACGTCAGTTCGTCGCGCCTGACTGAGGAAGCCCTCGCCGGCAGCGTTCTTAGCGCTGCGGCGCGAGGGCTTCCCTCGTCAGAGCGCGACGAACTGACGTCAGTTCGCGCGCCTCTGACGAGGGAAGCCCTCACCGGAAGCGTTCTTAGCGCGCGGCGCAGGCTTCCCCCTCATCAGAGCGCGACGAACTGACGTCAGTTCGTCGCGCCTGTGAGGAAGGGGAGAGCGGCGCGCTGTAAGGAGGCCCTAAAGAGAGGCCGGAGGGAGGGAGGAACTCTTCCTCCTTCCCTCCCTCCCTGCGGCCTCTCTTCGGGCGTTCTACAGCGCCTCCTCCCCCTTCCTCCTCGGCAGAGGGGCTTCCGCTGCTGCTGCTGCTGCGACTGCTGCTACGGCTGCCGCTGCGTCGCCGTGGGGCCGCCTCGTGGCCTCCCTCTCCTCGGTTCGTGAGTGGCGAGGCCGCCCCACGAGTCCCGTCTTCCGCCCGCCTCCTCGCGCCGGCTGGATGCTTGACGCAGGCGGCAGAGAATGGGCATGGGCAGGAGCCGCCGGAGCCGCCGGAGGGGGCGCGAATATAGCGTAAGTACATCGCGACCTCTGCTCCAGCACCACCCCCTCCATGTTAGTGTAGCCAGCCCCAATTTTTTTTTTTCCCCAATTTTGTCCCTCAAAAATCAAGGTGCGTCTTATCATCAGGTGCGCCTTATGGTGCGAAAAATACGGTATATGTCGTAAATAAATAATAAATAAATACTGAAAGTAAAAGATAAAGAAAATATTTTAATGTTTACTAATGTCCTCATTTAGTTGTGGAACTGTTGGTAACTTTAATTTAAACTACCCCAAATTCTTAGAAAACAATAACTTCATAGGTTTTGATCTTGGTGTTTTTCGAGTCTTTTGCAAGGTGTTTCCATTTTTCTTTTTAATTACAGATTTAAATAAATCGAGATGTGTATTGCTACAATACTGTTCAAATCTAGCATTTGATAGGAATAGTTAATTCTCAGAAGAAGAATCAAGCATGTCTGAGAAATGTGGAAAGCTGCCTGAAGTATGAGAGGTGTGGTGAAATGTTTTGATCAATGAGATAAAAAAGTGAAATTAAGCATGCTTGAGTGGGCACTCCTCACTCATGTTTTGTGTTCTACAATACAGTAAAAAAAAGAGCTGTTGTAAGCATAAACTGAATGTTAACCTAATTCATCTGTTTACTCCAGAAAAATCTATATCAAACAGTAAATAGAGGAAAAGTTCTTAATGTACTTGCTTGGGTTGTAAGTTTTGTTCAATTATCACAAAAATACAGAAAAATAAGAGTGCACAAAACATAGAACTGGCAATGTGTAGTGTGAAAAACAGTCACAATTTCATACATGTAAGCAGAAATTGGAAAAGTTAGGGTTTTAAAAAAAATCTACTACTAGAATTTCCTAACTACAATTTCTACTTGAACCATTAGAAACAAAAAAGAAGAATCCCAAAGTGCTGTGTTGGGTGCAAAATACTGGCTGTTAGGAATGCCTGGAAGCAAGATACCTGAGTAGTCTAAAACCAGTTTGCAAAGTCCAATAAGTAAGAAGAAAGCCAAAAGAGAAGGGCTTCTCAAAGCAGTTGTGAAAGAAAAGAATAATCTACTGTCCATCACCAGGCAGTCATCCCTCATAAAAAGGTGATGGTATACATGGGCAGTACATGGTCCGTTCGGATAGCAGAAGAGTTCTGCTGGGGTGTAAGGAATATGGAGCTCTAAAAGAGAAAATACACTAAAGGAACCAGCCCTTTAATAATTGAGGTTACTAATAAACATCTTCAAAATAAATGACCTTACATACTCATGTATAGGTTGACCTCATATATAAGTTGAGGGCAGGTTTTGGGGACTAAATTGTGGATTTTGATATGATCCATGGATAAATCAAGCGTCATTCCACAGTGAAGGAAAAGCACCAAGGCCACTTCAGGCATTTCTTCACTCAGGCATTCAGAAGGCCAGAAGTGGCACCATGGCAGGTAAATGAGAGAGAAGTTGGTCCATCTTTTAGGTTCTTTCAGGACATATTAAACTCTTGACTTTCCACACTCTGAGGGTTGGTTTCTCTTTTGAAATGAGTATATACAGTATATACAATGACCAATGGATAAGTCAACCCAGATTTTTAGGTTGATTTTTTAAACTCAAATTTCTAGACTTAAGCATACATTAGGTAATACATTGATTAGCTCATTCCTCATTGGATGGAAACCTACTTCCTTGAAATCCTTTGAATCACTATTGATTTAGGAGCCCCCAGTGCTGCAATGGGTTAAAGCTTTTTGCCAGCAGGACCGAAGACCGACTGGTCAAAGGTTTGAATCTGGGAGAGCGCAGATTTATTTATTTATTTATTTCCGGCATTTTACCCCGCTCTTCTCAACCCCCGAGGGGGGACTCAGAGCGGCTTACAAAAAGGCACAATTCGATGCCCACACAGTAAAACACAATATAAAACCGCAGAAACATTCAACATTAAAATACATTAAAATACAGTTACATTACGCATTAATACACATTCAATTAAGTTAAAAACAGCGTTCCGTCCATAAAAAGCATTGAGCCCCATTCATCAACTTTCCATTAAAATCCAATCTAAAATGCTGCCTTGTGCTAGTGTGCAAACGCCTGGTCCCATAGCCAGGATTTTACTTTTTTCCTGAATGCCAGGAGGGATGGAATTGATCGTATGTCGCTGGGAAGCGCGTTCCACAGACGGGGAGCCACCACCGAGAAGGCCCTCTCCCTCGTCCCCACCAACCGCATTTGAGAAGTTGGCGGGAGCGAGAGCAGGGCCTCCCCGGAAGATCTTAAATTACGAGGTGGGACGTAGTGGCAGATGCGTTCGGACAAGTAAGCTGGGCCAGAACCATATAGAGCTTTAAAGGTCAAAACCAGCACTTTGAATTGAGCTCAGAAGTGGACAGGCAGCCAGTGGAGCTGACACAACAGGGGGGTGGTATGCTCCCTGTATGTAGCTCCAGTTAGTAATCTGGCTGCCGCCCGTTGGACTAGTTGTAATTTCCAAACTGTCTTCAAAGGCAGCCCCACGTAGAGTGCGTTGCAGTAATCTATTCGGGATGTGACCAGAGCGTGGACGACCGTAGCCAGATCAGACTTCCCAAGGCATGGGCACAGATGAGAGAAGCCTCCCACAAGGATGATAAAACATCAAAACATCTGGGTGTCCCCTGGGTAATGTCCTTGCAGACGGCCAATTCTCTCACACAATAAGCGACTTGCAGTTTCTCGAGTCCTGACACAGAAAAAAAAGCTATTGATTTGAGAATTTAGAAAAGTGTAAATAGGGCAAAAATTGTGCAGTGTAAAGAAAATGTTTACCAGATCCTGTGCAGATAAGGAGGCTTCAGTCTTACCTATCTATTCTATATATGACTAGCATTGCCAGTTATGCAGACACTGAGATTTGCATTTTCATGATACCATTTGAATAAACATAAGCACAACTCATTTTTGATACCGTACTTGCTAATTGTGCTGTATTCATGTAATAGGCTAATAGTTATTAAATTTCTTTTTTAATGCTACATTTCTTACAGTTATTTCATAATCATATGTATCACTTTTCTAGGTCCAAAACAAGCAAGAGAAAAAACCTGTGACTCCATCTCCAATCCCTGCGAATTCAGCAGTCAGCCCACAGTCGCTTCTGCCAACAAATAAAGTAACTGTTGTTGCCCCTTTGTCCATAAACATTCCACGCTTCTACTTCCCCAGTGGACTCCCTAATGTTTGCAACAATCATGAGGAGACCATTGTAAAGGTTGAGGCAGCCTTTTCAGAATTTGAAGATGAGCGAGCCCCCCTTAATGAAATGGGGAAAATTGCAAAGGTAAGCAACATTATTTTCATCATTCTGGGTTTGCAAGACTGTTCAAAACTAAAACAGCAGAACATCTACCTGAGTAACAGATTAATTTTGGCATTATGGGGTTGTTCATGAACAGTAGACTAGTCCATGAAAGGTTATGCCTGCCATAATAAATATGTTGGTCTAAAATAGATGTTTTTGACCAATGACTTCTATCAGCCCTAGACAGTATAGCTAAAAGTAGCAGATCTGCAATCCAAAAAGAGGTCACCATTGTGCACACAGTGTCTACAACAGGGGTCCTCAAACTTTTTGAACAGAGGGCCAGGTCACAGTCCCTCAAATTGTTGGAGGGCCGGATAATAATTTGAGAAAAAAAACATGCACACTGCACATATCTTATTTGTAGTGCAGAAAAACACTTAAAAACAATACAGTAATTAAAATGGAGAACAATTTTAACAAATATATACTTATTAGTATTTCAATGGGAAGTGTGGGCCTGCTTTTAGCTGATGAGATAGGATTGTTGTTATTGTGTGCTTTCAAGTCATTTCAGACTTAGGTTGATCCTGATCAAGGGCCGGGTAAATTACCTTGGAGGGCCGTATCTGGCCCTTGTGCTTTAGTTTGAGGACCCCTGGTCTACAAGATGCTACACCACTCATTGTTGTTTTGTTGCAAAAGATTAATATGACCATTCCTTACGAATTTCTTCAGAGTTTGATTGTTTACAAAGAAAAATATATTTTCAGGAGAAGTAGCTAATAAATGAGGTGGCTCAGTGGGTTAAACTGCTAAGCTGCAGACCTTGCTGACTGGAAGGTCAGCAGTTCGAAACCGCAGGTCAGAGGAAGCTCCCATTGTTACCCTCAGCTTCTGCCAACCTAGCAGTTCAAAAACATGCAAATATGAGTAGATCAATAGGTACCGCATTTGTGGGAAGGTACCGGTGCTCCATGCAGTCATGCTGGCCACATGACCTAGGAGGTGTCTATGGACAACGCAGATCTTCGGCTTAGAAATGGAGATGAGCACCAGCCCCCAGAATTGGATTCGACTAGACTTAATGACAAGGGGAAACCTTTACCTTAGCTAACAAATAGATGAAAGTATTAATTAATGCATAAGCAACACAAAAGCAACCATGTATAGCATTATCCAAGGTGGTATAGTAAAAGTGTTCATCTCTGAGTGACCATTGAGATGTATTCTTGTGAGGCTTGCATTTTTTATTGGTCAGCTTTCTTTCTTGGAAGGATACTTGTCTACCGATAAGAGCATTAAGGAACCACTGAGTTGTGCTGTGCTCTGCTCAGTAGGAGGCAGCAAGGTACGAAGCAGTGAAAGTCCCTTGGATGAATTCGCTTTCTCCTCAGCACTTGAATTAGTCTTGTGCAAAAGTAAAGTATGATCAGAGTTCAAGCAGACAGCCTTTGTACCTTTAGGCAATAAAATTGAAATCCTCCTAGTTCAAGTTATCATATGTGATTTCTTTTTCTTTTATATTCATTGGTCTTGGGGATTGTTTTGGTGTGCTTTTTAGTATTTTATCATTAATAGTAATAATAATAAAATTAATTAATAGTAGTAGTAAACTTGACAGAGTTTAATTAGGTTTCTATGGTAAGAATGAAATCCCACCAAAATATTGGTTTTTGTGTCATCATAGCACAGGGCTGCATTTTGCCTTTCTGATAAAATCTGATGCACCAAAACAGATGCTTCTAGGTTTCTTTGTTGGTCTAAAGCAGACAATGATGAAGTTTTTCTCCCCACCAATTTCTATGAGTGCATAGCTATTGCTGTCTATAAGACAAGATTTTCTGTCAATTTGACTTACATATTTTTCTTTTAAAATTATTAAAAGTTTTCCCTCATTGGGGTCTTACATGATCCTTAAAATATGCCTCAGAACCAAGGATATGGAGAAAGACAGGGGAAAAACCCACAGTTTGCTTTCAAGCAAGGCTTTTTATGGTGCAGTCATCCTCCCTTAAGCATGGAATTTCATGTGAGGTCTAGATGACATCATATTTCAGTTGTAATCTTTCCAAGTTTTCCCATCATTGCTTCCATGCTTTTGTTTCCACAAAAAGCCATTAGTGAGGGAATAGCAGGGCAGATGTACGTTGCCTCTTCACTGGTAATGCTATGAGTTGTTTGTCTGGACGAGACCACAATCACTTAAGTAGTACTTTCCAACCGCATGATCACAGATATACATCTTTGCCTTTAGTACTTTTCTTCCTTTGTGGGACAACCATCTGTGTGTATGGTGTGAAACCACGGCAGAGTCAAAAGAAATAGGATGCAATGCTTTTAGCTCAGTGATTCTCAACCGTCCTAATGTCGTGACCACTTAATACAGTTCCTCATGTTGTGGTGACCCCCAACCATAAAATTACTTTTGTTGCAATTTCATAATTGTAATTTTTCTACTGTTATGAATCGTAATGTAAAATTGGATCTGCATGATGTATTTTCATTCACTGGACCAAATTTGGCACAAATACCTGATACACCCCAAATCAATACTGGAGGGGTTGGGGGGAGTTGATTTTGTCATTTGGGAGTTGTAATTGCTGGGATTTATAGTTCGCTTACAATCAAAGAGCATTCTGAACTCCTCCAACGATGGAATTGATCCAAAGTCCAAGAACTGTGCTAAATCACAACATGTCAAATTATTTGCTCTATCTGGAGGAGCACAAAAGCCATCTGTATGGGCATTGCATCTAAAATGCCATTTTGAAATGTTACATATATGTAGAATTGATGGGTCAGAGCTTTTAAAAAGTAGGGGGGGAGTACATATTAAAATCAGGTTTTCAGGGCACTAAGACCCTCCTGAGCTAAATAATGCTTGCTTCAAAGTAAACAAAGAATTAGAACGTAAGTCCATTTAGATCAGTGTTTCTAGATTAAACTACAAATACAGCTTCTTTGGGAGCTTCTTTCATAAACACTATCCTGCATCTCATTTTCTATTTTTAATTTTACCTTCTCATCCTCAAAATGAACACATGTACTTTCTCCAGGACATTAACTAAACACTTTATATCCTACCCTGTTTATAGATATGCTGCTGCCCCCTATACTGGAAAGCGCCTATGTTCAATGCATCAGGAGGAGAGCGGACAGGATTTGTATCTGTACATTCATTTGTGGCCATGTGGAGAAAGTGAGTATGTTTTGCAAAGTAAGCATCTTGGAGAAATAGCTGTCCGGCATGCCTGTCTTTTCAGTGTTTTTTTTTCTTGGTTTCAGCTATATACCTTAAGCCCAGTTTTAAAAATACTATCACCATTTTCCTCTGTAGTTCAACCCTTTATTTAAATACATCTGCCAGTTCATCTGATAAATATTTTATTTATCCAGGTTTGCTTGCACATACCCTTTTTGCGGTTCTGCATTCTCCACCCCCTTTGCATACACAGGCAGTCCCTGAGTTACAAACATACGACTTACAAACAACTCCTAGTTAAGAATAGAGGCGAGACAACAGGAAGTGAGAGAAGTCTACCCCTCAGAAGAAAAAATAACTCTTGAAAGTGTTATCATGGGGAAATGGTGTCTCTACTGAAACTTTCTCACCAATCCTTGTTTCTACGACAAGCCAAATTTTTCAAAATTCAGTTATCACAGAGATAGAAAGCGAAGTGGTATCTTCTGAACAGGGGCACAGACAGCAAAAGAAACATCACAGGGGTGTTAACCCTTACTTATACTACACAAAGTATACATTTTAAGTATAACTCCAATCATACACACACACACACACACACACACATGGCTAGAGTTTATTTTATTTATTTATTTATTTACTTCATACACTGCTTTTCTCCCAAGGGGACTAAAAGTGGTGTCCAACAAGTTCATGGCAAAAATTCAATGCCTTACAACATTTACAAAACCTAGTATAAAACAATGGTAACATATAATTATAAATTAAATTAAACCAAATTAAATAGCAAAACAACACCATCTAGACATTTAAACATGGAATTAAAACATATTAATATAAAACATTCATATAATCCAGAAGCCGAAGTGCGAGGCCTTTCCAAAAGTCAATTGCATATAATCCCGTATGTTTTTTACACATCCATGTCTTGACTTTCTTTCAGAAGACCAAAAGGGAGAGTGCTTATCTAATTTTAGTAGGGAGTTCCATAGGCAAGGGGCCACCACTGAGAAGGTCCTGTCTCTTGTCCCCACCAGTCTCACTTGCGAAGCAGGTGGGACCGAGAGCAGGGCCTCCCCAGACGATCTTAACCTCCATGATGGTTCATAAAGGAGATACAATCGGTCAGGTAAGCTGGGCTAGAACCGTTCAGGGCTTTGTAAGCTACAGCCAGCACTTTGAATTGTGCTCGGTAGCAGACTGGCAGCCAGTGGAGTTGGCGTAACAGGGGGTGTATCCTTCTTCGGTAAGCAATCTGGCTGCCTCCCATTGGATCAATTGGAGCTTCCGAACAGCCTTCAAAGGCGACACCACGTAGAGCACATTGCAGTAGTCTATTCAGGATGTATCCAGAACATGGACTACCGTGGCCACTTAAAAAATGTATCTGTTCTGACTTAGATACAAATTCAATTTAAGAACAAACCTACAGAACCTATGTTGTTTGTAACTTGTGGACTGCCTATATATGGAAAATTTCAGAATGAGTTTATATTTTGATACCAGTAGATGCATTAATACACATTCCTTAGTAACACCTCATGAGTTATTCCAGTAGTGTATGTTTTCTGGGACTAGAACAACTATAATAATAGATGATAACCTTGCTGCTGCTTTAATGACTTTTCCAGAGTATCATTTCCGTCTCTGGAAAACAGCATGCTTTTGTTCCTTTGGGAACTAAAAATGCTAGGAATACTTTTACAGTCTTATTTTTTTCCTTTGCAGGATATTACATAACTGTCATGATGATGCATCAAAATTCATTTGCCTTTTAGCCAAACCTAACTATAACTATCTGGAACAAGAAGATTTCATACCATTACTACAGGTACATGTAACCTTCAGACAGCTGTGATAGTGCAGAAAACACATGTGGCTTTAGGTAAGAGGAGGATGCAGTTCACTTTCTGGCCTGGAAGGATTTGTGATAAGAGGTGAATTTGCCACTCTGTTTCTACTTGCCCTCCTTTGGATTGACATGCTAATAAGATAACATGACTTTTAAAATTCTATATACTACACCAGGCATAGGCAAACGTCAGCCCTCCAGGTGTTTTGGACTCCAACTCCCACAATTCCTAACAGCTTCAGGCCCCTTCCTTTTCCCCCTGAGGGAACTGAGGTTGTTAGGGATTGTGGGAGTTGAAGTCCAAAACACCTGGAAGGCTGAAGTTTGCCCACACCTAGAATCATAGAGTTGGAAGAGACCTCATGGACCATCCAGTCCAACCCCTTGCCAAGAAGCAGGAAAATTGCATTCAAAGCACCCCTGACAGATGGCCATCCAGCCTCTGTTTAAAAGCTTCCAAAGGAGGAGCCTCCACCACACTCTGGGGCAGAGAGTTCCACTGTTGAATGGCTCTCACAGTCAGGAAGTTCTTCCTAATGTTCAGGTGGAATCTCCTATCTTGTAGTTTGTACTAGACTGTACTTAAATTACATTTTGTTAACTTTCTTAATTTCTCTGCATTCAACAAATTGGTACTGTATATCTTTCAGGATATAGTTGAAACTCACCCTGGACTGACATTTCTGAAGGATGCTCCAGAATTCCATTCCCGCTACATTACTACTGTAAGTTGGCTGCACGTTCACTATGTCTGTAAGCAAGGTTTTATTATATGTTTTGAGGCCAGAGTTACAAGGAAAGCAAAAAAAAGGTGGTGGCATTATAATATTTTCCTTCAATCACTTAGTTTTCATTTGCATCCTATTTGCTTTTCCACAGCCATTGCCAAGTTGTTCACAATGATAGTAAGTAATCCCAGCTTATATAATGTTACACCATACAATTGAATACACCTTATATAATGTTGCACCATATCTTTGTCTACAATTGAAGCATGCTTTTGAAAATGAGTAACTGTTTTTGGCCCCAAATGGAGCTGCTGGTTTAATAACTGGGAGTGGTTTCTGGGAAGGCTTTCAGAAGCTGAAACAGCTAGCTCCTTTCCTGGTCTTCCTTCCAAGTTCAAATGCCTAACTTTAGATCCTGAGTTCCAAGGGATGTACTACTCCTACACCATCGAACTGGACACTGAGAGCATCTTTAGAAGTCTTCTCAGGTGACGTCAGAGGCAACAGAAGAGTGTGCCTGCTTAGTTATGATCCTGCTTCAGGAGTTTCTTGCTAGGGATGTTTACCTACTACTTGCCATTATAGCTTCCCAGTGCAAAGTGGACTTTTCTTGATTTCTTGGCCTTTGAAGGGTAATTTGAAAAGTCTTAGGCTCCTTACACACAGCTGAATAAAATCTCACATTATCTGCTTTGAACTGGAATATATGGCAGTGTGGACTCAGATAACCCAAGACACTTTCAGACAGCACTAAATCACGGTGCCAAAAAAATCCCAGGACTTCAGAAGAGGTCCACATACAGACCTGTTGGTCCTGGGATTTCTGCCTCCATTGTCCAGACTTGATGCTTTGTTGCAAGATGTCTGCCACAGGACTTCCACCCAAAACTTCAGCATATTTTCAAAATATGGATATGTGGAGAATCACTGCAGAGAATCACTGCAAAAGTTCAATTCTCTGTCCTGGCCAGAGAAACTGTGCCCTCCAAATGTTTCATGAACTATCTGCCACTCATACAAAATTTAGGGGTAGGATCACTTCTGCCCAAGTCAGCACTGCGCAATCAAACAGGAATGCATACTTTAAAGCCAGGAACAGAACTTTATCATTACTGAAATTTTTTAGAGACTGGTTTGGTTGTGTACGTGTGGCCTCGAACAACAGGATGGTGTTCCTAGGTTATACATAGCTGTTCCTGTTTGCTTTCGTTGCAAAAATATGTACAACATTGACTAGTGGGCCACAACTTTGCCCTGGCTAGAGAAAATGTGCCCTCCACAGGTTTCATGAAGTTTCTGGCACACAAACAAAGTTTCTGCCATCTACTTAAGTGTCACCTTCTTTTTAGGAAGCGACCAATCAGGAACAAACATCTAAAACCTGGGAACTAACCCAGATAAAAAATCCTGTGATTTCCGATGGCAGGGACATACAGACATGCAAAGATCTGCATATTCCGTTCAAAACCATGATATTCCCGCAAGTGGAAATCTCACATTTTTGCCACATTTTCAGGGAATGGCATCTGGCCACCCTCCTGTTCACATAGACATTGAAATACCATTTTAAATCTCTCTAAAAGGAATTATGTGAGTTGATGCAATTGATGACATGATTGTATATATGTTGTTCTGTATTATGAAGAGTAAACTACTTGTCCTTTATTGATCATCTGCATGGCATATTTTCTTTCTCTGGCAAGACACTGTGTGGACTGATCAAACATGAGCTATGCGTGATTTTACATTATGCCACAGTTTTTTTTATCTGTCTTGTCAAATTGTAATTAAAAATTAAAATATAAATATTTTAATGCATTAATCTGTTTGTTTCACAAGTACATAAATTAAATAATTTAGATATCATTAAGAATGTATGAACAACAACAACAAATCCACAGTATCTATAAGTCAACTTCTGAATTGAAAATTCTTTTGAGACTTGCATTTCCTTTTCTCTAGGTTATCCAAAGAATATTTTACACTGTGAATAGATCCTGGTCTGGAAAAATATCTCTAACAGAATTGAGGAAAAGTAACTTTTTGCAAGTATGTAAACTATCTGGATTCATATGAGCAACAAGAATTTCTAAAACAATAATTGTTCCTTTAATCTATTTGAAGGATTCAGTTCTGTACTTGGACTAAACAGTAAAAGTACAGTGCAGTCTGAATAACTTGGCAAATTTCTAATTTGACAAAATCAAATCAGATATTCAGAGCATTGCTTTTTCTTGGTCAGCAGAGCCTAGAAATCTTGTACTCCATTTACACCAGAGACGGGGGAGATACACCATTACTGTGCTGGTGGAGCAGCCAATGTCCCTACACACACAAAGTCCAGGAGGAAGGGGGGAAACACAACCAATAAACAACAAAAACAGCATTAAAAGATATTCCTTCTATTGACTCTGGCAACAGTGAGTCTGGGATTGTGCTGGTAATTGCAACCACATGTTGGTTGCTTCCATACAAACAGAGACAATGAACAGACACATAGTCCAAGCACACACACCTTCAGTACTATACGCAGTATGCAGAGGATTACTACAACTTCCCTGATGACCCACATTCCTGCAAATCCACAGGCAAGGGTTTGGGTCTTCTTATACTTGTGAACACAACACACAAAGGGTGGAAGGAGTACCCATACAACAGAGGAGCCTTTAAAAAGCACATATAGCCTTCCTAGGATAATTTTGAAACCCTACCAAGGAGGTGGGAGAAAGGAGTTTAAGGCCCACAAGGAAAAATGCATGCATAAAAGGGAAAATGAGTCATATCTGAGACTGAAGCACAAACATGATGATTATGATCTGCTTCTGCCACTGCTGATCCTCCACTTCTTATGCTCAACATGCAGTCATAGATGCGAAGAGCTCAAGGGTTACAGAAGGAATTCTGTCCTGATGGAACAGTTTATATTTTCCTTGCAGGCGCTCCTAAATCTGCACTCAAAATTGAGTGCCACACTCAAAGAAAAGAATGGGGAGCCAGAGAGAAGCCTCTCTATATTTTCAGGCACACAGAAGTCATTCAAGAAGAACACTACATGGACCAAGAAGTCGGTCACTGTATGGAGTAGCTAAACCTTTAGTCACGTACCCAGCAACCTATTAGCAAATAGGTTCCTCAATAGTTTCTTATAGTAATCAGATTAGGGAACACAGTATATCATTTTTTCAGTTTGGGTTCTCCTTAAAAGGAATGTAAATACTTCTTTCCATGTTTATAATGAACATAAACAATAGATGGAATCAACACAGTATATTAGAACGTTGTCATATATGGATGCTCCAAAATATGACACACGTCTTCAAAATAACTTTGGTATCCCCTTTTTTTTGGAAGTTTATATTTAGGTTTCTGTATAATTATTTTCTTGCTTAAAGAGAATTGTTAATGATTATGAAGACTGAGTCATAGAGCAGCTTTCTAGTCAGAATCTCTGGGCCCTTCCATACAGCTATATAACCCAGAATATCAAGGCAGATAATCCTACAATATCTGCTTTGGACTGGATTATCTGAGTCCACACTGCCATATATTCCAGTTCAAAGCAGATAGTGTGGGATTTTCTGCCTTGATATTCTGGGTTATATGGCTGTGTGGAAGGGCCCTCTGGTACTTCTTGCTCAAAGTCTGTGGTTTTTGTTGAGCCCTTTCTGGTTAGCATGAACCTATTCTCTTCGCTTTTTTTCAGACCTTAGCCCTCTTGGAGGAAGAGGAAGACATTAATCAAATAACTGATTATTTTTCTTATGAGCACTTCTATGTCATATATTGTAAATTTTGGGAATTGGACACTGACCATGACCTCTACATCAGCCAGAAGGATTTGGCTAGATACAATGATCAAGGTAAGAGATTGTATTCAAGAGAAACATATGCATGAAATTAACATTCTCACATATAATGCTTTATAGGCTTCATAGGTTAGCAAATGTGACATGTCTTCTACCCAAAGTGCCTTATTTCAGAGATACTTAAGGGATGGTGACAAGGGATATGGCCTTTTAGGGTATAATTCAAAATTCTCGGAAAGCCCCCTTCTCCTCTTCCCTCCCCTCCATCCCCTTCTCCAGATTCAATATGATCATCCTTCCTATGCCAGATTAAGTTGTTTCTTTACTCCTAGGCTTTTCATGGAATCTGTTTCAAATATTGGCATTATGCCAATGGTTTTCCCCCTGTTGTTTGTTGTTTTCTATATACATTGCTTTCTTGCTTTTGTATACTTCTGTATGTTTTATTACTTCTGAGATATCTTAAATGTTTTCTAGATGTGTAAGGATTGTAATGGAATCAATTTAGGCTTTCCTCCAGTTGATGACTATTAGACATGTGTATTGGGGAAAACCTTGTCTCATTTCGTGTCCCAGCTTTCGTTGGAGGCCCGATCTGTTTTGTTGTAAGCCTTCCGAAATTGGGAGGGTTATTTTCGGTTCTTTTGTTTCGAGACCTGAAAATCAGATCATTATGGGGGAGAGGGGGCTTCTCACCTACTGGCTTCTCTTCTCAGCATATATCTTCTTTTTACCTGGCACCTGCTGTTTCTACAATAGAGTAAGAGGCATTCAGCTGTAGATACTTGCAGACACGCACTCACGCTTAGAGTGTGCGTGTTTGGCGGGGTGTGCAGGCAGGCTCGGAAAGCACAGATGCCTGCCAGTGCCTAGCAGCTGAACACCTCTTACTCTAGAGTAAGAGGCGCTCAGCTACAGATGCACTCTGGTCCTGCATGCATGCCCTGCCACACACTCCCTGCCACACTCTCTGAGAGTTCGTGTGTCGCGGGGCAAGCAGGCAGGCCCGGGCAAACATCTGCAGCCAAGCTCCAGGCCTGTCTGTACGCCCTGCCACACACACTCTGTCTTACCAAGGCAAGGAGACAAGTTCGGATGCACATGAAAACAGGATGTAGACAGGCTTTCGTGTCGAGCAGATATTTGTGTGGGGAGGGGGCTTCCCATTTTGTGCTTCCGAATAAATGGAAGACTCAAAAGAAGCAGTAGAAATGGTAGGAATGAATTTTGCACACATGTCTAATGAGTATAAATGGGAGTTGATTTTTTTCTGTACAAATTGTACTGCTTTACATTGTTTAACAGCAGGAGAGGGCCGCTAGACTTTTAAAAAATAGATATTGCATATTAAATTCAGGGTAATGTGCGGACGGGGAAACAACCACAAGCATAAAGAAGTATTATTAAATGATGTGATATAAGCTAGCATAAAATGCGATGGTTTTTCTAAAAGATGCCACTTTTGTGTAGAAAAAATAGCAACAGTATTTTGACTTATAGAAAAAGAAATATTCTCAAGAATTTAAACTATTCCTAACTCCTGTATTTCCATCTGCAGCTCTCTCAAGCAGGATTATAGAAAGAATATTCAGTGGAGCTGTACTAAGGTAAGAATGTAGTCCACGAGCTTATATTACATCCGTTTTAGTTCAGTTTCTAAGGTATGTGAATATTTAAAAGGGCTGCAGCATACATTCAGTTTCTGTTCCTATTTTTTATTCTTTTATCAGTAGTGGTCAAAATATTCAGATGCATTTTGCAACTGCCCTTCTCCCTAAACAGGTTGCCTTAGGAAGTCTCAGGCAGTGATTCTGACTTCAGTATCAAGAAAATGAAGCAAAAACTACAGAAATCAGTTTGAGATATCACAGCTTGAGTGGGTGACATGCGCTTTATTGCTCTAGCCATCAGCAATAATCCTATCCTTATCAGTATATTGGCTATATTTACAATAATATGTTATCATTCCAAGATTATAATGGGTCATTATCTGGAGACATTTGTTCAGTATATAAATGTACTGTATATTCGCATGTAAGTCAACCTCATGTATAAGTTAAGGGTAGGTTTTGGGGCCAAAATTATTTATTTATTTATTTATTATTTCCAACATTTCTACCCTGCTCTTCTCAACCCCCGAAGGGGGACTCAGAGCAGCCTAACAAAGGCAACAATTTGATGCCGAAACACAGTATAAATACAATATAAAACCAAAGACATTGAGCATTAAAATACATTACAATACAACTAACATTAATACATCATATACATTCACCTAAGTTAACAACAGTGTTCCGGCCATAATAGGAGCATTGAGCCATATCCATCAACTTGCCATTACAATCAATCCAAAGTGCTGTATTGTGCTAATGTGCAAACGCCTGGTCCCATAGCCAAGGTTTCACTTTTTTCCTGAATGCCAGGAGGGATGGGGTTGATCGTATGTCACTTGGAAGTACGTTCCACAGACGGGGAGCCACCACCGAGAAGGCCCTCTCTCTCGTCCTCACCAACCGCGTTTGAGAAGTCGGCGGGAGCAAGAGCAGGGCCTCCCCGGCTGATCTTAAATTAAGAGGTGGGATGTAGAGGCTGATGCGTTCGGACAAGTAAGCTGGGCCAGAACCGTATAGAGCTTTAAAGGTCAAAACCAGCACTTTGAATTGAGCTCAGAATTGGACGGAATTATGGATTTTGATATGACCTGTGGATAAATTGAAGCCAATTATGTGGAAAGGCTCCCTTCATTTCAAAGAGATACTATTGGAGAAATTAGGAAGATATTTCTGATCTGTACTTCAAATTGTTCTTTCCAATTAAAGTGTGTTGATTTTCAGAGAATCAGGAATGGGTAAACACTAGCTTTAATGCATTTCCAGGAACTGAATCTTTGAGATATTTTCAAACATCTGTCATATGTGCCTCAATTAGTGTTATGTGTGTATGTATGTGTGTATGTATTTGGCCATTTCTATATTTATTTTCTCCAAGAACTCAAGGCAGTTTACAATAATAGATAAAACAACAATATAAAGTAAAGGTTTTCCCCTGGCATTAGATCCACTCATGTCCAACTCTGGGGGTTGGTGCTCATCTCCATTTCTAAGCTGGCCTTGTCCTTAGACACCTCCAAGATCATGTGGAACACTGTTACCTTCCTGCTGGAGCGGTACCTATTGATCTACTCACATTTGCATATTTTCTAACTATTAGGTTGGCAGAAGCTTGGGCTAACCGTGTAAGCTCATGCTGCTCCCCAGATCCGAACCTGCAACCTTTCGGTTAGCAAGTTCAGCAGCTCAGCGGTTTAACCACTGCACCATTGGGGGCTCTATAACAATATAGATAAACCATTAAAATAATCTCTAGTCAGTCCTTGTTGGACATAAAATTATCAGAAATGATTAAAAGCACTCTATAATGCACAGGAAGGTAAAATATAATTATAAAGTGCAGGTCTTTGGCTTTTTGAAATTCATCTATAATCATATTTATTTTCATGATCATTTAATATTTCAATATATATTCCTTGTGTATTTCAGAGGACTTCAAGCACAGAAGGAGAACCAGATGAGCTATGCAGACTTTGTGTGGCTCCTGATCTCTGAGGAAGACAAAAGAAGCCCAACTAGGTAAGACAAGCCATAAAATATCAAAAAGTATGAGCGGTAAAGTATATACCAGTATATATTTATAAGTAGTTGGGATAAATAATATATGTTTTCACAGACAAAGAGCAGCTTGGGTGTATTTTTTGTCTGAACTCAAATTCTAAATATCATTTTCCACTGGAAGACAATATATGAGGAAAGAGTCCTGACAAAGCTTCACTGTGTGCATGAAAACCAATTTAATAAGGGTTCTTTGTTTAAAAATACAGTTTGTTCCAACAGTACGAAGAAAAAAAATAAGACTCATTTCTTTTTTCCCCTCCAGTATTGAATACTGGTTCCGATGCATGGATTTGGATGGGGATGGCATGCTATCTATGTATGAACTGGAGTATTTTTATGAGGAACAATGTGAGAGGATGGAATCCATGGGCATTGAGCCATTGCCATTCCATGATTTACTGTGTCAAATACTCGATCTAGTAAAGCCAGAATTTGAGGGTAAGAGCAGTTTATGCAATAAAGCTTCTCTGTACTGCTGGTGAGTTTGAATAGAATTCTGTAAATAATAATAATAATTATTATTATAATTTATTTATTTCATTTCTAACCCACCCTTCTCTACCCCCGAAGGCTGCTAACAAAAGCATACACAGACACAAAAAACAACATATCAAAATTACAACAAGGCAGATTAAAACAGTTACATATCAAAATACCCACATAATCCCCATTCCACATTCATAGACTGTCCAAATCGATCCATAGTCTGCCAACACAACCCAATCATACTCAAATTGTCCATCCACTGCTCCACATCACCCAAATGCCTGGTCCCAAAGCCACGTCTTTAGCTTTTTTCTAAAGGAAAGGAGGGAAGAGGTTGATCTAATTTTGCTTGGGAGCGAGTTCCACAGGCTAGGGGCCACTACCGAGAAGGCCCTGTCCCTCGCCCCACCAACTGTGTTTGTGACAAAGGTGGGATCGAGAGCAGGGCGTAAATTTCGAGGTGGGACATATGGGGAGATACGTTCGACAAGTAAGCTGGCAACAACAACTTTATATATATTCCGCCCTATCTCCCTAAAGGGACTCAGGGTGGATTCCAATCATGAAAAGGCAAACATTCAATGCCTGAATACAACAAACAATACATACATAATAAGAAAAAAATAATTTCTCAGCATATAAGAACAAATTATAACATAACATCTAAAATTAAAATACAACATAATCTATCAATTAAATTATATCAACATGAAGCAAGCATCAAACGGAAGCATGTGTTTGAACTCTGTAGTGCTTTTATGGGTTTATGTCTAATTTCTCTGTTGTTGTTTGTGCTGAGACAGTCACAGAACTATTTCACCATACGTGTACGTGATCTAAAACAAAACAAAACAAAAAATAATTCCATGTTTGAGAATGGGCAAGATGGATGGATGTTATCCTTGACGTTACTAGCTTGACTTTAAAGGAGCTGCGGGTAGCGGTGGCTGACAGGGAGCTCTGGCGTGGGCTGGTCCATGAGGTCACAAAGAGTCGGAAGCGACTGAATGAATAAACAACAACAATATGTGTTTGACAGACTAGTAGCCCAGGAGTGGTCTTTTTCAGGCCCCATCTACATTTTCATATAATGTAGTATGAAACTGCATTATATGGCCAATGTAGACCTATATAATTGCAGTTCAGTGAAGTTAAACTGCCTTATATTAGTCTACACTGTACATATAATAAAGCTTCAAACAGCATCATATGGCAGTATAGATGGAGCCTCAGTCTCAGAATTTGCACCTTCAAACAATTTCCTTCTTAATCTAAAGATTCATGGAAGTGCTTTTGCAAATTACTTTATAGGTAACAACATTCATATTTTAAAATGACAGAAGTACTTCAAGTGTATGTTAAGGGTGCTTCCTGACAGCAATAAAGTTTGCGCTAACCCGGGTTTAAACAACTTGGATCAGGGTGGCCTTTAGTCCTCACACCCCTCCCCAAAGTGTGCACTTTCCCAGTAGGTGCCTAGATGCCCTCCTGATACCTTCAGGAGGGCACTGAGACAACCAACCCGCCCCCCAAGGAAAAGGCTTTAAAATATAAGAGAACTTACCTGGTCACCATTAAAGTCCTGCCAGAGTCTGCCTGGTGCATAAAAATGACCTTGTGATACAACGATACAACGTTGTCCTTGCGATACAATGGCGGGAAATCCCGCATTATGGGCCCTGCAAAAATCCTACCTATTTAGCTATTTGAGAGACTTATTTCAAAATTCATTGACTTTTGGTTCACACACATGAATTCACTACTGTTATCCAATGATATAAATATATTTTAGAATAAGCACTAACACACTCAGATGCATTAGGGCCATTGCTTACACTCATACTGTTCATTAAAACCTTAGATTTAAAGTCTCTTTCTTCATAAAAACATAGGTTATCTGACTTGCTTTCCATATATAGAATGTGGAATTGGGCATTGTCTATTACTGATCAATTGCATATAAAATGATTTATGGCAAATAGCCATATATGGACATACACTAAGTCGCACTAAGGCCCCTTCCATATATCTGCATAAAATCCCACATTAACTGCTTTGAACTGGGTTGTATGACCATGTGAACTCAGATAACCCCGTTCAAAGCAGATATTTTGGGATTTTTCTGCCTTGATATTCAGGGTTATATGGCTGTGTGGAAGGGCCCTGAGTAAAAAAAACAGATGAACATGTTTTGAAAGTACCCCCTTCTAAAAAGATGCATGAATGTGTCTGAAAGGATATGTGAACCAGTCCCTCTCTCATACAGATCTTTAAATATTAGTTGTCTTGTGACCTGAGAGCCATAGGCCTTGTGGTCCCGCCCTTCACAGAGGATTTCTACACTGCTGCTGAAATAAATCTGTGCTAATCTTGCAGGACGGGTAACTCTGCGAGACTTGAAGAGATGCAGAATGGCTCATGTATTTTATAACACATTCTTCAATCTGGAAAAGTACCTGGATAATGAACAACGGGATCCCTTTGCTGTGCAAAAGGTATAAGGCAGCTTTATTTCAAATTGTGTACTCTAATCTAAAGAATCATGATGACCAATCTTGCTTTAAGGCAATACCTATATCTTACTTAGGCAATCCCTCGTTTTCCGAGGATGATGGTCTTCCAGGTTCGTTGCACTGGCAGTCATCTCTTCCAGTGCAGAAGTACCAGTGTATGCTTTATGTTATGTCAACAGAGGAATCATAGAATAGTAGAGTTGGAAGAGACCTCGTAGGCCATCCAGTCCAACCACCTGCCAAGACCCAGTGTATATTCCCTCGCATCTCTGATTGAATGAATGAGGATCCCTGTGTAGACAGACAATGTCTGGATTTGAATGAACAAATTCAGGTGTAAACACAAGACATGGAATATGAAGTGATTTGTTTTCTGTTTCTATAGTCTTATGTATTATTATTACTCATGTATAAATTGACCTCAAGTAGGGTAGGTTTGGGGGCTAACAGTGGATAAATTGAAGATAAATTAAGATCAAGTCAGAGAGTACTATAGTTTTTATATTTGAATATGTTTTAATGCTTTTTAACTGGGTATTTTTTAATATTGCTTATATTTAATCCCGTTTTAATGTTTGTATATTTTAAATTGTATTTTGATGTGTTGTTGAGGGCTTTCATTGCTGTGATTTTTCTGACCCCTCAACCTCTGAGGATGCCTGCCATAGATGTGGGCAAAATATCAGGAGGGAATGCTTCTCGAACATGGTCATACAGCCCAGAAAACTCACAGCAACCCTGTGCGCTGATGCTTTTATGTTAAACCGTTTTGAGTCTCTTGGAGGAGAGATAAAGTGGGGTATAATAATAATAATAATAATGACTCATCTTGTTGTGTTTCTAATAATAATAATAATAATTCTGCAGAGAGGAAAAAAAACACCAATGCTACTTTTAGGGGACAGCTATCCCTGTCCTCCATTGCCATTTCCCTACCCAGACAGTAAAAAAGGCCAGCAAGACATTGGTGAAGAGAGTAGAGAGAACTTTATATACTTACTACCTTCCCTCCTAAATAACTAAAATGCAAGGAATTTAGTATTTAACATGAAAGTAAACTCCCTGTGATATTTGGAGAATAGTTCAGGTAGAAGTTTATGATAATTTAGCTGAGCCTATGTTTAAATATTAACGCTATTAAATATTTAATGGACTGCTTCCTCTGATACATCTGAGGAAGAAGGCTTAGTTTAAGAAAGCTTAGGCTTCCAATTTTGTTCTCTAAGGTGCTACAATATCTATTTGCATAATGATATTTCAAACTAAGTATTTGTTTAGTTTTTAAAAAGAAGGCATCATAGCATTGCAGATGTATACATATTTGAAATCATACAAGGCATAATGTTGATATAAAACTTGATTTGTTTCATTATTTGGCATTTCTCATCCATTTTATAGGATGTTGAAAATGATGGTCCTGAACCCTCTGACTGGGACAGATATGCTGCTGAGGAATATGAAATTCTTGTTGCTGAAGAGTCTGGTAATGAACCGTTACAAGAAGGGTGAGTGTTGATAATTACAAAACTAGATTATACTTGCTACTTAATACAAATATATTTGAAACTCAGAAACATTAGTTTCAAAGAAAATTATGAAAATAAAGCTTACAAAATAAAGAAATTAAAAACATATTACATAAAAAGGATCTCTGATGAGTAATCACTCTTGGAATATCAGCACATGCCATACATCAGCCCAGAATATCAAAGAGGAAGTGACTATGGTTATAAACAAAGTGACACAGTACCAGATCCTGATCCAAATAAACCCAAATGTCAGTACTTGTTTGGTTGCTTTGTAATCGAAAATGTAAAATCTGTTAACCAATAATTTTCTAAAGTAAATAGGGAGACGTGTTACTATCACCATATGAATCAGGGTAGGAAGCATACATACTTTGAGATGGTGATTTGGAATGTCATCTTCCAGCATTTCACATCATTGGCTCTGCTGGCTGGGATTGCTGGGCTTTGCTGGTTTGTCCTGTATGAGTCCCATCTCTAATGTAGATTACGTTTTCTGTTTTTACATTGCCCTCGGAGCACTCAGTTGTGACCGGTAATAGAGTCTTGCCTTTGTTTTCATTTGTAGTACACTGTCAGATTTTGATCTGTTATAGATCAAAATGTTTATATGCAAATTAGTTTTGGCAAGAAAAATTAATGAAGATGAGTGATATTTTTAGAATATTGTGAAAGCATGCTAACTGTGAGAAATCTCTTTTTCTGCTTCAGGACCAAACTTTGGAAAGGTCTTTGTACTCTGTTGTGTCCTTAAAGCTTATAATTGCATTTAAAGGGCCTTTTCTCCACCACCATCATTTCCAGCAACAATTGGCACATACACTTGTCAGTGTGTATATATATATCCCTTCAAGTCACCTGTACACTTATCACAATCCCATGGATTTCATGGGGTTATTTTAAGAATACTTTGACGTGGTTTTGCCAGTTTCTTCCTCTGAAATAAAACCTATAGCACCTGGTATGCCTATAGCACCTTGGGAAAAGCAGTGGGAAAATATAGAAGGTTTGCAAACTGCACACAACAAAGCCTATAAAACTGTATGAAGGGTCTGGGAAATTGGGCAATACATATGTCATATAATCATAGAGCTGGAAGAAACCTCGTGGGCCATCCAGTCCAACCCCTTGCCAAGAAGCAGGAAAATTGCATTCAAAGCAGCCCCGACAGATGACCATCCAGACTGTTTAAAAGCCTCCAAAGAAAGAGCCTCTACCACACACTGGAGCAGAGAGTTCCGCTGTTGAACAGTGCTCACAGATAGGAAGTTCTTCCTCATGTTCAGGTGGAATCTCCTTTCCTATAGTTTGGAGCCATTGTTTGTGTCCTAGTCTCCAGGGCAGCAGAAAACAAGCTTGCACCCTCTTATGATTTCCCCTCTCATATTTATATATGGCCATCATGTTACTTCTCAGCTTTCTCATCTGCAGGCTAAACATGCCCAGCCGCTCCTCATAGGGCTTGTTCTCACTTAGAAGTAGCCAAAGTTCAGCCACAAAATGGTGGGGCCTCCCCTCCCAATTCTTCTGCAATGCCGTGAGAGTGATATTTGAATATTCTGTGGATAGGTAGATAATGTATAGGCAGAAATATATTATACAGGCACATAAGTATATAGAAAAAATGGAAATGGAAAGCTCTGGTGTCAAGGATAATCTTTTACATTTTATTCTTTAGGACTAATCCAAATCATCATAGCTTTTGTTCCTTGGGCTTTGTCTTAATTTGAGCCTACTATTTACATTTTCCTCTATATTTTATAACTGTGAGTTTTCCGGGCTGTAGAAGATTGATTGATTATAACTGTCAATTGAAAATATAACATACTATAAACATACTACAAAAATGGCTTGCCTTTAGATCACAAGACTCCATTGTATTCCTGTAATTGTTTATTGTCACCAGTTGTAAGATCAGTGCACTATAACTGAGAACCTTTTAATATTTGTAATTATACATACCGGCAATCTGTATTCTTAACATCTTTGTTCTTTTCTTATAGATCATTTGAAGATGACTATGAATCAGATGAACTGTTATCTCTCCCTGAAATTGGAGAAAAGTCAGACAAATTGGTTATTTCAGATCTTTCACCATAAAAGTATTGGAGATGGGTCATTAAGGTCTGTCAGTATTAAATGGACGAGTCTTCACTTCCTATTTTTTCAAATAAGTGATTTTCTTGTTGAAGAAGCAATCAATTACTGAAACACGGATATTTTTTTTGAAAAACATTTTCTGCAATATGGTAACTTCCAAAAATATGACACTGTCTTTGGAAAATATATTTGTGCAGGCATCTTTAGAAACTGTGTATGTCATGGGAGTTGTTGCCTAGCAGGCCTGGAAGGTACTACATTTGTGAAAAAACCAAGTAAAGATATTACACACACACACACCCCACACACACATATGCAAATACAAAATGTTAAAAATAATCCAGTTTTGCAGATACAGTAAAACTTATTCAATACATTATTCCCCTTCACATTGAAATTATTTCCCCTCTTATTTATATTTAGAAACTATACTTCACCATGATTATGTACTGTACATAATTGTGGAGTAACACAGTCATTTCTCCCAAGACAAAGTTTCCAGATTTCTAGAGCACTCTATAATTTAAGTATCATAGAATAAGAACCACTTGGATGATTAGCAATAAATATTGGGTTCCCAATAGCTCATTTAAATCGATGATGAGTTGTAGGATTGTAAATAAAATTATTGTAGTAAAATAAAGAAAAAGTATTTAATATTCATTGCTGTTTTTCCACATGAGAAAATCATACAAAATATATGATTCCTAGGTACCTATATAAGGAGTACTATTTGTGTCAGGGGAAGTGTGTGAGAGAGTAGGACTGTATGTTAAATCTACATTATCTAGATCACTGCTTCTTAAACTGTGGGGCCCAACCACAAATGGACTACTTTTAGCTCAATATTGGGGGTCCTGAAACATTTGGCAATAGTAAAAGTTTTCTGAACATCACCTAGTGGCTGTTTTAGACATTTACACACATTTCTTGCCTATTTATCAAGTCTTGCAAATACTTATTTGTTATCAGCAAATGTTTGGTTTTTATACCTATTTTGTATTCCTATATACCTGGAGTTATGTAAAATACGCTCGGGTCAAAAGGAGTCACAAGTGGAAAAGTTTCAGAAGCCCAGATCTAGTTGAAGGAATATAGTCCAAAATATTGAGAGACAGAACAGTATTTCCCTGTTTACTTTTAGTGGAGCCCCCACTTGCGCTGCGTGTTAAACTGCTGAGCTGCTGAATTTGCTGACTGAAAGGTCGGCAGTTCAAATCCAGGGAGCAGACTGAGCTTTCACTGTTAGGCCTAGCTTCTGCCAACCTAGCAGTTTGATAACGTGCAAATGTAAGTAGATCAGTAGGTATTGCTTCTACGGGAAGGTAACAGTGCCCCATGCAGTCATGCAGCCACATGACCTTGGAGGCATCTGTGGACAATGCCAGCTCTTCAGCTTAGAAATGGAGATGAACCCCCCCCCCCCAAAGAGTCGGACACAACTAGACTTAATGTCAAGGAGAAACCTTACTTTAAGTTTCTCATCTTTCTGCACTTCCTGATAAGATTTACTCTGATGTGGGGATCAGGAACAATTAGCTTCAGCCACTGATATGGTAAAACTCAAGTGATAGACAAAAACGTGTTACTGGATGTTGTTTCCATGATTTCTCACATTTGGCTATGCTGACTATGGATGATGGAACGTATAATCCAACATTATCTGAAGATCAAATATCCACTCACAAGTTCCACTGATTGAATGACATGGGGTTATTGTTCCAAAAATCAAATCTATTTGAAGTTTAGAACACAAAAATCTTTATACATATTTTTTTTATCGAGTCAGAAGCGACTTGAGAAACTGCAAGTCACTTCTGGTGTGAGGGAATTGGCCGTCGGCAGGGATGTTGCTCAGGGGACACCCGGGTGTTTTACCATCCTGTGGGAGGCTTATCTCATGTCCCCACCTGGAAAGCTGGAGCAGACAGACGGGAGTTCACTCCATCTCGCGGATTCGAACTTCTGACCTTCAGGTCAGCAGTTCAGCCCGTACAAGGGTTTAACCCATTGCACCACTGCATATGTAGAAGGCTGTATTTAGATTCTCTTCCCATCTACCTTTTCCAGTCTGCCTTCTGGTTCCTGTTTTTTAAAAGGAAAAGCAAAATTAAACAAAATGGCTTCTGTACAGATTAGGAAAAATTGGCAATATTTTAATGTGTATTCAGATGACACAGGGGAAGGGAGAAGTGTTACTTCAAATAGTGCTCACCAGATCATCATGCACAGGGGCACTCCACATGATCAATGTAGTCTTATTCCAGGGATGAAGCACATTTTCCTGATGAGGAAATAGTGCACAATGGACATGCAGTACTAACAGAAGTTGTGAAGGTTCTCCATATTAATTAATCACTCAATCAATAAATAAATTTCATTTTTATTATTTTTTAAATGATGTCGTGGAAAGGAGTTGATATGTTGCGTTGAAGAATACTGCTCCTTGATTTATAGCATTTATAAAAGCACCCTGCACCCCACCACCAGTGAGGATTTGTAAGCATACACCTTCCCTAAATACTGTTATAAAATCTTGAAGTGCTGTGCTACAGGCAGCTTTTGTCTTGTTCAGAGGCAAACGTCTCCCTACTTCATCCTGGGTCTTGAACTCAATGTTGTTTTTAAAAAAAACAAAATTGGGATTATATTTATGTACCATATTTTAAATAACTAATTGTGTTGATTTGAACTATTTGATTTCAACTGGAATCATTATCACATGATCCACCCGTCTCCAGTCATGTCGCAATTTTATGTAATTAGCTGGGATTAAAATTCATTGTCCAGCTCTGGCTGGGGTCTACTCTTAGATCATTTTACTGGTACCATTATGGCCAGGAAATTATAGTTTTAAGAACATAAGAACATAAGAAGAGCCATGCTGAATCGGGCCTCAGCCCATCTAGTCCAGCATTCTGTGTCACACAGTGGCCCACTAGTTGTACACAGGGATCTCTAGCAGAAAGGAGGGCAAAACCCTCACCTGCTCCCGACCCCCACAACCAGTACCCGGGAAAATCCTGCCTGCCTCCATCAACACAGAGGTGGCACTTGGATGTCCATTTCAGTAGCTACTGATTCCCTTGGTATCCATGAATCTGTCTAATCCTGCCTTGAAGCTGTCCAGGCTGACCGCTGTCACAACCTCCTCTGGAAGTGAGTTCCATAACCCAATGACCCTCTGGGTGAAGAAATATTTCCCTTTATTAGTCCTAACTTTCCTACCTTGGAGCTTCAGGAGTGCCCCCTAGTCCTAGTGTTGTGTGACAGAGAAAATATTTTTCTCTATTCACCTTTTCTATCCCATGCATGATTTTATACACTTCGATCAAGTCACCTCTTAAACGCCGTCTTTCAAGGCTGAAAAGACCAAGGCGTTGCAACCTGATTTCATAAGGAGCTGCTCCATCCCTTGGATCATTTTTGTTGCCCTTCTTTGTACCTTTTCCAGTTCCGTTATATCCTTCTTGAGGTGCGGTGACCAGAATTCTCACCATAGATTTGTAGAGAGGCAATACAACATTTGCCGACCTATTTTCGATTCCCTTCCTGATCATGCCAAGCATAGAATTTGCTTTTTTCACTGCTGCAGCGCACTGGGTTGACATCTTCATTGAGCTGTCCACCAAAACCCCAAAATCTTCCTCATCGTGTAGTTTAGATGAAGTATTACATTTTCTGGACAGTCCAAAAATAGCATCGGAAATTAGGCAAGTTTTGATCAAAGCAGTGGTTCTCAACCTGTAGGTCCCCGGGTGTTTTGGCCTACAACTCCCAGAAATCCCAGCCAGTTTATCAGCTGTTGCGATTTCTGGGTGCTGAAGGCCAAAACATCTGGAGAACCACAGGTTGAAAATCACTGAATTAAAGCATTTTCCACCTTTGGAGTTGTTGGAGTCCTATCTACGAGGGCGGGTCAATAAGTCAGTGACTTTTTGATTTTCCCGCCTCTTAACTGAAAGGGCAACACTGCTCCTGTCAATAGGCACCTGCCAGTTGACTCCTGTCAAAATTTGAACAAGCTGCATCATTTAGTGTGTGTTTGACAGCCATTGATAGCAGGCTACCGCGTGATTTGAAGAGAAAATGGAAAAAAGTGAATTTTGTGTGCTCATTAAGCATTATTTTTTGCGGAAAAAACCCATCACTCAAACCAAGGCTAAGCTTGATAAATATTATGGGACTCTGCACCATCAATTTCAATGGTAAAAAAGTGGTTTACTGAATTTCATTGTGGCCATACAAGCATGGAAGATGCTGAACGTTCTGGACGTCCAGTTGAGGTCTCTACACCCAAAACAATTGAAAAAAATTCACGGTGTGTTGTTAGCCGATCGGAGATTGAAAGTGCGAGAGATTGTGGAGGCCATAGGCATCTCACATGGCTCAGTAGTTTCAATTTTAAATGATCACTTGGGTATGAGAAATCTTTCTGCAAGATGGGTGCTGCGTTTGCTCACAATCGAGGGTGCACACATGTGCAGTTGCCATGGCAACAATCCATGAATTGGGATACGAATTGCTCCCTCATCTGTCCTATTCTCCGGATTTAGTCCCAAGTGACTCTTTCTTGTTTCCAAACCTGAAGAAATAGCTCGGCGGAAAGAGATTTGACTCCAACAATGAAATCATCTCACAAACAAAAACCTATTTTGATGACCTCCACAAATCTTATTTTTTGGAAGGGATAAAAAAATTGGAGAAACGTTGGACAAAGTGTATAGAGCTCAAAGCAGATTACATTGAAAAATAAAATGATTTTTTATTCAAAAACCTGTGTTTCATTCAAAAAGTCATGGATTTATTGACCCGCCCTTGTATGCCATTCTTAACTCAAAGAGAGTTTTTACTACACAAACACCACCTTTTTATGATTCAGCAGACTTCTTTAACCAACATAAACCCAAAGATGTTCTTAATGTCAACAGGGATGGATAATGATTAACCAAGTCGCCTTATCATATTTGCTTTAAATAAATTGCAGGTCATAATCATCATTTCCCTTGAAGCCAATTGTGCAGATATGCACATAATTTTAGTGGATAACTGTGTATATAGTAATACATTCGTTACCATTTATATTAGCACTGCTTTTTCTTTGGAAGTACTGTATTGGGAGATATTTATAGGCTTCCTCATATTTGAAAATACCGAAAACAATGCTGGGCTCCTTGCCTTGTAAAATTGCTCTTTTGGGGAGTATTTTAGCCAACCAAGCGCTAGACTCCCTACCTTTTACTCTAAATTCTGCAACACACCTGCTATGCAATACTAACACAGCTTGTGGAACTTGTGTGTGAGTGTGCATGTACACAAACTGCCTTGTATAATTTGGGATGATTGCTAGAGAGGTTTTTCAAGCCAATTTTTTGAAAGTTTAATATCTCTTCTTGATGCTGTATATCAGTTCTTATCTGAAGAGTGGAAATCATCACACCTACCTCATATGAAAGGGGTTGAGATAATTTCAGTTTGCTCTGTTGTAGAAATTCCTTTCCATAAAGGGCTCAAGCAATACTTGACTGGTGATGGACATCCTTTGATGCCTATAGAGGCAAGCTCTGTCTTTTGCTCACTGGAGTGGAGGGAAAGGGAGCCACGGTTGGTATGTGAAAAGTATAATGCCATTGTATCATGTTTTTTCTATGTGTTTGCTTTTTCAAGTTGTAGTCAGCTGGATTGTAACTGATATTTTATGCTTTCTTTGGGCTGCCACAAAGAGGCAGCATTGTGCAAAAGACACACCGCTGAGACGAATTCCAATTATTTTCAGATTTATTGATAGAGTGGTTTTTGGTGAGTTTTTCGTAGAATCTCACATCACTGACTTGCTCAAACAACAGCTATTCCAAGAGAATCCCAACAGCACCTTGTGCTTAGCTTTTTATATATAGCTTTAGAAGACCAAAACGACTATCAGTATCCACAATGCGGAAATAAGCAATTGTACAAATATCTTGTAAATGTATAGTATGTTAAATCTATGCAAAAAAAATCAACAAAACGTTAAGAAAAAGGACAGTTAGTATAAAAATTAAACAGTTGGGAGTAACCCTTGTAATTAATGTTTATTCATGTATCTTAATGTGCTTTGTTACTATGTGTTAATGGTTTGCCAAAACTTGGAGATGTACAAAAAATTGTGAGATGTGGTTAAAGCAATTGTTCAAACATTGCTTGTCCTGGGCGTGGGTTTGCCTTAGCTATTTTACTGTGTTTTTTTTCCTTTTTGCAATTAAAAATATTTTTAAAAATTGTGATCCTCATCAATCAATTCCCCTTCTTCATTAAGCATGAATTAATATGCTGCAAGTAATTAAAAAGTTTTGTGTATTGTTGCCATTTTAGAATAGCAGCTGGAAAAAAGTAAGCAGTCAAAATTGAAATTCTCATTTCATACTGCTTCAAACGTTTCCTTTGGAAAATCCAACAGATATACAGTACCATATGAAGAGTTTCTCCACAATTCTTCTTGTTTGGTAATTTAAACTTTTTAAAAGTCTGTTAAAATTAGTCATGTAATTCGGGACACTTGTCAGAGAAAACTCATTAAACTTAATCGGTTTGATACAAATTTCAAACTTACACTTAACCCACTGAAGCAAATTAGCTGTGATAAAAGTGTCATTGATTATGAAGTTATATTCTTAAGTTTTGGTGGAGCCTATTAGATAGCTGTGATAAAAGTCCCGTAATTTATAAGAAATTAATATATTCAGTGCAGCCTAATAGTATGAATTTCCAACACAGAGAGAAAAACTATAGTCATCTGATTAAAACCACATTAAAAGCTCTGTGCATGACAAAATGTTATAATTGTTCTATCACTAGCACTGCTAGGAGCCCCCAGTGTCGCAATGGGTTAAACTCTTGTACCAGTAGGACTGAAGATCAAAAGGTCGTAGGTTCGAATCCCGGGACAGCATGGATGAGCTCCCTTTGTCAGCTCTGGCTCCCCATGCGGGGACATGAGAGAAGCCTCCCACAAAGGATAGTAAAACATCCAAAATGCCCTGGTGTCCCCTGAGCAACGTCCTTGCAGGCAGCCAATTCTCTCACACCAGAAGCTACTTGCAGTTTCTCAAGTTGCTCCTGACACGGAGGAGAAAAACTAGCACTGCTGTCACCATCCCAGAAATGTATGTTGAGATTTTACATGTGTTCTGTCTTGCTACTAATCCCTACAACAACTCCAACAAAGTGGATTTTCTCAGAGGTCATGAAGACCAAACAGGGATTTGTACCCAAAGGTCATTCTTCCAAGTATGGCACACCACTTCAAACATACTCTCTCAAAATAAGTGACTATTAAAAATAGTACCAAGTCTAAAAAGATAGCATTGATTTGAGTGGTTAATATAGTCTTTTTTCAATAGGCTGTGTCTAAATGTCTTATTGATCTTGTTCAATGTCAATTTTCTTTTAAAAACTCAATGTTTCTAAGCCAGGCATTGGCAAACTTCAGTCCTCCAGGTGTTTTGGACTTCAAATCCCACAATTCCGAGCAGCCAGTAGGCTGTTTGGAATTGTGGGAGTTGAAGTCCAAAACACCTGGAGAACTAAAGTTTGCCCATGCCTGTTCTAACCCCTTTGTAGCCATGCTTTGTGTGTGTGTGTCTGTGTGTCTGTGTGTCTGTGTTTGTGTGGTGTGTGTGGGAATATGCAAGTTCAAGGCCAACCCAGATTCTATTGCATAGCACTAAACTACTTTTAACATGATATATATAAACGTATTTTGGCCCTTCACGTGGTTTGAGGCTGCAATATAAATTCCCTGGCATTGCTCAACATTGATTGCCACTAGCCCCATCCCAAAAAATGTTATTGAACAACTCTTACTACACCACCCAGTGCCTAAATGGAGAATTCCTTATTTTTGAGACTGCTGTTTATATAGTACTATTTGATGGGACTATTCATTAGCCAGACATCATCCAGCTCTATTTTTAATTTCCATCAAATCAAAGAGAAACTATTGTTTCTCTGAATCAGTGTTATGATATTGTTGAGATGAACAAGTGTGAACAGTCTGACACAGTATCTAGACCAGTGGTTCTCAACTTAAGGGACAACTCCCAGAAATCCCAGACAGTTTACCAGCCGTTAGGATTTCTGGGAGATGAAGGCTGAAACAGCTGGGGACCCACAGGTTGAGAACCACTGATCTAGACAAACCCAAGATGGACTTGGTGCATATTTTTCACACTCTCTTAAGAGGAAAAAGATTTGTGGAATGTAGAAGCTTCTGGATTTAATATCTGATGTTAGGACTTGATTGGCTTTGCAACCAGTCAGAAGGAGATATACAAGCAAGACTACATAGGTTCACACATTATCAAGTACTGGCATAACCTCAATTAACTTGTGTGTGAAGAATCAGATGAAACTAATAAAGATTTGATCAAAACATATTTATGTAACATTAATAATGATTAGCTTTCCCATAATGGAGACGATGAAAGGATCCAGTCCTCCAAAACAATGCACCATCCCAACTTGCAGCTGCCCATGTTTGTCCACACACATAGTCTAGTTCAGTGTTTCCCAACCTTTTTTGAGCCGCGGCACACATTTAACATTAAAAAAATCTGGGGGCACACCACCAACCAAAATGACACAAAATGACACTCTAACACAGTAAAGAATGGCTGGGGGTTGGTGGCCTGCTGGGAACAGCTGCTGGGAGTGCCAACGCCGGGGAGGGGGCGGAGCCAGGTTGCGCCATGCCCTGCCCCCTCCCCCCATCTTCAGCTCTCCTACAGGCCGTGCCATGCCCCGCCCCCTCCTCCCAGCTTCAGCTCTCCTACAGAGGAGGAGCATGAGCGGTGGATGGGCTTCAGTGGGCGGGGCTTCTCCACGCGGCTTCAGCGAGTGAGGGGCGAGAGCCATGGTGGGAGTCATGGCGGATTGGAGGCTGGCTGGGGAAATGGCCGAAGGAGGCGGCGCCCCGGTCCCTTCTTTTTCTTCGCCACTGCCCAGCCCTTCCTCCTCCCCCAAGCAGCTGGAGTTCGGCAGGAGGGGGGGAGGAAGGGGGGCAGAGAGGTTTTCTCACGGCACAGCAGGAGGTCCGTCACGGCACACTAGTGTGCCATGGCACACTGGTTGAGAAAGACTGGTCTAGTTGAGAGCTTCTGAAACATCTGATGAGAGGGAGCATTTTTTCCAAATGAGCCAGGAGCTGACACCATATCTGAATACAACTATGGTATTTCTTCAATTCCAATACTCACTTTTCCCCTAGGGTTTAACTGGGTTCCATCTTTAAAGAAGACAGAGAATTTACTCACCGACATCACGCCTCCTTATCTATTTCAAAAATACCAGCACACATTTTAAAACAGGCATCCTTTTTGAAACATCACTTTCCATGGGTTTGTTCTCCTGAAATCCTGACACCACTTTCCATAGGATCACTCCCCTTTAAACCCCTACCCATTTTTAGGCGTTTCTATGCACAGGGAGAGGAGCAGAGCCCATTTCTGCCTGTCTTTATCCTCCTGCTTCTCTACACGCTGCAGAGATGGAGTCCCATGAGCAACCACCAGAGGCAGCCCTACATTGTTTGATGGCTTCATGGGAGACGGTCTTTGAAGTATGTAGAAATGGAGATAGACTTCCATATGATGAGGTCCATAGAATTGCAGACGTATCTTGGGAGTGGGGGGGGGGGAGGTTGGTGGTGGTGGTTGCACTTCAATTAGAGTACTACCGTGTTTCCCCGAAAGTATGACACCCCCGATTGTAAGACGTATCGGGGGTGTCAGGGGGGTCGGCTAATGTAAGCCGTACCCCGAATGTAAGCCGTACCTCATGGCCACGCCCACGCCGCCGCCGCCACCGGCCCATCGACGCGGCACACCTCCGCGACACACCTCCTTTCTGCCAGGCCTCCAAGGAGGGGAAGAGAGCCAGAAGCATGGCAAGCGTGCGCTGCGTCAGAGTGACGCGTCGTCGCTTTGCCCCCGCCCGGCTCTCTTCCCACTCCTTTCCTTTCTCAAGAAAGGGAGGGAGAAGAGAGCCGGGGCGGGGCAGAGCGACGACGCGTCACTCTGGCGCAACGGCGCTTTGCCATGCTTCTGGCTTTCTTCTCCCTCCCTCCCCTTCTTTTTCCTGATGAGTCTGTGCTGCAGGGGCGATCGCAGTTTCCTTGCAGCCCCCTCTTCGGGAAGGGAACAGAGGCGCAGAGGAGAGCCCTTTGCACCTCTCTTCCATTCCCGAAGAGGGGCTGCCAGGAGCGCGCGCGATCGCCCCCTGCAGCCCCCTCTTCGGGGAAGGGAACAGAGGCGCAGAGGAGAGCCCTTTGCACCTCTCTTCCATTCCCCCGAAGAGGGGCTGCCAGGAGAGCGCGCGATCGCCCCCTGCAGCCCCTCTTCGGGGAAGGGAACAGAGGCGCAGAGGAGAGCCCTTTGCACCTCTCTTCCATTCCCGAAGAGGGGCTGCCAGGAGAGCGCGCGATCGCCCCCTGCAGCCCCCTCTTCGGGGAAGGGAACAGAGGCGCAGAGGAGAGCCCTTTGCACCTCTCTTCCATTCCCCGAAGAGGGGGCTGCCAGGAGAGCGCGATCGCCCCCCTGCAGCCCCTCTTCGGGGAAAGAAACAGAGGCGCAGAGGAGAGCCCTTTGCACCTCTCTTCCCTTCCCCGAAGAGGGGGCTGCCCGGAGAGCGCGCAATCGCCCCCCTGCAGCCCCCTCTTCGGGGAAGGGAACAGAGGCGCAGAGGAGAGCCCTTTGCCCCTCTCTTCCATTCCCGAAGAGGGGGCTGCCAGGAGAGAGCGCGATCGCCCCTGCAGCCCCTCTTCGGGAAGGGAACAGAGGCGGCAGAGGGTTCTCCTCAGCCGGCTCTCTTCCGATCAGAGAAGAGGCGGCCGCAGGGAGGCGGCGGCGGAGGAGGCGGGACCAAGTGGCGCGGGAGGCCGGGGTACGGCTTACCGTCGCCCAATGTAAGCCGTACCCGAAAGTAAGGCGTAGGGGACTTTTGGGGAAAGAAAGTAAGACGCTGTCTTACTTTCGGGAAACTCTGGTAGTACTGGTCTGTGAAACACCAACTAACATGGGTCTAGCTCATGTCATGAAGATACATCTCCTCAGACCTGGCCATGCTCTTCAGTAATAAAAAGACAAACACATTGTTCCTGATGGATTTCATTCTTCTGTAGGATGTAATTCTTGATCAGCTTTTCCTCTTGAAAAATGTCTTTCCCTACCTTTGAGCTCAAACTTGAGAGATCAGCCCGCCATCAAACTGATTTGACCTGCAGCACGCAGTTCCAACGTTCCTGCTTGCATCGTGCCGCCTGGCATCTTCAAGAACACTAGGCTGGGACTCAGGAGGCTTCAAGCCACCTCTATCATTCTGTTTTTCATACCCCATTCCTCCTGGAACACTGTAGCTCAACTCTAATTGGAAACACTTCACATCGCAACATTTTTTCCCTTTCCGCGAAGATACAAAGTGTCCCAGATGGCTCTCTCCCTACCCAACACCCAACACCTATGAAATAAACCTTGCCGGGCTGCATAACATTGCTAGCCTGCCTGGGATGCCTTTCTGGTGTCTCGGGGCGGCCAGAGCTGCGATTCACAAAACCGCAGATACAGAATTTTCAAAATTCCCTTGCTATCCAAGAAAACATCAGTTCAACCGATTGACTCCGTTCCAATTTCATATTTTTCTTTGATCTATTCTAAGGCTTTCTGCTGTCTTGATTTTCTTCCTCTAAGCTCCTCTGACTCTCCACAACCTTTTGATTTTTGAAGAATATATTTTCCAGAGAGGCAGCTGATTTTCAAAATTTGCCGGTTTCTGAAAATCTTTGTTCCCGCCACTGACAGTAGCCTTCAATAAAGGCCTGAAGCCATGGACTCTTTGTGCACAGGGTTGCATGCACACAGGTTAATATGGGGGCCGCCCAGAGCATGTTGGGAAGTATAGTTTTCCAAGGACTCTTATGTTTTAGAACTCTCCTCAAGGCTGGTGGCAGAAAGGACTCATTCTTTTAGTTTCCCAAGGACTGGACCAGATGAACTTTCTCTTTTATATGAACTCCTTGTCATGATTTCCTCAGAAACATATGGATTGGTATTTTATATTCCTTCTATGATCAAATAGACTACATTTTCCCCTTTTCTTATGAAATAATGATATTAGGAGATATTGATGATGGTGGGAATTTCCCTTTGATTCCCATCTGTGTAACCCTTCCCTGCATGTTTTTTTTTTTTTTCCGTTATGTCTTTTAAAATATGAGAAAATACTACATGTTTGTGCGAACCAGCTGATGTTGAGATAAAATCAGGGCAACCACATTCCAGGCCGCACCTTTAATCCTGTCATAAGAAGCCCTTGCATGGAAAATAGGATTTTTCTGGTTTGGAGAGGATTCTTTCCCCTCTCCCATTGAAGACTTCTTTTTGCATCATAGACAACAGATCCTCAGAGTTTCGTCTCATCTATTGTTTATGAGCGTTAGGCATATCTCTCCCATTCATCACAAAGGCTGTTATCTTTTGACTTTGGACCTCAAAAGTATCAGCAATCTGAAAAATCATTTTTATTTTTATTATTCCTGAGACTCACTTGAAAAGTCTGCATCTGTCTTTTGTCAACAGGAAAAGGCAGATATGGACAAGTTCCTCATTTCCCACCAAAGAACAAAAGACTCTCTTTGGCCCGAAAGGTCGAAGGCATGGGATCTTCATTAACATACGGTCAGATTTAATCAAGGACATTTCCAATCGCAATTGTTTTCCACAAATTCCTGCCTCTCGCTTCTCATTCGCCAGGACAGAAGCGGCGCTGTTTCGCTATTGGCTCCCACGTCAGCTGGCTCCAACATTCCATCCAATCATCGTGGAGCTGGGAAATTTGAATTGGACAGCTTTGTATAAACTATAAAATGGCATGTATTTTCAAATGTAATTTTATGACTGCTTTGTGACAAGGATATTGTGGTTGTCATCCTCCTCAGCTGACGAGAATAAAGACTTCGGTGGCATCTTCTTCCGGACTCCTTTGTGAGATTATTTGGGCAAGGGAATTTTGATTTTAACTCGCCAGAGGTTCTGCTGAAATCCTCGCTTTAGGGGTACTTCTGGGCCTTTGCCCCTTCTGGGCCAGGCTATCGCCAGATTGCTCAGTAACACCTTCACAATACTTACAATAAAGAGAGTGGCTGTCAATAAAGAGAGCACAAATTGCTGTCTTCAAGCCATATGCTATCAAGAATTGACTTATGTGCCACTTGAAAATGGTTCCTGTGCAGCGTCTGCAATGAAAGGCTTTGTTTCTCTTCTCTGATTATCTTTGTTCTCAAGGGCCTCAGCAATGGGATCTCAGTGTTGCATAGATTTTGGTTGCTGGATACTTAAAGAAAGAAAACTTTATTCAATAAAGGTAACAGAAAACCTGTGATTAGTTGATTTGATTTTGATTGATCTTGATGTTGTCTAGGACAAACTAACAACAGTACAGATAACCTCAATCGTAAGCTCACAAAGAAAAATCAGAGTTGAATTACCCATAAAACTGAAATTCTATTGCAAACAAATGAAAAACAGAGATTAAAACATGAGCTAAGTTATACCAGTGAAGAGAAGAAGCTGAGTTATTAGATACAGACTAGAAACACCTACAGCTTGCAAATAAATCGTTAATTAAATCTTTGTGAATCCCATTTGTAAGCTGGTTTATTAATTTTAAGATGGGATTTTCCTTTGGCATAATTGTTTACATTGGAAAGCTTAAGATGAAAAAATAAATAGTATTGGAGTAAATGATCATGTGGTTCTGTTGCTAGGCAACAGAATGCAACAGAAAAATAGGAAGAAATTGAACGGCTAGGACTGGGGAGCAATGGAAAACGAATGACCCGTCTTGGCTTCTCTCTCCTTTACTCCATTCAGATTATTACATACCGTGGTCCAGTGTATCACATAACCTGAAGGATTTGATCAGGCTGGCGCTATTCAATCGGTGCCAAAAGATTAATATCCAAAAAATCCACTTTCCTCTATGTCTACGCAGTTCCTTTGTTAGTCTACACTACAATATATTTCTTACTGTTCACACAGTGATTTAGAAAGTTTTCTTCACATCCTAACTACGTCTGAGCTTTGGAGCCACACTATTTTGTAGCCACACATGTTATTAACCTAAATGCAAATAGAGAGCATTTGCATTTAGGTTAATAAATTTTGTGGCTCCAAAATAGTCATTTAAACCTCATCAAAACTGTCTTCTCTTGGCTTTTCTTCCGTATTCTCACATTTGGCTTTTCAGCCATCTCCCTCTTTGAAGGATCGAGCATTTTGAGGGGTTTGATTAAAAAGTTAGAACTTGGAGCTAAAAGATCCAGCTAATTCAATTCACACCCTCTCCGTCCCTAAGATAAATAGCTTTCCTTAGAAAAGAAAAAAGAAAAACATAAACACTGAAACATCTGTTTCTTTTTTAAAAAATTCTGATCATGAATAAGTATTTTTTTCTGAATTAAATAAGGAAATCATGTGTTCTTGCACTGATATTTGTGGGCAGAATAATCATTGAATTGGAAGAGATCACAAGGGCCATCCAGTCCAACTCCCTGCCAGGCAGGATATACAATCATAACACTCCTGACAGATGGCTAGCAGCACTCTAGAGAAAGAGACTCTGCCAAACTCCTAGGCATCGTATTACACAGTTGAACAGTGCTTACGGACAGGAAGTTTTTTCTAATGTTTAGGTAAAAATTATTTACCTGTAGTTTGAAATCATTGCTCTATGGAGCAGCAGAAAACAGGCCTGCTTCCTTTTCAATACGGCATCTTTTTAATAATATTTCAACAATGATTATCAAGTCATCTCTTAACTTTCTCCAGGCAAAACATACCCAACTCCTTAAGCTGCTCCTCATAGGGCATGGCTTCCAGATCTTTGCCTATTTTGGTCACCCTTCTCTAGACACATTCTAGCACATGCCCAGTGTTCCTGAGTTCAAGTACTCAGGCAGAGAGCCTGTGGCTAGTCTCCACTCAGCACAGACAATCAGTCTTATCTCAACAGATACAAGCTCAATAGAATAGTATAACCCTAACAAGCAAGTTAGGGTTAACAGGCAAGTTGGAGTCTTCAGTGACTCAGTGGGTTAAAATGCTGAGCTGCTGAACTTTCTGACCAAAAGGTTGCCAGTTTGAATCCGGGAAGCAGGGGTGAGCTCCTGTTGTTAGCCCCAGCTTCTGCCAACCTAGCAGTTCAAAAGCATGTAAATGTCAGTAATCAATAAGTCAATCAATAAGTAACGCTCCGGCAGTAAGGTAGCGGCGCTCCATGCAGTCATGCTGGACATATAACCTTGGAGGTATCTATGGATAACGCCGGCTCTTCGGCTTAGAAATGGAGATGAGCATCAACCCCCAGAGTCGGACACAATTACACTTAATGTCAGGGGAAAACAATTACCTTTACTTAATAAGCAAGCAAATATCCACGCAGATCACACAAGCAAACAGCCTTATCACAACAGACATAACCCAACAAATTATCTCAAGTGACTTTCTGGAACTGTGGAGATTTAACCAAACAGATACAATCTCTCCTTATGCTGTTTCTTCCACCACATCCACAAAAAATAAATCTGTTAGCTGAGCTCCTGTATGTCAAGCTCCAGGGACTGGCGACACAGCTATATTGGGTGTTCACATTTCTTGATGGATTGTGGAAAGGTATGTGGAAAATGTTCTGCATACATTCAGAGACACTACAAAACATTTATGATCAAGAGTTCTCCATCCCTGATTAACTGACTGATTTTTGTGGCCAGTAATTCATTGTCACATTTCCAGTGGATTGATGTGGATTCTTTACTATAGTCTAACACAAGTGAGAACAATGCAGTCCTCCAAATATGGACGGACTACAACTCCTGGAAGCCCTGGCCAGTCTAGCCGATAGTGAGAGTAATGTTGGACATTGGCATTCAACAACATTTGTGGTGCTACACACATTTTCTACCCCTTATTCCCCAGTAATCAACAAGTAATGTATGTGGAAAGATAGTGCTCATGTGATCAGAGAAGGACGGGACAAAAAAAACGATATACAAATCAAGGAGGGAAAAAACTGTACAAGTAGCAAGATTAATTAACAAAATGGGTTTTTTTTTTCAAATTGAAGACCCATCATTAGGGCTTTGAAATCCATCTGGGGAAGTTCCAGAAAACAAGAACCTGAAAACTATTTAAAATGCCAATTGCAAAATGAGTCCACTGTAAAGAGTCCATTGTAAACACTGCCCAGTGTTGCTAATAGATTTGTATAAATGGGTGGTGTTCAGTAAACTTTTACTGTTGCCAAATTTTTCATGACCATAACATTGAGCTAAGAACCCATTTAAGAAGCAATATTCCACGCTTCTGGGGGAAAATAAATGATTGAAAATAAATTTTAAGGTGTTGAACAAAGAAGGGAATATAAGGAAAGGTTGCTTACCTGTAACTATATTTCTTTGTGAAATCATCTGTGAATTCACACCAATTACTTGGGTAATCTGTGCAGGCAGAGGGCACTGATCAAAACCTTCTAGAATCACTAGGCAAAAAATATATAATGCTGGGTTGCCACTGAAACCCCTCAGTTCCTAGGTCGCAGCTGTAGTCCATAATGAGAGATGAGGTGGCATTCACAGTGAGACCAAGAAGTGTGAAGTAAATGTTGCAGAAGGTGAAGTGTGAAGTAAATGTTCTCCTAGAGACATATTACAGACAAAGAAAATAGGAACCAATTTGATTTGCTTTGTATACTTTTCTATAGTAAACTTTAAATATTTTTTGAATTTGTCTATTATCTGTAAGATACAGATCTGTAATTATTTCTCCTTTGTTCCTTATCCTAACTCTTTGCATTTTCAAAAAATGTTCATTTATTATACATAATTTTATTTTCAATCTCACCCACAAATATCAGTTCATATTCCTGCTGTAATTTTTTTAGATCCTGCTGTAATTTTTATTTTCTGTGTTATTTTTCTCTAACACTTTTATTTATGATTTCTAACTGTGCTTTATTTTTTTCCTTTAAATGAAACTGAGTTTGGCTGAATCAGTAACCCTCTTATTACAGCTTTTTCCAGCATCCCAAGCAACCCTTTCAGGTAGACAGTTAAGTCAGAATGTGAGAACAGTGTAAAATATATTAGTCTGCAGGACAAGATTCAAGGATAGACATAGCCTTATTATTCATAGATGCAGAGAAAGCTTTTGATAACTTATGTTGGAAATTTATGGAAAAGGTTGTTATGGGGCTGATCAACAATTAAAAACAGCTCTGGGTGCTACTTATTCACAGCAAAGAGCTAGGTTGGGAATAGTCAATTGTTAGACCCGATTGAGATTCAAAAACGGACTAGCCAAGGGTGTTCCTTGAGCCCTTTGCTAGAGATAAATAAGTATAAAATGTTTTATAGAAGTAATATAACTCCAGTGATTTTAGCAAAAACTGATAAATATCTTTGAGGGGCATGTTGGCAATGCAAGGAGCAGAGAGTACATTTTTTGATGTTTAGTAGTTGTGTTTGATTGTACAAGAATTTTGGAAGGCTTAACGAATAAAAAAATAAAATGATTATTATTAAGGTTAAGAAAAATCCAGAAATGCGCCTTTTGGAACTATTTAAGGAGGAAATTACCAAACGTGATAAAGAAATTTGTCAATACAGCTTTGTTGCAGCCAGAATAATAATAGCTAAATCCTGGAATGGTGAGAGAGAGTTATCTAAGAAAGATTGGAGGTAAAAGCTTTTAGAATACAGTATATACAAATGGCTAAGTTGTCTAATGCACTACGACTGTAAAAACAATAAAGTGTAAATAAGTGGAGGCTGACATTTGTATATTTTCAAAGAAACGTAACAGTGGACTTTAAGGTATCTGCAAAGGGAATATATTAATATTAATGCATAAGCATCACAGTGAGTTGCGATAGAAGTCTTAGGTGGTGGGATCATGGGTCTTTTTATTGTTTGTAGTAATTGTAATTGCTATATGCATTTTATTTTAACAATTTAGTATGTGTGTTTTCTTTTTTTTCACCCCTGTATGGTTTTTTCCACCCAAAATAAAGTTAAAATCGGGGGGAACGACTGGAAGTTCGGCATGAGATGTCTGAGGGTTGTCTTTTTTTAGCTGTTTTCCTAGCTTTTTTTCTGGCCTCCTCTGCTTTGTAAGCCTTTCCCGATGTCAGCTATTTCTCTGGAGAAGGAGTGTGCTCCTTGGTCTTCGTCTTCTTTGAATGAGAAGCAGCTGCTTCTTCTGCCAAATGTTTCATGGCAGCCTTCATCACAGACATTGAAGGAAGAAGAGGTTTCCCCAAAAGTGGGTGCAGGGGCTGATGTTGAGGAGCCCATGTCCAACTGCTTTGACCAGACTGGAACTTCGAGCTCAAAGCTGAAACTGAAGCGGGAGGAGGAAGATGAGAGGGCCTGTTGGTATAGGGAGGAATGAACCCTCACCTACTGATTCTTCTCTACTTGAAGCATAAAGACTTGGCAATGAATGTACGAGTGGACGGAATGTCCTTTGTCTAAGCCAGGGCTGTCCAACTGCCGGCCCTGCAGGTGTTTTGGACTTCAAATCCCAGAAATCCTAACAGCTGGTAAACTGGCTAGGATTTCTGGGAGTTGAAGTCAAAACACCTGCAGGGCCGGCAGTTGGACAGCCCTGGTCTAAGCAAAGAAGGCACTTTACATGAATACTGCTCACACCACTTGGAGCGAGTGAAATGACTCAAAAGCGGGACCTGCTGCAGCACAAGGTTGGAACGGAGGAAGCTCTTGTCAAAGGATAAAGCAGTCCAAATCATAGAACAGGCAAAGTCTGAAAAGCTAACATGTTTGAATAATAAAGGTTTCTGAACCAGCTGCAGTGTAGACAAAAGGAATTGAAGGGTTTTGGTGGTAACCAGGCCTTATATAGCCTCCGATAGTAAGCAGGGTTACCACCAAAACTTTATTCTGCCTAGTGATTCTAGAAGGTTCTTGAACTTGTGCAGATTACCTAATTGTGTAATTGACAGATACTGAAGGAGACTCATTGAGTTACAGAAGAAACGTCAGGAGAGAATGCTACCCAGGCATAGGCATAGAGAAGAAGGCAGAGTTAGCAATAATCTGCCCAGAGACAGCAGAACAGAGAAGGGAGTCAAACTGAGCATGTGCAGGAATGCAAGAGATAAAGAAACACTGTATCTCCAACAATGAAGCGTGGACAGTCCGTGTTACATTATGATAGGCTGCAATTCTAGCTGCGACATAACTTTTAACCAATAATAAGATTTTGGGCAACCATAAGTTGAACCCTGATGCTTGTATAAATATGTGCCTTACAAGGGGGAAGGGGCCGCCCCCTTGAAGCATCATGTTGTGCAGGGACGGACTCACAGCTGTGGAACAAAGTAAACTGAGCTTTCTGAGAAATCCTGTTGTCTGTCTTCCCTTCTACTGCGTCTGCACGAGCAGCCTGCCTTGTGGGAGTATGGTTATCTGCTACAATACCATGAAGAAGAATCAACATAAACAAGGAGTGTGCTGTTTTATGGATCACAGAATTAATGGGGGAAAAGGTAAATGTGAAAATTAGCTTTTAACAAATCCTACAAATGGAGAACATAAATTATCAATACCAAACACACGCAGAAATAACATCAACTATCAAAAAACTTAAATCATTATGCATTGCTGACTTTTATAATTATTATTTAATGACGGCTTTGTAGTAACATTCCAGGGACTAACATGAATGATGACAATTTGCCAAGTCTGGTGGGAATGCAGTCACGTTTCAGAGCATAGACTGATCATATTACTTGGCCAACATAAAAGACCTATTTTAGTATAAAGGTTAGATGAATTTGTCATAACATATGACCACCCTAATCAAACTGTCTTTATACTGAAGAGACATTTGGCAGATGATGTCAGATGGTCAGAAGATATCTTATGGTTTATAGTTCAGCAAAATCAGCAAGTGAACTATTATTACACTTTACTTTGATGCCATCACCATGCTTGACCAAAATGGCAAAAATATATTAAAAACAGGCAACATAAGTGGTTAATTTATCAAAAGTCTTAAATATGGGCTGACCTGAATGGAAGGCAGCAATTCCAAAGACAAAGAGAGAGATTCGGCTAAAACAGGTTATTTAGTAGTTCAGTGCTGTCCAACTTCTTCCAGCCCAAGGGCCGGAAGAAGTGTCACTGATCACCTGGGGGGCCGTAGGTGATCAGTGAGCGGGGGGCGGGGCCGGGGCCACTCGCCACTTTGTAGCCCCATCTTTCCCCCTCGCCCGTGCCCTTGCCGGATCCCGGGCGTCGGCGTCTTGCGGGGAAGGAGGATCAATGAAGGAGGAGGCTGTCAGCTGATTGCCTCCTCCTTCATCAATCCTCTTTCCTCCCGCCCGTGCCCTTGCCCCCCGATCCGGGCGCCGGCGCAGCGGGGAAAGAGTATCAATGAAGGAGGAGGCTGTCAGCTGATTGCCTCCTCCTTCATCAATCCTCTTTCCACGCCCGTGCCCGTGACCCGAACCAGGGCGCCGGCGCGGGGAAAGAGGATCAATGAAGGAGGAGGCTGTCAGCTGATGCCTCCTCCTTCATCAATCTCTTTCCTCCCGCCCGTGCCCTTGCCCCGATCCGGGGCGCCGGCGCACGCGGGAGGAAAGAGGATCAATGAAGGAGGAGGCTGTCAGCCGATTGCCTCCTCCTTCATCATTCCTCTTTCCTCCCGCCTGTGCCCTTGCCCCGATCCGGGCGCGGTGCACACGGGAGGAAGAGGATCAATGAAGGGGAGGCTGTCAGCTGATTGCCTCCTCCTTCATCAATCCTCTTTCCTCCCGCCTGTGCCCTTGCCCGATCCGGGCGCCCCGGCGCGCGAGGGGAAGAAGGATCAATGAAGAGAGGCTGTCAGCTGATTGACTCCTCCTTCATCAATCCTCTTTCCTCCCGCCCGTGCCCTTGCCCCGATCCGGGCGCCGGCGCAGCGGGGAGGAAGAGGATCAATGAAGGAGGAGGCTGTCAGCTGATTGCCTCCTCCTTCATCAATCCTCTTTCCTCCCGCCTGTGCCCTTGCCCCGATCCGGGCGCGGCGCCACGGGAGAAGAGGATCAATGAAGGAGGAGGCTGTCAGCTGATTGCCTCCTCCTTCATCAATCCTCTTTCCTCCCGCCCGTGCCCTTGCCCCGATCCGGGGCACCGGCGCGGAAGCGAAGAGGATCAATGACGGAGGCTGTCAGCTGATTGCCTCCTCCTTCATCAATCCTCTTTCCTCCCGCCCGTGCCCTTGCCCCGATCCGGGGCGCCGGCGCACGTGGGGGGAAAGAGGATCAACGAAGGAGGAGGCAATCAGCTGACAGCCTCCTCCTTCGCCCCTCCTCCTCCCCCACGGACGCGCCGGCTCCGATCACGAGCCACGGTGCGGGGGGAAGGAGGGGCGAGGCGAGGAGGGGGCCAGCTCTCTTCCTCCTCCCTGTATCGCCGCCTTCTCCCTCTCTCGGCGCCGCCAATGCAATGCAGTTTGCAGCGGCGCCGCTGAGAGGAGAGAAGGGGTGACACAGGGAGAGGAAGAGAGCTGGCTCGTCCTCCCTACACCGCCCCCTTCTCCCTCTCTCGGCGCCGCCCGATGCAAACTGCATCGCATCGGCGGCGCGAGAGAAGAAGACAGAGGGGCGGTGCAGGGAGGAGGAGCTGGCTCACTTCCTCCTCCCTGCCCCGCCTCCCCCCCCCGCCATTTTTTAAAAAAAAAAATTTAAATTTTTTTAAAAAAGAAAATAAAATAAAAATGGCGGCCGGGGGCATAGCGGGGGCCGTGTCCAACAGGCTGGGGGGGCATGTATGGGCCCCCCCGGGCCACCAGTTGGGCAGCCCTGTAGTAGTTCATAAAGATGGGTGGAATTATATCAGAACAAGACATTTTACCATTTAGTAGGCAAAAAAACAGGACCTTTTGTGTGAAATGCCGAGGCATTCCTATCCTAGAATCCTGCACTAGGAGAAATGTGGTATATTAAATGAAGTAATAAATTAAACAAAGTCTCGTCATTGTCCCTTTATCTTCTCTGGCTCTTAGAACATCAAAAATTTAGTTAAGACCAGTTTAAACAGCATGCAAAGGGGAAAATAGAAACAGGGGTTTATTTTTAAAGTGGGAAAGCAATAACATCTTAACAGCTGTTAATGTCATTCGAGGGAATTAGGATATTGTGGTTACTGCAGCTTCAAATGGTATCATTTGCCATTTCTATATGCAGAGCTTCAGGACAACCAAGAACCATAATTTCAGTTGTAATGCATTAGAGCCATAAACACTAGAGGGCAGGTAACTAAAAGTTACAGAGAGACTGTGGACAGTACTTTTGCTTTGCAATCTAGTAAAATAAAGTACATGAAAGCTGCAATTCTGTAGCCATTTATTAGGGGCACAACTTTCTGCTTTCTTATAAAAATCAAGAAGGCTGGGTTGAATACAGTTCAAAGTAAAATATCAAGTTCAGTGTCCAGTGGAAAATTTAAAACCAACAACAGATTTCAGGTGACAAAATGATACATCATGTGTTCTGTCATCAGAAAACACCTTTTAGGAATCTTTTCTGATGAAGATGACAAGAAATGGGAGGTTGATATGCTTGATTTGAGTTCCTGAGCTAGGATACTCAGTAAATGAGAAATTAATGCCACATGGAAGTAAGTAGATGAGAAATCAATACTATGTGACCATCAGCCAAATTGGAGCCCCCAGTGGCGCAGTGGGTTAAACCCCTGTGCCGCAGGACTGAAGACCGACAGGTCGCAAGTTAGAACCCGGGGAGAGCGCGGATGAGCTCCCCCTGTCAGCTCCTCATGCAGACATGAGAGAAGCCTCCCACAAGGATGGTAAAAACATAAAACATCCAGGCGTCCCCTGGGCAACGTCCTTGCAGATGGCCAATGATCTCACACCAGAAGCGACTTGCAGTTTCTCAAGTCACTCCTGACACGACAAAAGAAATAAATCAGCCAAAGTAATAGAATGTATATCTTTTTTGAAACACCATGACACATTTCCATTGGGGATGGGATTGTGTGTTCCTTTGAGGCAAGAGACTATGTGGATAGTAGCATTACTGCCGATATATTATTACACTTTATAGTTTCCCATATAAAAAAGGCTTTTGCTGAAGAGCCAGACAAATGTGCCCAACAACTACTTGGCAGCAGCAATACAATCTGTATGTGTGCAGCAGAGGTAAGTGACACTGGCAGAGATCTCTTAAGAGACCATGGCAGTGACATCATAGCTAACACTTGTTAGTACTGTGCAAAAGGAGGCACCTTTAGGAAGTCTTCTGCTATGAAAGCCCTATGATGAGACAAGAAACAGTGCCAGAAGATAGCATGCCATGAATTACCGGGGAATAACAGGGGAAAACTATGAGTTGCACTGTGGCTAATGATGCAACTGGACTTAAACCAAAAAGGCATAAAGCTACAGAGATAGAATCTGCTTTTATTCTACCTAAATTCTATCAACAAATATAGAAAATAAAAACAATGGAAATATTTGTTACACATTTCAATCTGCAGCAAGAGACACCAGGGATTGCAGTCAACAGGGAATAATAGCATTAACTTTCTGTGCAAACAAGGTGATGCTCTAAATCAGGGGTCAGGAACCTTTTTGACTCAGAGAGCCATAAAAGCACACACTTCCTTTCCCTCTTCTGCCTCCGCCGAAGTTCTGGAGCAGTGGTTCTCAACCTGGCAATTTTTCAGGGGTCATGGCACCAAAGAGCCAGATGCAATCATCAAAAGAGCCAGATATGGCTCACGAGCCATAGGTTCCCGAAAAACCAAATTTCCAAACTCTATTCAGGAAAAGAAGAGGCACTGAGGATCATAATACAAACATATATTGGATGATGCAGAGCACCAAAGTATCTAAAAATAACATCAGCCTGTGCTTTATAAATGATAGCAAAATCTTCCGGTAAATCATGAAAAATTATGGATCACTCTGAAAGAAATGGCTGTACCCTAGCATTTGATTTGAGAGGGAGCAGGGTTGTATTCGGCTGCTCTACAGACTAGGGCATGGAAGAATAGAATCATGCTGCAGAAAAAGATTCTGCAGCAAAAGAACTTTCTGATGGTAAAAGCTATTTGACAGTAGAATAGGCTGTCTTGGACTGTAGTAGAATCTCTTTCATTGGAGATTTTTAAACTAAAGCTGGATAGCCATCTGTTGAGAGTGCTTTGATTGCACGTTTCTATGTGGCACGAGGTTGGACTGGGTGGCCCTGCTAACTTGCATTCAGGACAAAAGGCTACTGCTAGGACAGAATATGGAAAAACTGAATTACTTCCAATTGTCATTCTCTTCTTTTCAGCTTTCTTCACTGTTCAGCTTTTAGAATAAAACATAGAAATCACAAACATTATGTAATCTTTCTGGTGTTGATATTTAATGATATACGTTTACACTCGAAAACCTTATCTACTTCCTTCATATCTGCCCTTCCAACATTTTAAATTTTCTAAATTAAATCAAAATACAGAAAATATTTAAAATATTTCAATATCTAAATCACCTGTTTTAAAATTATATAATTCATCAACAATTATCTTTTCCTTTTAACTGTAACCTTGCTTTTGTAGTTTCTTCTTTGATTTTCATCATTAGTTGTTCTGAGCTTTCCTGTTTTCAGCTAATACTATGGTGTCATCTGCATAACATTATTGATACTCCTTCATATCTTTGTCCCGAGTCTTGTGAAATGTTCTGCATGTAAATTGATGTTAGTGATAAAATGTAGCATTCGCTAATTTGCTGACTGGAAACCCTTTTGTTTCTCTGCCATTATTTCTCATGCTGAAGGATTTGCTATCTATTATATAAAGGGGTTCCCGTCATGGAATGACCATCCCAAACAGAGAAACCTTACAACGCAGAAACACCAAACTTTCCAACAGAAATAGGCCTCAAGCAAGGTATGTTTGTAGCAAAGAAACTTCCCCCAACCTAAAAGGCCCCAAAACAACGAGTTAAAAACTACATTTCCCAGCATCCTCCGGGGCTGCCAAAGACTCTCCCAGCCTCTACATTCTGACAACATGATTGGCTGCCAATAAGGGCAGATTTGCATAACTCCTGTACTGGCCAGCCAACATGAACATTCCAACCCATAATAAACTGTCAGAGGAGGATAAGGCAAAGGGCTGAGGCACAAACACCCAACTTCCCACAGAAAATTTACACCCCTACAAATCACAGACCACGCCCAAAATTGACAGTAAGGCTTCATTAACTTAATTTCCCTTACTGGGCCTCACTTAATGGAATGCTGTTTATGCTCTGAATTGACAGTAAGGCTTCATTAACTTGATTCTCCCGACTACGCCTCAGCTCATTGGACATTGTGTATGGCCTGAATTGACAGTAAGGCTTCATTAACTTGCTGTTCCTGACTAGACCTCAGCTCATGGGACATTGTGTGTGGCCTGAATTTACAGTAACCTACCTTGGCACACAGAGCCCCTATGACCCACGCTACATTCTACTAGTTTGGAGGAGGCTGGACCATGGATTATGGGACTTGAAGTGCCTCCATGGATAATGGGATTTGTACTACTTCAAAACCCATCATTCCCCACAGACCACTGTGGCCCAGAACCAAGACCGATAAAGACCAAACTTGGCACACAATGCCCCCCATGACCCACACTCCATCCGACTGCAGTTCAGAGGAGGACACACCATGGATACTGGGATTTCAAGTACCCCCACTCACTTCCAAAGTTAACTTCCAAGCATCAACCTCTACATCAACACAGCAGACGGAAAGACAAAAAACATTGTATATCCACAAGCTATGCAGAACGCCACCAACACCACACACCAACAACTCCCCAGGACTTCAACATCCCACCCACCAGAACAACCCACAACGACACAGCCATGGCCCAAACAACACCATAACTAACAACAATTCCAACCCTTACATACTCAGACTTTCTCGCATCTCCTAAATAGGGCACAGCAACGCGTGCCGGGTACAGCTAGTAACCTATAAAGTATAGGTTGATTTCATTCTAAGCATCTTTGGTATGTTCCATTATCCAGTGTATGTTTGCAATATGATCCATATTCTTTTCCTTTTCTGAAACCAGCCTGAACACGTGAGCTTCTTTATATTGCAAAAGGCTGTTATTCAGTCTTGTGCATTACTTTGCTTGCTTTTGGGAAAATACAATAGTCCAATGGTTACTGCAACCACTGGTGTCCCCACTTTGTGGATATATACTGAGCATTTTCCGTTTTTGGAACTTTTTGTTTTTTATATTTCTTGAGAATTTTTGTTAGAATTTGGATAAATTCCACCATTAGCTTGAAACAGCTGTATTGGTGTGACATGTTCTTCGTTATCTATTTCTCCCAAATGCTTTGAGAGTCTCTTACATTTCATTTTCTAAAATTGTGGATTCATCAAAAGATTTTTCCTTGAAGGAATTGTTTCTTCATATAATTCTGTGTATGGGTTGCCCTGCTCAGCATATCACATATTTATCTGTATTGATAATTCCCTTTGTCCCACTGAACAACTTACAGTTGTGTCCAGGATTGTGACTCTTGTTTCTGTCCCCTTTTATTTTTGTTTGTCCAAGCATTTATCTATCAATCCATTTATGTCACACCTTTGAGGCTTATCTGTCCTATTTGAAGAGTATTATCTGTCATTCAATGAAGCTTCTTCTTTTTGGCTTGAGGCAGCTTTTTGCATTCATCTACAGTCTATTTATGTATTGACTATCTAGTAAAGTTACGAGTATGCAGATATTGCCTGAAAGGTGTGTGAGCAATAAACAAATGGCCTCACAAAATTCTTTTAAGTTGCTCTCCTGCATCATTTCATGACCCTAGAACAAACTTTCCAAGAGCAATTGGTTCTGCTCTACTTTCTCTGCTCACTCCTACTGCTTAGTTCTTTCACAACTTACCGTATTTTTCGCTCCATAAGACGCACCTGCTGATAAGACGCACCTAGATTTTAGAGGAAAATAGGAAAAAAAATATTTTCGCTCCCCTCTAAAAACTAGGTAAATCTTATCAGCAGGTGCGTCTGGCTGACTCCTCCCTGGCTCCTTTCCTTTCCCTCCCACCTTTCCTCGAGCGAAGAAAGGTGGGAGGGAAAGAAAGGAGTCAGAGGGGAGTGCACCAGGGTCGCGTCAGCTCTGACGCGGCGCTGGCTGACTCCTCCCTGGCTCCTTTCCTTTCCCTCTCACCTTTCCTCGAGCGAAGAAAGGTGGGAGGGAAAGGAAAGGAGTCAGAAAGGGGAGTGCACCAGGGTCGCGTCAGCTCTGACGCGGCGCTGGCTGACTCCTCCCTGGCTCCTTTCCTTCTCTCCCACCTTTCCTCGAGGCGAAGAAAAGGTGGGAGGGAAAGGAAAGGAGTCAGAGGGGAGTGCACCAGGGTCGCGTCAGCTCTGACGCGGCGTTGGCTGACTCCTCCCCTGGCTCCTTTCCTTTCCCTCTCACCTTTCCTCGGCGAAGAAAGGTGGGAGGGGAAGGAAAGGAGTCAGAGGGAGTGCACCAGGGTCGCGTCAGCTCTGGCGCGGCGCTGGCTGACTCCTCCCCTGGCTCCTTTCCTTTCCCTCCCACCTTTCCTCGAGCGAAGAAAGGTGGGAGGGAAAGGAAAGGAGTCAGAGGAGATGCACCAGGGTCGCGTCAGCTCTGACGCGGCGCTGGCTGACTCCTCCCTGGCTCCTTTCCTTTCCCTCTCACACTTTCCTCGAGCGAAGAAAAGGTGGGAGGGAAAGGAAAGGAGTCAGAGGAAGTGCACCAGGGTCGCGTCAGCTCTGACACGGCGCTGGCTGACTCCTCCCTGGCTCCTTTCCTTTCCCTCTCACCTTTCCTCGAGCGAAGAAAAGGTGGGAGGGAAAGGAAAGGAGGCAGAGGGGAGTGCACCAGGGTTGCGTCAGCTCTGCCGCGGCGCTGGCTGACTCCTCCCCTGGCTCCTTTCCTTTCCCTCTCACCTTTCCTCGAGCGAAGAAAAAGTGGGAGGGAAAGGAAAGGAGTCAGAGGAGTGCACCAAGGTCGCGTCAGCTCTGACACGGCGCTGGCTGACTCCTCCCCCTGGCTCCTTTCCTTCTCTCCCACCTTTCCTCGGCGAAGAAAGGTGGGAGGGAAAGGAGTCAGAGGGAGTGCACCAGGTCGCGTCAGCTCTGCTGACTCCTCCCCTGGCTCCTTTCCTTCTCTCCCACCTTTCCTCGGCGAAGAAAAGGTGGGAGGGAAAGAAAGGAGTCAGAGAGAGTGCACCAGGGTCGCGTCAGCTCTGACGCGGCGCTGGCTGACTCCTCCCCTGGCTCCTTTCCTTTCCCTCCCACCTTTCCTCGAGCGAAGGAAAGGTGGGGGGGACGGAAAAGGAGCCAAAGGGGAGTGACCCAGCGTCCCTCCACCGCCGCAACGGACCAGAGAAGAGGAGGGGTAGCGACAGGGTAAGTATCTGCTCCGCCTCCCCCTCCAGCGCCTGCGTCTTCGCTCCATAAGACGCAGCTGATTTTTCATCCCACTTTGGGAGGAAAAAAACTGTGTCTTATGGTGCGAAAAATACGGTACTTGTAAACCCTTTGAACCACTGATGAAAAATTGCTAGAAGTGGTCTTTCTTGTCGCTCTTCATCTGGATGAACTGTTTTTGGTTTTCCATAGTGACACAATGGTTTCACAACCAGACACATTTCCTTCTGAAAGTTGTCTCACAATTTTCTCTAAATGAAAATATCATCCTTCTGAGTTAGAAAAACCCCCTCAACTGAATTGACATATGCAAGATGCTGACCTTTTATATTCAATGCACTGCATTCTTTTATCAGACTAACAGGTTTTTATCTGTTGTGGTGGACTTCGGAAAGGATAAAAGGTCTCCTTACCAATATTCTCTAAGTGGGTGGTCCAGACTATTAGATTTTTGTATTACCTGGCTAATCGACATATACGTACCAAAGGGCTTGAAGGCTCACTCTTGCAGGGCAATGGCATCTTCTGCTGTTTTGCTTCATGGAGCTCCACTTCCAAACTCATGCATTTATGCAACATAGTCATAGCCTTCCACACTTATACAACATTATAGACTAGAGTCTAGAGCTCAAGTGGATGCTCAGTACTTACCGTGTGTGTTGTGCAGCTTCAAACATTCCTTTCATATCTGATCATGTCAGCACTGAATATTCTTTAGCTTGAATCCAGTTGTATCATTTGACAGCACTATACCCATCCTACACTTTTAATTCATTACTTTTTTGAACATGAATATGCAGAAATAAATTATCCTTTAGAAATAAAATGTTCAAAACAGGAATGGCTCCAAATTATTTCCTTGGGCAATTTACAAAATAAAATTATAAAAGTAACTTTTATTCATCACCTCAAATTTTAATACACAACTTAATAATGTGGAAGAATAGAAGGAACTAGTTTTCAAAACAAATCTGAATGTACTACCAGTAACATATTAAAGGTCCAGAATCTCCAATAACAGTGCCAAAGCACATTTCACCTAAATCACTAGCTACTGGAATGCTACAGCAACTAGTGATTTAAGTGCTACTATAAAACAGACTGAAATCATCCCCACACTTTGGAATTAAGGCATTCTAATGACATATTTGAGCTTTATTACTATACCAGTAGTAGTTTTTGAAAAACACTTTTAACAGTTCTAGAGAAGATTCCAGATAGCACCCAACCTGTAGAAATGGCACTCCTTGCTTTCTGCATGTTTGATTAGTCTTCTTATAGATTCGGAAATAATAATCAAATTCACAGTAGCAAATTAAGGTGGAAACAATGAAGTAATGGCAGATCCCATTTGGCCCACACAAAAATCACATACATATTTAACTAATTATGTTTTAATAGGACATAGCAAACCTCAAAACTAAACAAAGAATTCAGAAGTCTGAGCTGGCAAAAAAGAGACAAGAATACTAAAGAGCATTTTCCACCATTTACTCTCATTATCAAAAATATTTTAAACTCTTCTTGCAAAACAGAAACAAAAAAATACATACTGAACACTTACATCACATTCTTCTTCCTATGGCTTTAACCCCCCCACCCTGTCCTACCCACAGAAAGACAGGGGAAAAACAAACCTGAAAGCCAACAAAACGCTATTTGACCACATTCACATAAAATGACACCATGGTACACTACAGAACAAAAAAGGAGACATCATTGAATTGGTGCCAAAACCTTTTGTTTAATTTTCAGACCTAGTAACCACCATTGTACATGCTTTGTGCCAAATCCAAAGTGTATGATGTCATAATTTACTATAAATGACAGTGAACAATTAGATGGCAAATATATTAACTTTCATAAAATGTGACATTACTCAAAACAACTTCTGATTCAGATTAGGACATGGAGGGCAAATCCAATGCTATGTTAGCTGACCTATGTTCACACAACAGGATTTCTTTTCCTCTCTATCCACAGCAGCTCCCCAAAATATGTCCCAAATGATCTTCCAGTCACTGGGAAAAGATTGTGAAATACCATTATGGGGTGGGGAGGTGATTTGCCCTCCCTGTTCTACTGACAGAATCTATTCTATTGATGCAAGAAGCTAGTTGGATTCAGCCCAGTCTTTCCTAGTCAGTCGCATCTTTTATTCAAAATTAGGAATATTAGTACTTGACAGACATTTCAACAAAAAATTGATTTAAACTATATTTTCCAGTTTCCAGTTTGTGTCTTTTCACAATATAAATCGGTGATGAGGCAAACAAAATCTAAAATATTAGGGAAGAGATGGAGCAGCCCTTCTGGGATCCAAGTATAACTGCATGCCAACCACCCACATCAGTTCCATCTTTGGTATACTGTTGCTATTCTAGCCATGGCTGAACTGCAGCACTTCATTCAGCCAAAACCCTGCTGTGCCTCATCACTGTGTGTTAAGGCATGCTCCTGAGTAAGAGCAGTACTAGATACTAGCCTGGAACAGCAGCAGCATGGTTTTGAAATGGCTAAATTATAATGCACACAGCAAAATAATGTCTTGGTAACTTTGGCATGAGAATGGCATTGTAGCCTACCAATATACCATCAAAATATACAACATTTATTCTAATAACCAATTGAGCAGTACGTTTAAAATCAATGTTAATAGTATAACACATTGTGAAACATACTGCTGACTTTTAAACTGCAAGCTTTTGTCTACACGTTTGAAAACATATATATATTTAAAAATATCCCAAGGAGCTGCTTCATCACAAAAGAACTCTGACAATTATTTTCAAAACAGAAGGTAAAATACTTGAGAAATCTAAGTGACATAAATAGAAAGTAGTGCTTGGTTTGACCATTTGTATATCAGTTGGAAACTTATATTTTTCATTTTTGGTGAGAAATTTAAGGTATTATTAATTCTTCTGTCCACAAGTAATATGGTATAAGATAGTTGTTTACATTTTTTATATTTCTGGCATGAGCAAGGTGGTATTTTTTCTTCAAGTCCGACAATAAATATGGCTACATCATAAATTAGCAGAACTAAGATGGACTGACTAGATACTATTTCTGTATATTTCATCAATCTCTGATTGAGCACAAAGCACGAACTGGTACAAGGTCAGTGTTTGCCAAAAAAAAGTCATTTTGTATTTAAAAAATCATTTACATTAGCATTTGATCTGAAACTATGAGGTGCTTTAAGAACTAAAGACAGTTTCAGGGTAACTGTAATTACCATCAAACTATTTCCCAGACACTAACACACAACATAGCAATGAAAAACACTTGATACAAGTGATCTATCTGCAGGAGCTCCGGCAAGTTAAAACAAAACCATAGCTGCCTTCAAAATTGTAGCAACCCCCCTACCAAAGGCAGGAGGGAACGTTTAAAAAAGGGAAGGAAAAAAGGTGAGGGGAGAAAGACTCAGCAGTCATATCTGATGTCTATTGCTTCTTCCAAGTTCTTATCATCGTTTGTACTGGCAGCTAAAAATGTAGTTACTGGTGACCCTGTCACATTAATTACACTGGTACTTGTGCTGGCATTACGAACAGCAATGCTTGTCACATTAATGCCCAGAGTAAGCCTCGTCTGTTCCAAGGCCTTTTCTGGCACAGCAAATGCCTCCAGTTTCTTTTCCCCATTAGCCATATATGAATTTTGGCAGCCACGGCATATGCAGTCTAAGCAGGCCTTCCGGTTTGAGTAACAAGGGCAGCGTTGGCCACGACATGTAAGAACACTTGGATTTTGGGTGGCTCGGCCACATTTACACCCTTTCTTTTCTTGTGTCTTTTTATACACAGTTTTTGTTGGACTTCCTGGAGTAACGTGGCTACTAGGATTTTTTTCTTTTGACTTTTTCAGCATTCCTGATTTGGATTTAGGATGAGATTTCTTGGTGGGATGATCTAGGTTCTTTTTCATACTTTTATTTGATAACCCGGATTTGCTGTTTTTAGGCTTGGTGCCTCCATTGGGTACAGTTGCTATAGGCTGCAAAGACATCTTTGCCTCCTGTTTCACCATTACAGGAGCTGAGGCTCCCAACGTTGGGCCACACAGGATGCTGGAAATAGGGAGGGGCTGAACCTTTTCACTGTCACTTTCTGATCGTGATCGTTTTCTATTTAATTTTACTACCTTAGGTGTTGCAGCTGTACATGAAATCCCATGAGGTGAAGAACCCACTGACATGAGCAAGTTATGGTTCGGAGGTGGGAGAGAAACCTGCAAAACAGGACCATTGGATAAATTGGTTTCCACGTTGTGTTGCAAAGAAGGACTGCAGACTGCTGGGGTAGAGTCCAAGCTCTGTAGCACTTCTTCAACACTAAGTAAAAGAGGATCACTAGACTTGACATCTTCACTCGAATTGTGAACATCAATGCTTGTTGTACACAAGTCACTGGAAGAAACTAGGTCACAGATAGGTTCAAGGTTGCTAGAAATATCATCAGTTTTCATGTACTGTTCAGAACTACACACACTGACTGTATTTGAATGTTCGGGAGAAGGAATATTTGCTTCAACTTTCTCTGCTGATAGCCCATTACAATTGGGCAATCCATTAACAGCAGAGTCTTTCACATCAGTGTCTTGTGTGCTTTCCGTTACAGAAGAGCTACTTGCTGGTGGTTCAGGCTCTGAGGGTGGAGGAGATGGGGAACGTGTCAAACACAATGCTGAAGGTTCATCAGATGTTTTTTCTGCATCCTCCTCGAGTGGGGAGCCATCTTTAAGCAAAGTCAAAAGATCCGGAGATGTGTCAACAGCTTGTTTAATATCCCGGGCTAATGGTGTTTGTGTTATATACTCACAAAGTTTTTTATAGCAATTCACTAGAATGCTTAATTGTTTATTTTCTTCAAATTGTTCATAGTCCTTGCACCAACTACACGAAGGCTTCATCATCATCTTCTTGCCTTTACAATTCTTGCAGACATAATGCTGACAAGTAGAATTGGTAGGTGCAATTGGATCTTGTAGAAGATTTCCTAAGAGAAAAAAAGAAATTATTATAAAACCAAAAATACTTTACTGTAACAGTTAAAAGTATTGTTTACATTCAATGCCATATAGCTATATTTGATAAAATATATTTGCCGGTGTTGTTAGCCAACAGGCAGAGATTGTTGATGGGAACATAAATTACACACAGAGCAAAGGATGCTCCTTAGTTTGCTGGTTAATTTTCTATGCTCATTGTCCCAAACTAAACACACAGGCACATTTTATTTTTAAATTTTTTTGGCATAAAAGTAGTATTTTTAAAAAGCAATTTATTATAATAACAGAGACCAAAAAATGTCATACATAATTTTAAAAATGAGACAAGTAAATCTGGATTCTAGCAATTTATCTCAGAGATGATACAGAAAAATATCATGGTAAAGGCATCTATCTGGGATTGTTTCCTACCAGCATTATAGAACAGCAACGATCGTTTGCCAATCATTGGAGTTGCTCTTGCAAAATTCTGGGAAATGTAGTTTGGGGCAAAACCTTTGGAATTCTCAGCTAGAAAGATCCTTGGCACCCCTAAACTACATTTCCCAGAATTCTAGAAGAGCAGATCAGACAATAGCCTCTGTTCTACGATGGTGGTCGGAAGACATCCTTAAATATATTTTAAAAGGTGACTATTTGTAACCTCCAAAGTGTTTGCTGTACATTCTCTGTCCCAATTGCTGGAATTATCTGGAATGTTTTTGAACTGTTCTGATTCTTGTGCACAAATGTATTTGTGGCAAGGGTCTCAAAGTACAAAGGTGGGTCCCCCCACCCCAATATTTAACAGTTTTGTATATACAAGAATGGTATAATGGAGAGCAACAATGGAAAACAAACACAAATGTTTCATAAATAAAAACACATCTGCAAGCAGTGCTCTACTTTCCCTTTCTTAAATATTACATAGTTTTTAAAAGTGTTTTTCATAAAAGTGCTTCATTGTGGATTTTAAGGCCAGAAGGCTTCAGATAAATTCAGAAATTAACATCCCTTAAACACTTCTTAGGCCAACCTAAATACAGCTACTTGTCATTATATATCAAGGTATGTTTACATTGTGATGGGGACCTTGTGGCCCTACAAACATTATTTGACTGCCGCTTGCAGCGTTCTTCACCTTCGGTTTGCTAAAGCTGCTATAAAGTGTACTCCCAACAAGATCTAGAGAGCCACAGGATATATACTCCTGCTTTAATTCCTAGAAGTAGATTTAAAAGACCTGGAGGTAAAGACAGTAGAGTGGAAATTGTAGATGATTGCAATTATGCTGAATGCTCCATTTTGTTCAAAGACAACTCTAATTTTTTGTAGTATTGGCTTTCCTTCCTGACGCTTTATGAGAAAGAAAAAAAGTCATTCCTGAGCCTCTTGGTAGTTTCCCAACAACAGCATGTCATATATATCAGTATATAAGTCAACCACATGTTAAGGGCAGGTTTAGGGGTCAAAATTATGGATTTTGATATGATCCATGCATAAGTTGAGGCTCATTTCACAAAGAGAGGAAAGTGGAAATGATGCCTCAAGGGACCAGCTGCTCCTTCTTCTTGTTGTTGTGTGCCTTCAGGTCATTTGCGGCATTTGGAAACTGTAAGATGACCCTATCACAGGGTTTCTTGGCAAGATTTGTACATAAGAAGTTGGCCCTTGCCTTCCTCTCACACTGACTGAATATAATTTGTCCAAGGTCATCCAAGGGGTTTCGTGGCCAAACATGGATTTGAATCCTGGTCTCCAAAGTGGTTGGCTAATGCTCTGTCCGTGTGCCTGGCCTGGCATTCAGAAAGGACAAAAGCAGTAGTGCAGCAGAAAGAGTAAAGGGGGCCAGTGCTTCTTAGGTTCTCGTGGGAACTCTAGATAAGTGTTATAGTATAGGATAGGTCAACACAATTTTGGGAGGATTTTTAAAAACTAAAATTTCTATATTTATGCACAAGTATATGTAGCAAATGATTTAAAACAGCATAGAAACTGATCTTCTGTTATTACAGGAAGTTTTACTAGAACACATTTTTACAATGTAAATTGACAATAGAACATTCAGTTAATAGAGGAATACTATTTGCAGAACATGAACTCTTAATTGGCTATAGTATGATTCCATCTTGAGCATTCAAAACCCCATATGTCAGCTCTTAAGTGGCAACCCCATCACTTCACATCTTTGCTGTTCGGTTCATCGACCATGTGGGTGGGAGAAATTGTGGGATGTACCCTCGTTCTGTACCCCTCTTTTTCCCTTACCCCATCTAATCCGGAAACATCTGTTATTGTATGAAAATGCACAATAAAAATGATTTTTTTTAAAAAAGAAATTGTGAGATGAAATTAGGTAAATGGAATGAGGATGTGGGAGTATTTGCAAAGGATGAAATGTTAAGCTGTAATGTGGATGGAAGAAGAGGAAGGGATCTTTTGTACATTTGACTGCCAAAGCAACTATTATTAATTGTTTTGGGTTTTTTTACTTTATTTATATCCCGCCACCATCTCCCCTCAGGGCGACTAACATGAGGCAAGCCTGACAAATACAATAAACAAAATAAAATACATACAGCAGATAATAATTCAAATAAAATACACACAAGAAAGAAAAATAACAGTGGGATTAAATTGTTTGAAATATCTTTTTTTTGGGGGGGGGAGAAGTCTCTCCACTTTTCAGAGATGAGCCTTGGGAGTCTAAAATCTGCTCACTTCTGACATTCATACTTATCCTCATGGTTTACAATTATACAAGTCACCATTTATGCTTATTATTAAAATGTATTAACTAAAATTGGAGTAACTTAGCTACCTGTAATATTTTTGAGATCAACACCTAACCTTAATGATATTTTAGTGCAATTTTCTGAAACAAGGACTTTTAAAGAAATTGAACTATTGCATCATAGCAGAACTTACTGTACAAAGTTGCCATTGTTTGGGAAGATACAGGAAAAAAATACCTACCCAACTGGACTTCTACTGTCTAAGGATACAAAAAATTCTGAATAGCTCACTTGCCAGTCACAGCTCAAAGCCAGAAGTATACAGGCAATCCCCGAGTTACAAACATCTGACTTAAAATAATTCATAGTTAAGAAAGTGGGTGAAACAGGAAGTGGGAGAAATCTACCCCTGGGAAGGGAAATTCACTTCTGGAGGAGTTATCATGGAGAAAAGGTGTCTCAGCTGAAGCTTTATCATCAATCCTTGTTTCCACAACAAGCCAATTTTTTCCAAATCAAATTATCACAGGTATAAAAAATGAGGTGAAATCTTCTGAACAGAGGCACAGACAATAAAACAAACACCACAGGCGTAACCCTTCCTTTGTTATCCAAAGATAGATATATTTGGCTGGAGTTACACTTAAAATATCTATTTGTTCCAGCTTACATAGAGATTCAACTTAAGAACAAATTTACAGAACCTATCTTGTTCGTAACTTGGGGACTGTCTGTACAAGAAACAAGAAAGCAGATGTGAACAGTCTGCCTATTCACTTGATTTACATTGTATTTGTTCACTTAATTTAATGACCAAGTTGGCTAACAATAAAATGTAAAGAGCAATTGTTATTTAATGATCCAATGGTGATTTCAAATTGAAACAAGACAAAAAGATTACAACTTATATCAAAACTTTAGCTGTCTTATTTTGCCAGAGGGTGGGATTGTAACAAAGAGAGAGAGGGCATAGCCTTCCTTGGGAGGGAAACATGGGAGCAACCACTAATACAGCCTAGTCTTGACCTGAGTAGCACAGCTAATGATGAGCAGGGTTCTTGGAGACAACAACAAAGAGGTAGGACAGTAGGGTCACAAAACAAAAGTTTTTTTAAAAATAGCCTGGCCCCAATCTGTGCTTTATAGGTTACAATCAACATGCTGATTTATTCCCAGAGTTGAACCAATGAAACTGTTGTAACAAAGGAACTGTATGTTCTCTGTAACAGCCTAGTAACAAAACTCTTGGACCAACTGAAGTTTCTGAATTTTTCTCAAAGGTAGTTCTACCCAGTGGTTCTCAACCTGTGGGTTCCCAGATATTTTGGCCTTCAACTCCCAGAAATCTTAACTGCTGATAAACTGGCTAGGATTTCTGGGAGTTGTAGGCCAAAACTCCTGGGGACTTAAAGGTTGAGAACCACTGCTCTACATGGAACACGTTACAGCTATCCAAACAGGGTGTAACTAAGGCATTTTTATGTGGCCAGATCTGCCATTACCAGAAACACTCTTCCCTTGTAGATAAATAGTATAAAGATTAAAAGATGCATGCTACATTGCTCTAAAAACTAGGATGCATTTCTATCAATCTCTATTCTTTCATTCGGCTCACATTTCCCTCTGACAACAAGCAAATTCCCAAGGTCTTAAACATAAGCAGATTTTTTAAAAATATGGAAAGAAAAATACGCAGATGAATGTTTTCACTTATGAATGAAGCTAGAACCATATGTTGCAGACCAGGTGGCTGAGCAACAGTACTTAAAAGAAGAAAAATAGATATGAACTCTGTATAACAGAAGCTCTTCGCATGCACAATCTGGTGAAAGACAACATATTCCTTAAAGAAGAAAGTAGGACAATCTGATAGAGTTTGTGATCTCAATTCCACATAGATGTCCTGCCTCAGGATAAAGCCACTAATAATCCAACTCAGCAGATACAACAGAGATGCAAAATTAAGACACTTCACAAATATACATAAGGTCCGAGAAAAGACACAAGCAGCCATTGGCTATTCAACCACAAAGCAATCTTAGATGCAAGGGAGAGCATCAATGTTCATTAACTATTCCCCCATTAATAAGAAACAATTCTAGAGTCTCAAAATGAGGTTGATGTATGGGATGGAAGAGTTTCAGTTGAAATACCTGTGAAACCCTTAAAAAAACTATTCCATTAGTTACAATGAACTAATTTGGGTAACACTTCATTTCCTGAGATAAGAAATACTATTTTAGAATGAACACCAAACAAACAAATACATTATTCTGTATAAAAAGTAGCCTTGAAGAAGATACTCAAGGAAGAACAAGTGAGAAAGAAAGACACATAATGGTCCAGTTTATGTGTTTGCTGCACTGTAACTATATTTATGTCTATCATGTTTACTCAAGGTACAATTCTTTAATATCAATAGCTTCTGAAATTCAACTTGAATGTGTCAGAAAGTCAATTAATAATTCACTAAATCTTAAGCTCTAATTGTATCCATATCTTTATGTGATATCATGCATTCTTAGACCGATGTCTAAGGGCTGGTAGTTCCTAAACCACAGTTTGATTTGAAGCATTCTTTCATCTTGGACTTTGTTCAGTAGCAAAGTAAACTATCATAAAAATGTGAACGTGTATGAATAGTTATTGTGAAGCAAATAAAAATTTGCAATAGATTGGTATACCAGGGCACCAGTTCCCCAGTCTCCCTAATCAAATACAGCTACTCTATCTGTTTCTAGGAATTAAATCCAATTACAGCTCTTTAAGGAAAATCAATATCTTTTAAGTCATCACATTCATATCTGACATGAATAAATGCAGATATATATTTCCCATATTATTTGAGTGGGTTCTTGACTAGGAAATACAGACATATTAAAGTTACAGCTTTGCTATGCACCACTCACATTATGTAACCATTTCAGTATGCAATGGACAAGGCTTCATACAGCATGATTTTCTTTTTCAACAGAAATCCCAGCTCTTACCCATGCTTAAATGCAAAATCGTTGAGAGGAAAACTACATACCACATCAGTACCTGGGCTATGCATTTTATTCTAACATTTTTTTGCTTCACAATTCACTGGCGAAAAGAAATAAGAGATTTGTATTACTGTGATTCCAACTTACCGAACAAATGTGAAGTTTATGCAGTTTTAAAATGTTATAGTTCAATGTGCCTTTTGAAGAAAGGCTAATTTTGCCACTCCGATTGATAGTCATAACATTTGGAAACAGAAATATTACATCAATCCCAGATTTGACAAACACTGAAACTTCAGCCCAGTCAATCAGTGAATTTGACACCAGACGTTCTTGTGTGAAGATGAAGTACCATCACAGAGAAGGACTTATCTGATGTGACAACCCAATGCATTTTCCTGGTAAATGCAAAAGCAGCTTCTCCCCAGAACACTGTCACCCCAATGTAAGGAGATGTGTTCCTTCAACTATTTAGGCTCTAAGTTATTTAGGACTTTGTAGATCAATGCAGACCCTGAACTCATGTCTGAACTACAAAAACACATCTCTTTCAGGATTTATGCTCCATGTTTCATGACAGCAACTTGGGTGTCTTTATTCTTCAAATCTACAATTTCAGATTGCCCTCAGGGGTATGCCTTTTATTCAATATTTCTCAAATTCTGCTCCTCCAAATGCTTTGGACTTCAGCTTTCACAATTCCTAACAGCTGGTAAGCTGCCCAGAATTTCTGGGAGCTGAAGTTCAAAACATTTGGATGAGTAGAGTTTGAGAAACACTAATAATGATGCCTTGTCTCCAACTGCCCCTAAATCTCTCTCTCTCTCTCAGTGACTTATTCAGATTGAGTGTTTAGTGTTGGTCTGGGGATATTTCTTTGCCTTGCTGTGCTCCTGGAGCTTCAGGGCCTGCAAAACATGCTGGGGGGAAAAAGAAAAAGTATGTGTCTAGAAGTCCAACTCTGATTTTGAAAACTCCTTTTTGAAAAGTTAAATAATATAGAAGGGCTGCTTATATATACTACTACGGATTTAAACTATTGTTGTCGAGTAGATAGTTGTGTTATTCCCTGTGTGCCACCATCACTCCGCCTCAAAAGCCTAAAATGGCTTTATTAACAAACCTTGCTGAGAGATCACCTGTTCCCAGCACCGACTGGTAGATAAGTCGACCCAGATTTTCTGTGTCAATTTTCTCCAGCTTATACATGAGTATATATGGTAGAACCCTCAGCCAAAGAACTCTACTGCCTTACTGAATTATCAGCCCCCAAACTGCAGGGGATGTAGTCAAGGCAGTTAAGATTAAACTGTACTGCTGTAATTTTATAGTTTTAATGGGCTCAGAGGCACTTCACCTTTTTTGAGACAAAATAAATTAGGGGATGAGACCCACAAAAACAGCACAATAGACATTGTTCAAGGTAATACAATATTTCCTATTCTGCTCATAAAGCTCTCAAATTATAAGTGTATTTTTGTCATTGAGTTAAATCTAATCTAATATCTTCTAGCAATTGACTCTAGTTGTCACTGATGTAACAAGTATGTGCCCCACCCTATCTACATAACAGCTTCTGTGGTGGTTGTTTAAAACCACAATCTCCCACTATATACAAACTGGGAAATTGGAATTTAATCTCATTTACTGAACAGCAGATAAAAATACAATTAGATGTTCTGCATCTCGTCAGTTTCTAGTAACAGCAAAAGAATCAGCCACAAAACTTATGGTATTTTCCTTAAGTAAAAGAGTATCACTGGTATCTTAGTAGACACAGAAAGGCAACAGAATGGCAGAATGTAGCACACTGCTAAAAGTCTTCCCTTCAATGATGATTCCTTCAATGATGGCTCCTTCCTACACATGTGGTGGAGATGCGAAATGGCTAAACAATTCTGGAAAGAAGTACATGACCTATGCCAAAAGATTCTGAAATATAACATCCCTCTAAACCCAGAATGCTTCCTTCTGGGTATGACAAATATTCATTGGAGCACGAACGATGATAAACTATTCATCTACATGACCACGACGGCTAGAATCGCCTACGCAAGATCCTGGAAACAAAAGTCAAGACCTCATAAAGAAGATTGGTTGGAAAAAATCCTAGATATAATGAATATGGACAAGCTAACATCTCTGATCATGAAATCACAGAACAAATGCAGTAAGATGACAGATTGGTCTTTAATGAAGAATTGGGCAAAAGACAATGGAATTAAAATAATGATTTAAATATGAAACAGACCCACCGCCAAGGGAAAGAAGAGAGAACACACATGACTGGAGAAATAAGAGACAATATATTAATGGCTTAACCTACTATCCGGAGATACGGAAGAAACATCCTCCCCCACCTATCTTCCCCCTCCCCTTCCCCCCTCGTTCCCCCCCTTTTTTCTTTTCCTACTCCTTTCTATTTTTTCCCTACTATCCTATACCCGAAATTGTTCCACCACTTTTATTGTTATTTGAAAAACCCTAATAAGTTAGATATATATATATGTGTGTGTGTGTGTGTGTGTGTGTGTGTATATATATATATATATATATATATATAAATGATGATTCCTATTTGAGACAGAAACACGCATATTTGAGCTACTTTTCATTAAAATGTAAGAAGTTGCTTAAAAAAAGTAAAAACTAATTTAAATCCAGCAAACTTGGTAGATGATTAAAATTGTATTTACTTAGACAGGAAGAAACTTACTATTCATATCCTTAGATTACTTATCCTGTTCAAAGTGCTGATTTTAAAATGCATCCAATATATTTATTACATTCTGATCTTTTCCTCATGTACTCCACCTGCCAAAATTTGTCAATAGTTTGGGTAAAAAAAACGGGTGTAACTCCATGATGTTCAAACAGAATACAGCTCATTTAATGTATCTTTTGCTTCTCCTCTCATTCAATATTTCCACAAATATTCTCCTGGGGATTAGGGAGCACTAGTGGGCATTATGAGCACAGGAGGAGATATTTGACTCTAAGAATTCTTTGATATTAAGATCTATCTCCCTAATTAGGAGCAGTTCCTCCCCTCTCTGTAGAAAACAGACCACACTATTCAATGGAGTTCCTTAATCCTTAGAAAATTTTAGGGAAGAGAAAGATCTATTACACAAAGTTGACTGTTACAGAACATCTTCACTTCATACCATATTATCACACTTTTAGTCAGATTGTATTTCTGCTCAGCTGAAATAAATTCAGCTTAAAACTTTGCAGAGCTGTCAAAGCAAACATTAAGACTAAGCAAATTGTACGACAGTATTTATCAGACCATTCTATCTGGTGATAAAGCTACAAATGCTCATTTTTACTTATTCCGTTCTGGCAATAAATTCAAACACAGCATTAAACTATAGTTATATGAATGCTTGTGCAGTTCAACTCCTATAATACGCCATTTTTTCATTTTCTTTTTTTTATGCTTATTCAGTTTGATTTTACTTTGTTCTTAACTGCAGTTTAGTGCCCAAACCCAGTCAACTTTTGTTTAGTCTTAATTATAGTTAAGAGAATACAGTTGGGGTCCAGGTTATCTGAAGGACTGTATCATAATATGGTTTCATTAGCATTGTTTTATATTAATTGTTAGCTGCCTTGATTCTTCATATTAACAAAGGCAGGATACAAATAAAGTAAGGGAGTAAATAAATAGAATAGGCAAGTGGTTTCTGGTGTTGAGACTTAATATAATAATTCCTTACAAAGTTAAATCACAGAGACTCATATGAAGTTTAAGTGCTTTTATTTTTAAGCAACTGTCTCTTGTTTTCAAGCTTTATTCCACAAGCAAACCTATGGAACATTTTTATACAAGATGTAAAAAAACTCGGTTGTTAAACTGGAAGTTACACACACTAGCAAGAATGCCAAGTGGGAATCAGATGAGAAGCAGGTGGTACTTTCTTCCACAGTTAAGATCTTTTTCTTGTAAAAACCAAATTAAAGGGCCAGCTCAGATTTTTGTTTTGGATCTAAGGGCCCTTCCAGACAAGCCCTATAACCCAGGATTTCTGCATTAAACTGGATTACATAAGACTCCACTGCCAGGTAATCTGTGATAAACAGAAAACCTGGGATCAGATCCTGGGATATTGGGCCTCTCTGGAAGGGCCATAAATCAATCAGGATAAGGAGACTATATCCAAACAAGCCTACCTTTTCCTACTTTATTTGGTTACAGTGTCTGATATATCCAAAACCCTTTACTATGACCAATTTTTCAAAGTGAAGTAAAGCATTACCTGTGAACAAGGAAACTCTCACCAAATACATTACCAAATAAGAAAACACTAGGAAAGGTGACACAAAATGAAATGATGGATGAGAGAAACCAATGTATTAGGAAGACAGTCTGGAACAACACTTCTGTTATTATCAGCAATTGAGAGATTCAGGAAAATGAATGCAGGAGCACCATGGTAATTGCATTCTAATGCACCATGAAAACCAAACAATTCACTATTTGCTACAGCTAGTATGGAAAAGGCGCAAGAGAATCCCAGTACCTCTGGTTTGCTTGACACAAGCTCAAAAACTATATCACTATACACGTAGTGATGTACTCGTATGACGAAAGACACAAATTTAATTATTAGAATGGCCTTAGGTGCTTGATCGAAGTCTAAGATTAACTGTCTCAGTACTGAAAAGTGATACAATTAAGAAAGTAACCAAGCCATTACCTGCTTCATTTCTCCCTGGAAGCAAAAAGCAGGTGTGGGAAAATCTGTGCCATACTTCTACTACAAAAAATGCCTAATTATTTGCTTTTTGTACACACATTACATTTTGGGATAAAACATGGTTTTTGCCAATTACTTTATGAATGCATTTAAGGAACTTTTGTTTTTCATTTTATTTTTTACATTTCCAATTCCACTCTGAAGTGTTAAGAACATCCTTGGGAAATTAAGGGAGGTGAGGAAAGTTACAGTGAAAAACTGAAGAGAAGGGGGGGGGATGAAAGGGGCATTAAACTAAAATTAAATAAATGCAATAATTTCTGCACTGGTTCACATGTCAACAGCACTGCTGAAAATTCTGGAGCACTTGAATAAGCTCTCTCTGCCAGTGGAAGTGGTTAAAGGAATCAAGAAGCATATATCCATAGTTCAGTGTTGTGTATAAACTGAGATCCTTGAAATGTTTCTCTTCTCACAAACCAGGACCATACATCAGGGTTTGTTCTTTTCAAATGAATCTTGGCTATGATGGGACAGGAACAGGGCATGGATTTATTTGGCTATTATTATTAGCAAGAGGAATAAAATTGAGGCATTTCAGGAGTGCACTCAGGGACTCATTTCAGAGCTTTTACATCTGCACATGCTCACTCTGTCTGAAGTCTCAACATGAATTTGGTCTTTTATACCTCTCCAAATATCCAAATTAAATCCACGATGTGACAAGAAAGCAACATCCAGACCAATTAAGCATCAGAAGAGCATTTCTTCCATATTGCATTTTGGCTGCAATGGGGGAGGGGAAACAGTTATAGCAGTTTCCCATTCAATTTAGAGACTAAATAATCTTGCAGGTTCTTAGGACATGACTTGGTTACAGGAAAAAAAAACCCTGTATGTATATAACTAAAGTCAGTTATATGTACATGAAGTTACCAAGGGAAAAAATATGAGATGATATATATTCCAGCCAGTGTCTGACAACCTGATAGCATATGCACAATCATCAGAACACAGGGACAAAAAACATCATAATATCCATCCCAAAATTAGCACATCAGCCTAATATTCAAAGCTAATATTATCAGAAGACAGGATGAAACTGTTACTTCAAATCCATTGACATAAAGAAACTGGCCAGAGATAGATAGATAGATAGATAGATAGATAGATAATCGTTTTGTTCATTCAAAAGTCCTATCACAGAGTTTTCTGGTAAAATTTGTTTCCATGAGGTTTGCAATTGTTTTCCTCAGAGGCTGAGAGAATGTGACTTCCCCAAGACCACTCTGGAGATTTTGTGGACAAACAGGGATTCAAACCCTGGTCTCCAGAGTTATAGTCCAACACTCAAACCACTATCATGCCAGCTCATATGCATATCATTAAACTAAACTAAGTTTACGCTCTACTGGTATAAAGCAGAGAGAATTAAAGTGGTGCAGGCTTCATCACAGCAACAATTGTATGTAAGCATACAGAATTTATGGGAAGATTAGATGAGTGCTGCCTAAGACTGGACACCATCTGGATTTTCTGCCTGGAAGGTCAAGATATGATGAGCTAGCTAGTCTCAGAAGCTAATTCTTATTTTCACTTTATTGTTTGAGCCTAATTACTTTTAATTTCTTTTAAAATAGGGTTATGGGTGTGAAGTCAAAAGTCAGACAAGAACAGTTTAAATATATAGTTTCATGTTTCTCTTTTATGTCTTTTATAAGCTCTTCTCCAAATATTAAGTTAAACATATTTAGCTTCTCTGATGTTAAGATGTGATAACCAGAAGGCAGAGAATACAGAACATTCTACAACTCTTCCCTATGCAGTTTAACTTTGTTTACATTTTGCAAGCCGGCTAAACACAGGAGCTGAACACAGGAGCATAACCTTACATGTTGGTGACTCAACACCCAGCTTGTCTTTGTGCAAGTTTCTGTGTTATCGGAACAAAAAAAAACCCCAAGCCATCAGTCCAGGAAAAATCTAACCTCTTCCGTCTACTTCCTTATACTTCCCCCCCCCTCCCACTCCCTTGGGCCATTCACCTAAGTCAAAACTAACACATTAAATATATTATTATACAAAGAAAAGTGCAAACCATCACCTAAATTATATGTTACAAAATGTGGTTTGGTTCCTATCTGAATGATGGCAAGAATGTTTCATTTCGAAGGGCAAGAAATCTATTATAAGGAGTCTTGATACCTAGAATCCTAACAGCTATATTGTGGCATTTGAGGGTATTATGATATAATACACTCAAAAGTTGCCAGATACAAATATATGACTGGGACAGGATGTAAACAGTGAGGTCAGAAAGAAATGAAACCTCAATAATATACGAAGTATAGACAGTAGTGGCATCAATATTATTGACAATGACCATCCACACAAAGCTATGGTGGTCATAATGTATACATAGGAAAAAATATTAACAAATGTAGCTTGACAAAAAAAATCTATAATTCTAATTCAAGTCACAAATATTTTACCACCAGAAAAATTCTAATTAAACAGTTTCATGGTGGCATCTCCCCTTGAAATCCTACAATTTGTAAACAGTCATTATAAAGTCAATGGTAGAATATCCAAGCGCCCTCAACAAATGGCCATCCAGCCTCTGCTTAAAAACTGCCAGAGAAGGAGACACACTCCAAGGGGCTGTCAAATAGAAAATTCCCTCTAATATTTAAGTGGAATCTCTTGACCCGCAGTTTGAATCCATTGCTCCATTGTTTCTTAGGCCCCTTCCGCACAGTTGAATAAAATCCCACATTCTCTGCTTTGAACTGGAATATATGGCAGTTCAAGGCCAATATTGTGGGACTTTCTGCCGTGATATTCTGAGTTATATGTCTGTGTGGAAGGGCCCCTAGTCTCCACAGCACCAGAAAACGATCCTGCCCACTCCTCAAAGTGATATCATTGCATACTTAAACATAGTTATTATGCCCCTTTCTCTCAACCTTCTTTTCTCCAAGTTAAACATCCCCAGCCCTACAGTAAAAAACAAAACAAAACAAAAACAGAACCTAATAAGGGAGGTTTATAAGGGTGGCCTTTGCGGTCTCTTCTAAGGCCCCTTCCACACAGCTGAATAAAATCTCAAAGTCTCTACTTTTGAACTGGAATATATGGCAGTGTGGACTCAGATAACCCAGTTCAAATCAGATATTGTGGAATTGTCTGCCTTGATATTCTGAGTTATGTGGAAGAACCCCTAGTCTCCAGACCACCAAAAAAACTACCCTGGTCCTTCCTCAAAGTGACATCCTTTACATATTTAAACATGGCTACCTTGTCCCCTTCTCTCAACCTTCTTTTCTCAAAGCTAAACATCTCCAGTCCTGTAATAAAAAATACCAAACAAAACAAGCCACCCCCAACAAACCCAGAATCTAATAAGGGAGGTTTATAAGGATGGCATTTGCGGTCTCTTCTAACTCAGGGCCTTTCCACATAGCCGTATAACCCAGAACAACAAGGCAGAAAAACTCACACACAATATCTGCTTTGAACTGGGGTATCTGAGTCCACACTGCCATATATTCCATTTCAAAGCAGAACATATGGGATTTTATTCAGCTGTGTAGAAGAGGCCTCAGATAACCCAGGGCCTTTCTACACAACCCTATATCCCAGAATATCAAGCAGGGGCGGTCTGACCGGTAGGCAAAGGACGATGCTGCGTGGGGCGCCATCTGGGTAAAGGGTGCATTCCCCCGCCCGCCAGACAGCGTCCGGCCGATGTTCCGCTTTTGGGCCTTGTGCGCTCTGACGCCACGCCATAGCAAACCTCCCTGCGTGCCGAATAGGGAGTGCTGTGTTTACAGGCTAATGCGTCTGCGCACAGGAGCTTCTGGGCATGCGGGGGGGGGGGGGCGTGCTGAATAGGGAGTGCTGTGTTTACAGGCTTCTGCGCACAGGAGCTTCTGGAAATGCGCGGGGGGGGGGGCGCCAAAATAATGTTCGCTTACCATTTAAAATTACCTTAGACCGCCCCTGATATCAAGGCAGGAAATCCCACATTATCTGAGTGTGGACTCTGATAACCCAGTGCAAAGCAGATATTGTGGGATTTTCTGCCCTGATATTCTGGGATGTAGGGCTGTGTGGAAAGGCCGCCAGTTCAAAGCAGATATTGTGGGCCCTTCCACACAGCCATACAGTATAACTCAGAAGATCAAGGCAGAAAATCCCACAATATCTGCTTTGAACTGGGTTATCTGAGTCCACACTTAGATAATGAGGGATTTTCTGCCTTGATATTCTGGGATATATTTATTATTTATGACATTTATATGCTGCCCTTCTCACCCTGAAGTGGACCAAGGGGCTTACAAGATATATAAATACACACACACACAATATATTATATTATTAGCATAGTGCAATATCATTATGATATATTACTATATTGTACTATACCCCTCTCCATTGGTGCCACCTTGTTGTGGGGGAAAGGCTTGAGTACCCTAATGAAGTTGTGAGCTATGTTGGCGGTGGCATAATAGCCATGCCAGACAGGTCACAACCGAAGGGTCTGTCAAAGAGCGTCAATGGGCAGGATGGGCTCTCTAGCCTTTTGGCAACCATCCTATGAGAAAGAAAACTCTAAATTCAAACCCGGGCAGATGGTGCTCGTCTAACCCTGTAAGGCAGCGGTTCTCAACCTGTGGGTCCCCAGATGTCTTGGCCTTCAACACCCAGAAATCCTAAAGCTGGTAAACTGGCTGGGGTTTCTGTGAATTGTAGGCCCAAACACCTGGGGACCCACAGGTTGAGAACTACTGCTGTTAGGTCAACCATCTAAGAGAGGAAACTCGAACCAAACCTACGACCTGAGGACCTCGCTGCCACCATCCTAGACATGCTAGGCCCCGGCAGACGAACCTTTGGTTTAAACTGAGGCCAGTTCTGTGCACGCTGCGCTCCACCAGAAAAATCCACTGCACAGGCTCAGGGGCGGACCAAGCTGTTCCCGGGGGGTATGTGAAAAAAAAATTTGCGCCCCCCCCCCCAGTGTGCATGCGCCAATCTGCGCGCGCACTGGCTCCAGAGTGCGCCTCCCGCTTTGGCGGCCAGTGCGCACGCACCAATCTGCGCACGCACACTGGCTCCAAAGCGGGAGCCAGTACGCATGCGCTGAACTTTTTGCGCATGTGCAAAAAGCTCCGTGCATGCGGAAGCGCGGCCGGAGCGCCCTGGGCTGCCTAACAAAGGCGCGGGGGCGGCTGCGGAGGCCTGGCTGGCGCGGCGGCAGGGCAGGGCGGCACGGGCGCCGCGGGCGCTGCGGAGCCGGCGCGGCGGCGCCCCTCCCGGGTGACATCGCCCCTCCCGGGCGACTTCGCCTCTCCCCGGTGACATCACCCTACGCGGCTGCTTTGTCCGCCTAATGGACGAACCGGCCCTGCACAGGCTCGAAGGACACATTTATTTGCCATGGTACTACACCGCCTCTCTCAGCCCGAAGGCAACTTGACACATCCAACTTTTAGTCATCGACGCGCTTGAAGAGAGCGTGGGATGAGTCTCTCCTAAGAATATTTGTTTGCGAAGTAATGCCACAGAGAGTACTATACCATTATATTGTAATATTATAAGTATTATATGTAATATAAAATATAATTATCATATCGTATTATTATTATCAGTACTATATTGTATTACATTGCATATAGGGCTGTGTGGCAAGGCACTGCTGATATTGTGGGATTTCCGGCCTTGATAGCATGGGCCAAAGGGCTGTGTGGAAGGAAGGAAGGAAGGAAGGAAGGAAGGAAGGAAGGAAGGAAGGAAGGAAGGAAGGAAGGAAGGAAGGAAGGAAGGAAGGAAGGAAGGGCCCTAACTTAACTCCGATTCCGCAAAACAGGCATTGCCGGGAAGGAACTTGTGGAGACTTTCCAAAGTGTGCCCGCGAGGCGTTCCTGCGCCGGGAAAGACGCCTCCCAAGCCGGGTCCTCCTGACCGTTTCCACTCCCCTTCCTTCGCCAGGCTCCTTGGCATTTAAAGCGCTGGCTGGCCTGGCAGGAGGGGAGGGGAAGGCGAGGGGAAGAGGCGGCGGCAGCAGCAGCAGAGGCAGCAGCAGAGGCAGCCGCGCGTCCTCCTGGAGGGGCTGGCGCCTCTCTTTCATCCACCCGAGGAGGAGGAGGAGGAGGGAGGAGGAGAGCAGAGCAGAGCGGGAGAGGAGGAGGAGGGCGGCTCGGCTGGGCTCCCTGCCCCTTCCAGGGGGTGTAACGAGCGAGGAGGCGACGCCAAAACAAGGCAAAGGGAGGGCGGGCGGGAGGAAGGGGGAGACGGAGGGAAGGCCCCGAACAATAGCGAGCGGCCGGGCTCACTCACCGCACACGCAGCAGGAGAGCGACTGCCGGAAGTAGGGCAGGAGCTTGCCGATCTCGGCCAGGCACTGGGGGTCCTCTCCGGGGCCGTAGCTGAGCACCAGGCGACTGGCAGAGATGTACAGGGCCGTGGCATTCACCGGGTTCATCGCAGATGCTGAGGCCGGCGGCTCCTCTGGGCTGAGGCGAAAGCGCGGTGCGCAGGGCAGGCCAGGCGGAGGAGGCAGCGGCGGCAGCGGAGGCCCGGGCCCCCCCGCGTCCAGGCGCCCTCACCGCCAGGGCCTGCTCCTGCTCCGGCCCCCGGCCTGCCCGCTTCTGCTCCGAGCGGCCGAGGGAGGCCCAAGCTGCTACTCCATCGCGGCCTTGCAGGCCTCAAGCCGCGCGAGAGGCCTACATGCGCGGAAGGCCCGGCTCTGGTGGAGGGCCGGCGGGAAGGGGAAGGAAGGCAGGAAGGCAGGGAGGACGAGGGGCCTCCCACCCGACTTTCAGCGCGGCCTCATGACCGCGCAACCGGCGGCGGAGGCGCGCTCTCGAGGGCTCTCCTGCCGCCGCCCCCCCCCGGTTCTATGTCTTCCCGCCCGCGCGCGCGCGCGCTCCCGCCCGGCCCCAATGTCAATAGCAACCGTTAGGTCCAACCGTCACTGCGCAGCCATCGCCGCGGCCGCTGAGCGTCGCCACTACGCATGCGCGGCCATTCCCCTCCTCATCACACCCACCCCACCCCCCCTCCGCCTTTCGCGTCTTGTTGAGGGAAGCAGCGCGAGCGAGCGAGGGCGCGCGCGGGTGGACGGGCGCCTCTCCCCAGAGAGAAAACCAAGGGGGCGGGGCTTCCGTCTCCGCGACGTCACGCGTAGCCCCGCCCCCCGCTCCGGCGTCATGCGACGTACTGCTTGTTTTGCGGCCTGGTCGTTCAGTCTCAAGCCAGAAGCCCTCGCGTACAGACTTGCTTTGAAAACCCGGATATGTTTGGATTCTCACTACAGCATGAACACGAGCAATAATGTCTCTGTGCAGGGCACTGCATGCGCATATATATATATATAGAGAGAGGGTAGGGTTATATATGTGTGTGTGTGTATACACACGAATGTTTTTGAGTTAATATGCCTTTATTTACAGGCGTCTATGTAGATTGGAGAGTTTCCTTCCTTCTGCACATATATCTTGTATATAACACGTTCGGCGTGTCAAGAAGAGAAACGACAAGGCAGAAAGAACCGCAACTTGGAAACAACATCACCCAAGGAGACCTTTCTGCTGTGCTTTCTGCAACCGGGCTTGCCTATCTCAGATTGGCCTTTTAGTCATCAACGCGCTTGTGAAAAGATTCCTAAAGAATCTTCGTTCACGAAGTAATGCCGAGAGTATATACACACAATTGTTTTGAGTTAATACGCCTTCATTTATTTATAGGCGTCTATGTAGATCGGGGAGTTTCCCTCCTTCTGCATATATTTATTTATTTCAGGATTTTACCCCGTTCTTCTCAAACCCCGAGGGAGGGGGGACTCAGAGCGGCTTACAGTAGGGTCGCCACTTTTTGATATAAGAAATAAGGGACATTTACCTAAAAATACGGGATTTTTCACAAAAATAAGGGACACTTCATAAAAACTTGAAAATCAAACATTAGGCAACCCTAACTATACTCCTTTAGATGCAGCCTTGGCTTTTTCAGCCATGGCATCACACTGTTGACTGATTTTTAGACTGGGGTCTAACAGAAGCCTCTTTTTGCATGCATTCAGGGCAATGTCATCTATTTGGGTCATTCTGCAAGGAGGCACAACCCAAGCCCTCCCGACAGATGCCCGTCCGGCTCAAAAGCCCTCCAGAGACCCCCACCCTGGTGTGGCTGTGATTTGTGTGCCTGGCAGGGGGGGGGGTCACTTTCCTTCCTCTCCCAGCGGTCAACGGTGAAGGCGGCCTCACAGTCTAGGTGCCAAAAGGGGTAGCAGGATGGAGGAGGAGGAAGGAAGTATGTGTGTGTATGCCTCCTGCTGCCATCTGTCCCATCAATGCAGGAGCTGAAAATAAGGGACACGAAATTTGGGGCCAAAATAAGGGACGTCCCTTAGAATAAGGGACAGTTGGCAACCCTAGCTTACAGTAAGGCACAATTCGACGTCCACACAGTAACAATATAAAACCCCAGAACCCTTCAACAATTAAAATACATTAAAATACAATTACCTAAACATCATGCACATTCATTCCAGATTAAAACAATGTTCTGTCCATAAAAACATTGGCCCTATTCATCCACTTCCCATTAAAATCCGATCTAAAATGCTGCCTTGTGCTGGTGTGTAAACGCCTGGTCCCACAGCCAGGATTTTACTTTTTTCCTGAATGCCAGGAGGGATGAGGTGGATCGTACATCGATAGGGAGCGCATTCCACAGGCGGGGAGCCACCACCGAGAAGGCCCTCTCCCTCTCCCAGTTATATATCTTCTATATAACTGCAAGTCGCCCCAAGCCTTTCGGAAGGGGCAACTAATAAATCGAAACAATAAATAAATAACTAAAAATGTAATGTTCGTTTGTGGGATTAACAACTCAAAAACACAGGCCGAATTGACATGTATCAGGCCAACAAGGGGCCATCACACAAAAAAACTGGAAAACACAGCGGAAGAGATTTAAAAAGCCAAAAAAAAAGCATAACACCGCATGTGCAAAACCATATGTGTGTGTATGTGTGCAAACATACATATATAAACATATACACAAATATATAGACACTTATATACATACAAAATACATATACACAGACTAGGCCACAGCAACGCATGGCAGGGTGTGTGTGTGTGTGTATATGCTCTGTTCGTTTTGAGTGACATAACTCAAAACCCGCTGGATGAATTGCTGCTAAATTTGGCTACAAGACACCTATTTACCCAAGGAGTGACCATCACTAAAAAAATTGATTTTGTCATTTGGGAGTTGTAGTTGCTGGGATTTCTAGTTCGCCTACAATCAAAGAGCAATTTCATCCTATATTTTCTGTTTTTCCTCCACCACAGGCATCCCAGTGTTTCTTACTCTCTCCATTGGTGTGGAATTTGCATGACCTCGGCTACTTCCTCTCCCTTAACCCTTTCCTATTCTTTCCTATGGCACACAGCAAAAAAGAAGAATTGATCAGCAACTGAACATACTAGATAGGTTTGGGGGTGGGGAATTCACCATGATTTATATTTTATAGGAGTTGTAGGTACTGGGATGTATAGTTTACTTGCAATCTGAGAGCACTCTGAATTCTACCAATGATGGACCTGGAACTAACTTGACACACAGAACCCCCATGACCAACAAAAAATACTGGAGGTCTTTGGAGGGATTTATAGAAGTTGTCCTTCACTTACATCCAGAGAGCACTATGAACCAAAAAATGGTGAATCTGAACCAAACTTGGCATGCAAACCCAATATGCCCAAATTTGAATACTGGTGAATTTTGAGGGGAATCGGCTTGGGTATTTTGGAGTTGTAGGTACTGGAATTTATAGTTCACTTGCAATCAATGATTACTCTGAACACCACCAAAGATGGAATTGGATCAAACTTGGCACACAGAGTACCCTTGACCAGCAAAAAATACTAGAGATCTTTGGGAAAAATTCACCTTGATTTGGGCAAATTGTAGTTCATCTACATCCAGAGAGCACTGAACCCAAACACCAATGGATCCGGCACACCTCCTTTTGCCTTGCTTTCCTCCCCTCACCCTAACATTGTAACAAATCCCCCAATAAAGTATCATCAAATTGTAACTTTTCCCTCTCCATAGTGATACATTGTGTCCTTTTACTGTCTTTAATTCTCTCCAGCATGAACCTTCCCTCTCCCGAGCCTCAGATTGCTGTCTGCTCAGCCGGGATGCGTTTCTGGCATCCCGGGGAGGCCGAAACTGCGTTCCTCTGGGCCGTGGATATGGAGACCCATGGGGTCAACGGGTTGCGTTCAAACTAGTGCCATTTTTCTCCTAGACTAATTCTAAAGCTAACTGCTATCTCGCTTTTGTATTCTGGGCCCCTACGCCCAGGGAATAATCTTTTTTACCCCAAAACTTCATTAGGAGACCAGCTGATTGTCATCCATGGCTCCCTGCTACAACATTGTTTCTGCCGCTGTCTCGTTGATGTCCCAAAACCTGTGACCTGGGGAACCTGCTGCTGTCACCCCTTGGGACCCCCAGAGAGCAGAAAGGCCATCTTGGCCACTTGACGAGATGGGAATTATAGTTTTCTTCTCCCAGATGGGTAAACCCGGCTCTCAGCACTCTCAATGATCCCATTGCGAACCCAATGGACCTACAGAACCATTTCCCTTTAAACTCATGAACTCTTTGGACTTTATTGAACTTTTTGCCCCTGTTTGGAAAACGTTTTTGAACTTTTGGAAATGTTCTTCTTGAATCCCATGGACTCTTGCTATGATTTATAGAGTTTCAATGGTGTGGTTTCCTTTCTTCCCCAATATGAATATCCCCATGCCCCTTACATGCCTTTTTCCCCTTCCCCATATCCCTACATGAAATATAAAATATGAAATGTCACCTCTTTGTGAGCCCAGCATGCCAAGGCTTCAGGGAATCTCTCATTTCCTGAACCAACAAATCCCTGAACAAAAGGACTCCACAGAAACTCGCATGAAAAATAACAATGGGCATGCCCCTTCACACTTCGGAGTAACCCAGGGTTAGCCCACCTGGAGGATATGCCCCTTGGACAATTTAATCCTCTCTCACAAAGGGTGACATTCCGCTTGCGGAGGATTTGGATGCCACCATAGCGTCTTCCATTGTTTTCTATCCCTCTGGCCGATACCAGAACTCAGATACAATCACCATATCCATATCCAGGACCAAGGATGACAAGGGTTTGGCGTTCGCGTCAGACGAAGATGTATATTTCAGACACTCAGAACAATAACCGCCAGTTTGAGGGTTAAGGAAAGCCATTGCCAGCAATTGCACAAACAATTTAATCCACTCATCTTTTACCCCAATTCATTGTTTCCCGCCCGGACTGCCTCCTCGCTCCTCATTGGATGAGAGACCGAGGCGGTGCTGGCTCCCTGATTGGCTGAGGCGCAGCCAAGCCGTCTGCGCCTCTCAGCCAGCTGATGACACCATCCAATCAGCGTAAAGCCAGTGAGGGGGGCAGGAGCAGGAAATATGAATTTGACAGCCGTGTTTTTCCTATATAAACTGTATATTTTGCCTTGTAAATTATGTCAGCTTTGGCAAATGATTGCAGTTTGACATCTGCTCCAGCTGGAACGAAATAAACAACTTGGGGGATTTTCTTCAGCCTTGGTGAGATTTTATTTGGAAAAAAATAAACAGGGAAAACTCACCGGGCACTTCCTTCTTGCCAGGGTTATATCGGATCCTCTTTGGTGGGTCTGACTGGTCTCTGCCTTCAGGGCAAGACCCCCGAATTCTTGCTCGAAATCACTTTCTTTGAATACTGGACCTCATTTCCCAGAATTCCTTCCCATAACTTAATATGGGTAAGCTTTCTGGGAGTTGAAGTGTGTAAAGATATTGGGGGGGGGGGGGGCGGGTTGCATACACATGCGCGCGCACACACACATAATCCCTCCCGTGCGTGTTCCCAGAAACCCAGCAGAGGAGCCTCCATGCTGTGGACCCAAGGGCCCTGAACTCCCAGGCAGCCAAGAGGGAAGGGAAGGGAAAGGAAAGGAAGGGTAGGGGGTGGATCTGGAGGAGGGGGTGGGTCTGGAGGAAGGTGCGTGTCGCCCCCCCCCCTCTCATTCCTTCCTTTCTCCCCTCCCTCTCCTGTTGGGCTTTTGAAAATGGCCAAGCAACAATGCAATGGGAGGAAGGAAGCAAGCAAGCCAAGCAGGCAAGCAAAGCGGGCAGCATCTCCAGCAGGAAGAGCAGGCTGGCTCTCGGTGGGATGAGTTTCTCTCTCCGCTCGCGAGGAGGAGGCCACGGCAGCTGGGCTTAGAGGAGGCCTGCATGTACAGCTGCAGGTTGAGTGGCACACCGCATCTGAAATGCTTTGGACCAGAAGTGCTTGGGAGGGGAGAGGCAGGGGCTAGACTAGAGAGAGGGATATCCGGGCCACCCTTCCCCCCCCTCTCTCCCTCCCACCCCCTCTCTCTCAGCTGCTCGTTTTTCCCCCTCCTGCAGGAGGGGAGCGGGGGCCAGAGGCTGTTGTTTAAACGCATGCTGTGTATAGTCATTTAGCTTTGTGGGGTTTTTAAGTCCTTTCCGCTGGGTTTTTTTTTTGGGGGTTATGAGTGATGGTCACTCATTGTCAGGATTTTGATTTTTGGGGTGGGGGAGCTGAGTCTGAGTGAGAGAGCATCTCCCCTAGCAAACCTTTTGTATCGTTATCCCAATACCCCCATGCATATGGGATATATTGAGCATGGTGATCAGATCATGATAACAGTTTAAGTAATGTACCAGTAAGGCCTTCTCGCAGACAACCCTGAGAATTGGGGGGGGGGGTGCCCCCCCCAGCTACGGGCCTGCTCATTGGTCTGTTAGGGGTATAGTGTCCAAATTTCATGTCAATTCGTTGAATGGTTTTTGAGTTATGTTAATCCCACAAATGAACATTGCATTTTTATTTATATACTAGCCATCCCCTGCCACGCGTTGCAGTGGCCCAGTCTGTGTATACGTGTTTTGTGTGTATATGTGTATATATTTGTGGTTTTGCACATGCATGCTGTGGCCTAGTCTGTGTGTGTTTTGTGTGTGTATATATATGTGTATATGTGTGTGCTTAAGTCCATTCAGCAGTTCACCTACCTGGGAAGCATCCTCTCTTCAGATGCCAAGATTGATAAAGAGATAGATCACAGATTAGCAAAGGCATATAGTGCATTTGGAAGGCTTCACAAAAGAGTCTGGAGCAACAAGCACCTGAGGCAAAGCACCAAAATCAGTGTGTACAGAGCTATCATACTGTCTATTCTCCTTTATGGGTCTGAAACATGGGTCACCTATCAACAACACCTACGACTCCTCAAACGCTTTCATCAGCGCTGTCTTCGCTCAATCCTAAATGTACACTGGACTGACTATGACTATGTGATGAATGTTGCTGTCCTTGAGCAAGCAGGGATCACCAGCATTGAGGCCATGCTATTGAGAACACAGCTGCGCTGGGCAGGGAACATCTCTAGGATGGAGGACCACCGCCTCTCAAAGATACTACTCTACGGTGAACTCGCCACGGGTCAGCGCAAGAGAGGCACCCCAAAAAAGAGATATAAGGACTCCCTGAAACAGCATCTCGGGCTCGGCTAGATTGATCACCAAAAATGGTCCACCCTGGCCTCACATCGGGAGGCATGGAGACGCATTATCCACAATTCTGCAGCCTCTTTCGAGAAGACATGCCAAATGGGTCTCGAAGAGAAACGACAATGCAGAAAGAACCGCAACTTTGAAACAACATCACCCAAGGAGACTTTCTGTGCTTTCTGCTACCAGACTTGCCTATCTCAGATTGGCCTTTTTAGTCATCAACGCACTTGTAAAAAGCGTGGGATGAGTCCTTCCTAAGAATCTTCATTCGCAAAGTAATGCCGAGATATGTGTGTATATATTTGTGTATATATGTGTGTTTGTATATATGTGTGGTTTTGCGCACGCATTGTAATGTATTTTTTAGTTGTTTTGGAATTTTATGTACCATCTACTGCATTTTCCAGTGTTTTTATGAGTGATGGTCACTCGTTGGCGTGATTCGTCCAGTGGTTTTTGAGCTATGTTATTCTCAAAAACGAATGTTATATTTTTATTTATATCGATACTAGTTGTCCCCTGCCACGCATTACTGTGGCCCAATCTGGGCCCTCCCAAGTTGGTATCTAATATATGTAATTTCTTTATGCTTGTGAGTAAACGGTATTTCTTGCTGGGGTTTTTTTGTCAGTGTTGATGTGGAGATTATCTGGTTTGCCTACTCTGGAACATGCAACATCTAATTGTCCTTCTTTAGGGGTCTCTTTCAAATCTATGATACTATATCTGTGTCTGTGTGAATCATATCTATCTATATGGCTGGATGGCATTTTGTCAGAAGGGCTTTGATTACGTTTTCTTGCCCTGGTGAAGGGAGTTGGACTGGATAGCCTTAAGTATTTTCTATTGGTCATAGCGGTTCTGTGTGGGAAGTTTGCCCCAATTCTGTCATTGGTGGGGTTCAGAATGCTCTTTGATTGTAGAGGAACTATAAATCCCAGCAACTACAACTCCCAAATTACAAGGTCTATTTTCCCCAAACTCCATCTGTATTTATATTTGGGCATATGGAATATTCGTGCCAAGTTTGGTCCAGATCCATTATTGTTTGACTACACAGTGCTCTCTGGGTGTAGGTGAACTACAACTCCCAAACTGAAGGTCAATGCCCACCAAACCCTTCTAGTGTTTTCTGTTGGTTATGGGAGCCTGTGTGCCACATCTGGTTCAATTCGATCATTGGTGGAGTTCAGAATGCTCTTTGATTGTAGGTGAACTATAAATCCCAACAACTACAACTCTCAAATGACAAAATCAATTTTTAGTGATGGTCACTCCTTGGGTTAGTTTGTATCATGTGGCCAACTCTGGCGACAATTCATCAAGTGGTTTTTGAGTTATGCTAATCCCACAAACAAACATTACATTTTTTATTTATAATATTAAAATCTGTTAACAGTCCCCCTTGCATATAACTTGTAGCTTTCTAACTCATCTTTTTCTCCCTGTTTCTCTTTGTATAGCACAGGCAGAGGCCAGATCACAGCATCCAGCCACTATAATGGCCAATCTATTGATTAATTTCTTGGACTATGACCAGCCTCAAATCATTACTCAGCTATGAAGCTCATTGGAAGAACTTTGATAAGCTGCGATTTTAAAATCTAGTTTATCTCACAGGGTTTTTGTGACTATACAATAGGAGAAATGTGTGGGGTATACATTTTATTTTATAAATTAAATAAACAAGAAAAAAGAAGATCCTGTCATACATTAAGGGAACCATTGACCACATAGGGAAGCTGATGAAGAAATGCAACCTACAAACTATCTATAGACCCACTAAGAAAATCCAACAAATGCTATGCTCAGCAAAGGACAAGAGGGATCATCCACTGCAGGAGTCAACCATATACCATGCAGCTGGGGCCACCAAACACAGCACCCAAACATGAATCAAGGAACATGAAAGGCAACCACAGACTTGTTCAACCAGAGAAGTCAGCCATAGTAGAGCATTTTATGAACCAGCCTGGACAGAGCATATTATTTGAGAACATAGAAATGCTGGACCACTCTAACAACCACAATGTCAGATTACACAGAGAAGCCACTGAAATCCACAAGCATGTGTACAATTTCAACAGAAAGGAGAAAACCATGAAAATGTACAAAATCTGGCTACCAGCATTTAACAACTCTAAAATAAGAACAACACTCAGAAAATGGGGGAATTCCAGACAAGAAACAATCAGAGTCAGCTAACACCTTCCAACAAAGGATTCCCCTAGGCAGGAAGCAGCCAGGCTTTGAAACTGCAAGGTTATTCAATGCCAATCAAGCTGGCCAAAAAGACAAGTCTCCTCAAGCAGACAAGAGTTCTTTCTCCCACCCTGGACATTCCATAGATATATAAACCTTAGTTGCCTAGTTTCCAACAGACCTCCCAACCTCTGAGGATGCCTGCCATAGATGTGGGTGAAACGTCAGGAGAGAATGCTTCTGTAACATGGCCATACAGCTTGGAAAGCCATAGCAACCCAAAAGATCTTTTGCTTAGCTCTAATCAGTGCAATTTTGTACCAGGTTTAAGCCCTCTAGAGCAGGGGTGCTCATTAGGTAGATCGCTCATTAGGTAGATCGTGTAGAGCGTCTTGGTAGATCGCAGGCAGGGCGGGAGGAAGGCTCAGTCCCGCCCCGCAGGCTCCTGACGCCGCCCAGATGCAGAAGGAGGTTGGACCGGATGGCCCTTGGAGGTCTCCTCCTATTCTAGGTACCCATTATTATTATTATCAGAGGCTGAATGGCCATCTGTGAGGAATGCTTTGATTGTGTTTTTCCCTTATGGCAGAAGGAGGTTGGACTGGATAGCTCTTGGAGGTCTCCTTCTACTCTAGGAACCTATTGTTGTTGTTATTATTATTATTAGTAGTAGTAGTAGCAGTAGTAGCAGAGGCTGAATGAATATGATCATTATTATTATCATTATGAATAAATTGAGGGGTTTATTATACTCACATTTAGTTGAATTCAGTCTTAAAATATATGGCTCTCACTGAAATAAATTTCCAAATATTTTGCTTTTATGGCTCTCTAAGTAGTGGGTAGGTAGATCATTTTGACTTGGTTGTTCTAAAAGTAGCTCGCATGCTGAAAAAATGTGAGCACCCCTGCTCTAGAGCTTCCCTAGTGACTTAATAAGGATTGCAGAAGTAGCACTAACACATATTGGCCAGAATAAAACCCTTATGCTGTATTAACATTGATGCAGGAAAGTGACCAACAGCATTCAGTACTGACATAAGCAAAGGCTTTAAGTAGTTGCTTTTTCCTCAAGAGCAAAAATTCAACAGGATATTTTGTCACATACAGTAAATGTTTTGGGAACTGATGTATTTTATCCTGCATATCTCTCACACATATGTAATGGGAAACAATACATTCTCACTACATGAACGTGCTGCCATAGGGTTCACACAACATAGGGCTTATTCACACTGACCATTTAATGCAGCTTGAAGCCAACTTCAAACTGCGGCAGCTACAAAACACAGGCCGCCCATGTGCATTGCATCATGAATGAAGGCCAATAAAGCACCTTAAGCAAAGTCGGAGCCGGGGAGAGATGGAATTAAGTCCCTTAATGTGTAGCAAGCCCCAAATGTAAAGCAGGTGGCATGGCAAAATTGTTTCTGCAGAATGCAAAATACTTTGTAGACACCTGCTGGAGTACTTGGGGGGAGGGGGATGTCAGCTGTTAAAAACACCCCAGGGTCATGGCTAGGCAGGAGGAGGTTAGCTAACTTCCTGAGACAAGTAATTGATTGCCTCCACTATTGAAATTCCCCCTTTTAAAGAAATTCCCTTTACCTCCTAAGCCTCTGGAGTGCTGGTGTAAATCTCTAGGGTGGAAAAATAAAAACACACGTAGTAGTTTCAGACCCGATCCTGTAATAACTTAATAATCTGTACAGCAAAACTGGTTTCTTCCAAACCACTTCCAAATCGACCTAAGTAGTCCGTGCAGATGAGTCCATACTCTTCCCTTCTTGGAAGAGAAAATCACGAGCATGAGACTTCAGTTTTAAGAGGACAAGATTTATTTAAAGCATGGCGGGGCAGTTGCCTCAGAATGAAGGACTATGAATGCCCCCTACTAAACCCAAATGACCACAAACCCTGCACACCAAAAAGGGTTTTTCTGGTCTTTTTTTTAAAACATGGAAGTTTATTTTCTCAAGGAAGATGTTACCAGATGTAACTTCTATCTTGGAAAAATAGTTTTGGCATTTGGAGCAGCAGCTATTTAAAAAATAAATCCACATTGCAGTCATGTTATCCTAGAGCAGTGTTTCTCTGCTCCTCCAGGTGTTTTGGACTTCAGCTCCCAGAAATCCTGGCCAACTTACCAGCTGTTGGGAACTGTGGGGGCAGAAATTCAAAACGCCTGGAGGAGGAAAATTTGAGAAACACTGCTCTAGATTGTTTACTGGCAATTCATTTCAAAACAGCTGCAGTTATTATTTTCATCCCTCTTTTTTATTTAAATTCCAGGACACATCAATTTTTTAATGTCAGGATCGACTTGAGAAACTGCAGGTTGCTTCTGATGTGAAAGAATTGGCCGTCTGCAAGGCTGTTGCCCAGGGGACACCAGGATGTTTTTTGATGTTTTACCATCTTTGTTGGGGGCTTCTCTCATTCCTCGCATGGCAGAGGGAGCTCATCCGCGGTCTCCCCAGATTTGAACCTGTGATCTATCGTCTTCAGTCCTGCTGGCACAAGGGTTTAACCCATTGCACCACCAGATGATTCATATCATGTTTTAAAGGTGCATTTATAGATGTGGTTCATACTTCTTTTTTGCCACACCATAAATGATGTATTGTGAGCTAGGCTGTAGTGTTAGCATGCTGGACAATTTCAAGATAGCAGGTAATCCTACCTTTATTTTCTCTTTATAAAAGTGAGAGGAAGTAATAACATCATAATGCATCTGTGAAATGTGGCGTAGCTGGATGGGTGTGTGCAGCACCGGGAATGTGGCGCAACTGGCTGGGTGTCAGCTGCATAAGATCTCTACTGACCAGAAGGTCATGAGTTCAACGCCTGTCCAGGTCAAGGTGGACTCTTGACCTGTTGTGTAGCCTGTTGTTGACCTTTGCAACCAAAAAGACAGTTGCATCTGTCAAGTAGGAAATTAAGGTACCACTTAGTGGGGAGGCTAAATTTAACTGATTTACAAGGCCATAAAAAAGATCTCCAGAAAACACGCTGAGGAATGGAGGCGTGCAACAGCTCCCCCTGGTGGCCAGATGTTAAAACATTTCCTCTGTCTGTCTTGTGTGTTTGTGTGTCTAAATGTAACGCGTACATTGTAATCTGCCCTGAGTCCCCTGTGGGGTGAGAAGGGCGGAATAGAAATGAAGTAAATAAATAAATAAATATCACTTTTGTTCTAAAATTCTAATTTCTGAAAAATATTTCAAAAATGGACAAATTTGAACCTTAAAAAATGTCCCAATTATTTTATTATTATTATTTGTGGAGCAGGGAGAACGTCTAGTAAGGATCCAAAGCATTTCTATATCTAGCAACAAACAGCTCTCCCTCCCAACAGAAATGAATCCACTAAAAAACTCAGAATTTACAATCGTGGGGGGGGGGGGGCTGCTTTCGATCCCACCACCCTCCGCAAGCATGACTGGCAAAGACGAGAGACAGGGCCTTCTTGGTGGTGGCCACCCATCTGTGGAATGCACTCCCCAGTGAAATCAGGGCACCTCCATCTCTCCTGTCCTTCAGGAAAAAAACTAAAGTCTTGGCTCTGGGACCAAGCATTCGGGCAGCTGGCTGAGCCACAATTGTAATGACTCCTGAGAATTGCCAACGAAGAGACCTTGGACTGGAACTCTGGACTATGATTTGGATTTGCGGACTCAGACTTGGTTGTGTTAATATTTTAAGGGCCATTAATTTTAATGTATTTTTACTATTGTTTAACTTTTTGTGTTAATTGCTGTACTGTCATTGTTCTTTGTCAGCATCTAATGATTGCCAGTTGTAAGCCACCCTGAGTCCCCCTTTGGGGGTTGAGAAGGACATGATATAATAAATGTTTTAAATTAAAAAATAATAGGAAAATTGATAATGTGAAGGCAATCACAACTGGCAATACCCAGCAAAGACGAAAGAGCTCATACTTCCTTTGATTAATCAAGAAAAGTCCACATATTAAATGAAAAGAAACAATTCTAGTTAGGGGAAGTATAAGAGAGAACATGGTGTAATGTTCTTTGGTGCGTCTTGAAATCTTATTATATCTCTCCAAAAGATCTGTCAGTACTAGCAATCTAAAGCTGTTCATGTTGATATATGAGTAAAAATAAACAATACAAATCATAGCTGTTTAATTTTTTAAAAAATTACATTGCCACAAAAGTTTTAAGTCCTCAGTGCCCTCTCCCCACCCCTCCAAAAAAATAGGAATTAAATAGAGAGATCTGTCTTTTTAAAAATAGGCCATGAAATCAGCAGGGAGCCTTGCCTTGGGATGTTTTTGCAGAGTGACTGTATTTAAACCACTTAAAGCATGCTGGGGTAAAAATATGTTATGTAAACACTTTCCTGGGAATACGAAAGCTGGTTGCAACTTGGATGCCATTCTTTTTTAATTTTTTAAAATTATTTTATCATAGTTCAATACATTTGTTATACATTGTTTATTTTACCACATATACATATTATTCAATATAACCTACCATACTTTAACTGTTGGCATCTACTCTTATTTTTCTGCTTATACATTTTATCTATACCTCACCATTGTGCTCCCTTCACACTCCCAAGCCACAGCTTTTATGTATCATCTGTCCAAAATTTCAATTCTTGTGGCGGTAACTTTCCTTCTTTCTCTTAAAATTCTTTTAAAATAAATTTTATCCACAAATCACTTTGTTTCCATATACCTCTTTTAACTTTTAACATACATGTGCCAGCTTATCATTTATTGCAGTGTTTCTCAACCTGGGGGTCGGGAGTAGTGTCAGAGGGGTCGCCAAAGACCATGAGAAAACACAGCATTTTCTGTTGGTCATGGGGGTTTTGTGTTTGAACTACAACTCCAAACCCTTCCAGTATTTTCTGTTGCTCATGGGAGTTCTGTATGCCAAGTTTGGTTCAATTTTATCATTGGTGGAGTTCAGAATGCTCTTCGATTATGGATGAACTTTGAATCCCAGTAACTACAACTCCCAAATGACAAAATCAACCCCCCCCCCAATCCCACCATTATTCAAATTTGGGTGCATTGGGTATTTGTGCCAAATTTGGTCCAGTGAATGAAAATACATCCTGCATATCAGATATTTATATTACCCTTCATAACAGTAGCAAAATTACAGTTGTGCAGTAGCAACAAAAATAATTTTATGATGGGGGGGTCACCACAACATGAGGAACTATATTAAGGGGTCACGTCATTAGGAAGGTTGAGAACCACTGATTTATTGTCAATTTCCATACTTCCTTGTACCACTCCTCTATTTGTATATTTATTTCTGTTTTCCAATTCCTTGCTATAAGCACTCTTGCTATTGTTAATAAGTTTGTTATTGCATCTTTATCCTCTTTTTTCATTTGTTTATTATTATATAATGATGATAAAGCTAGGACTTATTTCTATTTAAATGTTCATTATATCCCTTGTTTCTCTAAATACTTTCTCCCAAAAATTATTTACATATTTACAATATTTATCATTTGTTGCCATCTATTTAGCAATTCTTCTGTAATCTGAAGTGGCAGCACTCTAAATATAAAATTTATTTTCATTTTTACTAATTTTTCCAAACCAAGATAAATGTATATTTTTGTACTCTATTAATTTTTTGAACTATTTTCTCAATGCTACTAAATTTACCTCATCCATTTTTTAAAGTTCTTTGTTATTATTACTCCCAGGTATTTTAATTTATTCTTAATTCTAATTCCCATTTTACTCTGTTCTATAAAGTCATTTTACTCTGTTCTTCTTTCTTTGTATAATTAAATAACATAATTTCTGATTTATTCCAGTTAACTTGTAGACCCGTTGTTTTCCCAAATATCTCTAAATGATTATTTATTTTATCCATTTTACCTACTATATTTTCAATAAATAACACTGTATCATCAGCAAATAAGCTCACTTTCTGCTTTTCCTTTATTCCTACCCCTTCTAAGATCTTATTTTTCCTAATGGCATTTGCAAATAATTCTATCACAATGGTAAACAAAATTGGTGATAGAGGGCAACCTTGTCTTGTTCCCCTTGTCACTTTTATTTCTTTTATAATCCCATCATTTGTCGTTACTACCATTGGATTTCTTGAATAGTATTGTTCTAATAATCCTTTTATTCTACTTCCCATTCCAAATTTGTTCATAATCCCCCTTACTGTCCACCATTCCACACAATCAAAAGCTTTAAATATATCTAATGATAGTATCCCTACTTTTATCTTTTTCTCTTGAACCACACAAATTTTATTTAATACCCTCCCTATCAAATTTGACGTTCGTCTTCCTTTTCTAGAAGCCATTCTTTACATCAGTGGAAGGCATAATCCCATTGTTAATCACAATTGCATTAGACCCACTAAATCAATGCAGTTTACACAAGTGTGGATTCACCATGTTCACATTGATTAAATTGGTCTGCTTTAGTTAGGTCTAACTGCTGGATTTAAATAGAGGTTTCTGAGGCAGCAAATTACTCCGGTGTAACATGCACAGATATATATAACAACAAACACAAAAAAACCCCTGCAGATTGCAAATCACAATTTCTATATTACAGGAAATTCTTCATTAAACGTAACATGGGAACAGTAACACAACTGATTAGTAAATATTTATCAATGAAAGGGTGCTTGCCAATATTCTGTAAACACAATGAAACTATAGCTTCCAAAATGACAATTTCTATATTCCAGGAGATTCTTCATTAGTTCATGACGTCAGGAATAGTAACTCAATTATTGTTAAATGAAAGGTTGCTTGTCAAATTTTTTTAGAATACAATGAAATTTCAGGTTCCAAAATAACAATTTCTATGTTGCAAAAGGTTCTTCATCAATACATAAAGTTAGGAACAGTAACACAACAAGGACTCCCAGGTTGTTTCCCTTATTTGTAATATCTTCTTCGGGTGTTATTCTTATCTAAGATGCTTGAATGTATTAAATAAGAAATAAAGCAACATACAGACAATAGATATACTAAGATCCCCAAATTGACATAGTTTTTAAAAGGTTATTGATGCACACGCTTGATTACTTACATTCTCGTTAGTAGCCATTGGCTCTGTTGTAAATGCCTGTATTTATCTATAGCCTTTGGGTCCACTAGATAGGAAATAAAACAATATATAAACAAAAGGTATATTAGGATTCCCAAATTCCCCAATGTTTAAGGAGATTTTCAAAACCCATGTTAGTCTACTTACATTCCTGTGAATAGCTTAGGCTCTGTAATGAGCGGCGTTCTATAATGAGCAGTTGCAATGGTATCGGGGTGACTCTTAAGTAAGACTGAATGTTACAGGAAGTAAGTGTAATCTATTCTATCATTAAGCCTTTGAGGGATAAGTGTTTGTAGTTGGGATGACTACCAGACCCCTGAAAATCAGAATTAGTGAACACCGCTCTTGCATAAGAAATGGGTCCACTGACTCTTCTTTATATGCACATTTCCAATAAAAGGCACACACTTGCCATAGCTTTAAATTTTGTGTTTTGGAGAAGGTATCACCTAAACCTAATGCTGATGTTAAAAGATACTTGTTACAGAAAGAGTAATTTTGGATCTTCAAACTGCAAACACATCGGGCCTGACACCCCTCCTCTGCATGCCCTCCCTCCGCCCTCCTCCTCCTTCTCTGCCCTTTTCCTCCTTCTCCCTCCCTCCTCCTCAAGCCGTGCCACTAAGGGACTTGTCCCCACCGCTGCCGCCACTCTCCCCACTTTTTTTCAAGGCCCTTCTCTAACTCCTCCCACATAGCTATTCGCAGGCAGCCAGGAGAGAGGAAAGAAGCAAGGCCACCCGATCGCTTCCTTGGGCCTAGGCGAGCCCGGTGGCCTTCGGAGGCTTCTGCCAGCCGATCAGGTGTTATTGCTTCCTTCCTCTCTCTATTGGCTGCCTGGAAATAGCAACGTTGGAGGAGTTGGAGTAGGGCTTTGAAAGCAGATCGGGGAGAGCAGTGAGGGCAGCCCAGCGGGCCTGGTGCTCCTCTTCCCTGCACTCCTCCCCCCTCCCTCCTCCTCCTCAGGCCATGCTGCTAAGGGACTTGTCCCCACCACCACCACCCTCTCCTCTCTACTTTCAAGGCCCTCCAATTCCTCCCCGTCATAATTTCAGGCAGCCAGGAGAGTGAGGAAGGAAGGAAGGCTACCTGAGCCGCCGGCTCACCCAGGCCCAAGGAAGCGCCTCCAGACTACGACTCCTAGCAGCCCTGGGCGGTGGCGTGCCTTGGACATGCCCACTGAAACATTATGGGAGTCGTAGTTACCAAATCAATAGAATTGTGTTGGGAGAGGGGTCTTATAGAGAAAAGATATGAGTCGTCTTGTACCCTTTTCTCAGGGAAGATTCAACCCAAAGAAACTTATAATATATGAGCTTTAAAGATATAATTAAGGTCAGGTTCCAAGAAAGCCATCCAGATGTTTCAAAAATATCAGATCAGCATGTGCATCAATGAAATATGTATTATATGTTTCCTATTCAGTGTGCATAGGAGTTATCTTTTGGGTCTGGGGCTGGCTTCCATTGTAAACCTCATAATCCCTTTCTAGACCATTCCCCGAGTCTTTCCCTCTTCCTCCTGGGAGGCTCTTCCAAATAGATTCAGCTTCAAATGCACGAGAGCAGCTCTCCAGTTTTCCTGCCACAAGGGAGACTCCACCCACCTCTGACATTACAAGAAGTCTTCAGCCAATAAAAACTCAGATCCTAGCTTGACCATTCCCGAACCATTCCTGAGCAGGTGTTCTAAATGGCTGCCAAAGAGGATAAAATGTTTTGCACCATAATGTATGCTATGTCAGTTCTTTTGGTAATTGCACTGTTCTGACATCCCTCTGGCCAGATGAATAATATGTCTGCTTCTACCTTCAAACGCGTTCATTATTCTGGCTTTCAAAATAGCACGGTGTGCCAGGCAATGAACTTGCACTGTCCCCTGGTAGGCAGATAGCTGATTTCAGTAACACTTCTACCTCCCACTATTTTCCTCTGAAATGCTCAGGAAGTAAGCATTCTATTACCATAATTCCCAAAAGCTTTCATACAGATATGTGTACAACTTTTCATTATATTCAATTCAATTCAGACACACCTGTCTCTTTACTCATATGCAGATATGTGCATAATTGTCATTGCTGCCTACTATAATGAATGCATTTTAATATGTTTTCAGATGTTGCACCAATTTGGTATTTTTTGTTGTTGTTATTGTTCCACTTTGGGCCCTTCTACACAGCCATATAACCCAGAATATCAAGGCAGATAATCCACAATATCTGCTTTGAACTGAAGTATCTAAATCCACACAGCCATATAATCCAGTTCAATGTGGATTTTACACAGTTTTGTGGAAGGGGCCTTCCTCGCCTTCCTTTCTACAGATTGTGTTCAGGTTCTCTGAGCTTGGGTTCTCGTTGGTGGATGTTGCTATTGGCAGATAATTTAACTGGTAAGGCAAAGGGGCAAAATTACCAACAGGAAACATACCTACTCCATACTGCTCCAGGGAACTTGTTTAATCCACAACACCAGATGCATTGTGGATTTAAAAAATCAGTCGGAGTAACTGTAATCATGATTTAGGGATCATAAGCAGCATGGCTCTGAGTCAGCAGTGTGATGTGGCAGCTTAAAAACCAATTGCATTTCTAGGATCCACCAATAGAGTATAATGTCTAGTCAGTAGTTCCCAATCTTTTTTTCGCCATGCCCCAGCTACGCATCTCTAAAGTCCTGATTCCCATCCTCTATCTCCGGTGACATATAATTCTTATTCAAAAAGTGAACTATTCATTTGGTGGATGTCTAAAAGACAAATGCTCGGTCTAAACAAGCTTCCAAAGACATTTTAACATATTTTGTCTAGTTTGTCATGTTAAAAGAACACTGAGAAAAGTGGGGGTGTTTGGAATGAAAGTGAGCTGTTCAGCAGTGGAACTCTCTGCCCCAGAGTATGGTGGAGGTTCCTTCTTTGGAGGCTTTTAAGCAGAGGCTGGATGGTCATCTGTCAGGGATGCATTGAATGCGATTTTCCTGCTACTTGGCAGGGGGTTGAACTGGATGGCCCATGAGGTCTCTTCCAACTCTGATTCTATGACCTCACTTTTCTGTGCTCATGAACTTTCTAGTTCACTCTATGCTCTCACCGCTCCTCTCAATTAGCGGGCTTTCCCCCTCTCCATTGCCACCAGATGACCGCTGTGTACATTCTGATTTTATTTTTTTTAATGTGTACGTCACAATATATATTTATGTGCAGTGTGTGAGGTCCCTAGAGCCATAAGAAACACAAAAAAACCACTGTTAATAACTCACTCTCCAATTGCCCCCTTAGGGGGGTGTGTCCCATATTGGGAACCAGGAGTCTAGATCAAGGAAAGAAAGATACCACTCATCTTTGGTCACACCTCACCTGGAATATACTACACCAAGCTCAAGGTCCCTAAAGACTACTTTTTGGTGCCCTTGAAGCCTATGGTCGGGAACCTCCACCAAATTGCTAGCACCGGTTCTTTGAAGAGCTGAAGGTCCTATGGCATTGGTCCTATGGCATTCCAGGTCAGTTTCAAACCCCTGAGAAATTGATAAACCCTTTCTCACCTAGTTTATCACAGCTTTCTCATGCCACATGGATAATTAATTGGGATGCAGTTGTGTTTTACAGAGCTGCTTAGGTCAAGGTGACATGGGGAGGAGAACCAGAGCCTGTGCCATCGCTTTAGGTGGACACTGCCAGCCAGAGGCTAACCTGTTCTCTGGTTAGTATCCACTTTGCTGATTATAAATCTGGCATTATAGGATGGGAGGTAGAATGACAATTAAACACATATGTGCTAATCTGCTGACTATAATAATGAATGTTTCTCCCCTACTTATGCTATAAAGGTAACAATGAACAGAGCACCCACGGGATGTTTGTAATGTGAGGCAGAGGAATAGTCCCTGTTGCTGGCTGAATCAGGGGCAAAGCAGAAATTGGGGTAAATGGCAATCTTGTCCACTAATAGAAGTGGGATGGGAGCCAATAAGCACATAAATTGATGGATAGTGCCTTGCTGGACTAGAAATATCCTACCACATACAGAATACAACATCCAATATAATTGTAATCTGTAACCCCAACCCACCCCTTTTCAATGCTAAGGCTGGAACACAGGCTGTCAGACCTAGAAGGCCAGATGGCCACCACACAATGTGGCCTGGGCACCCTCCCAGCCCACATCCCACCTCCCTAGTATTTTTCCTCTTATTTGAAAACTCCTTTCCACCTCTCTTTTGCCCTTCCTGTTACCCAATATGAACATTTTCTAAATAATAATATAAAAGAATGTATTTTCCTTTAAAGCATCTGTTTGCATTTATTTTTATTAAAAGCACACAAGTACCAACTAGTACAGAACAGTAGGTGAATAGGACAGGTGCCAACTTTTGGCAATTACACACAATGAAATTCGGAGAGTGCTGGAGCAGTAAACGGAGTAGAGCAAACAAAAAAGCCCTACAGCTGCCTGAGATCACACTGTGCTGTTGCAAACAGTATTAATACAAGTGAACAGAAGTGCCCAAAGAAAAAAACTGGTTCAAACAAAAATCTTTTTTTAAAAAGCTTTAACAAGGGTAAAAAAGGAGAGCATAGGGTGGTCTGCCTGGGAGAACGATTACTTCCATGAGCAAACAATAGTTTTCCATTATCCTATGAGCCCATTAGAGCACTGCTTCTTGAACTGTGGGTCCTGACCCCAAATGGAGTCCTGAAAAAAATGGGCAACAGTAAACATTTTCTGAACCTCACCTAGTAGCTGTTGTAGCCATTTATACTAACTGATGAGCAGTGTTTACAGTGAACTCTACAGAAGATGCTTCATCTGTACTTCATAAAAAGAAAAATCAGTCTTAGCAGGCCTTGCAAATGCCGATTTGTGATTAGTAAATGTTCCATTTTAAGCTTATTTTACATACTTAAGTATCTAGGGACATGTAAAAAATTCTCGGGCCAAAAAGAATTGTAGTGGAAAAGTTTAAGAAGCCCTGCACTAGAAGAACCAGGAACCTCCCTCCCTTCCTGGCTGGAGGATAGTTGGATGAGTGTTTTTAGCAATGTGGCTCTGCCTGATCTCTTCCAAATCTGAATTTTGTATATGGGGCAATGTCACAATCCCTAGATGTTAGACAATATCCCTCACCCAATTCTCTTGACCTGGGATTCTTGGATGTGGTTTGCCAGCCTCCTGAGAAAGCTGGGCCTCAATTCAACTGTTAAGGCATTCCCGACCCCTTCTGTCAAGTTCGTTCGCAGTCCTCTGGCACTCATCCTCTCTCCATTTATAGTAAAGGAACTCCTTCATCTTATTCTAAATGAGTGAGCAGTATCATCATCTGTTACTGTCTATATACCACACAATATATCAAAAAAGAAGGGGAATTAAAAGGAGGCGGGAGTAGCAATAAGCATTGTTGCGGTGATGGTAGAAGTCACTTTTGAGAGAACAGACATTTTCATGCATGGCAGTCAAGAATGGAGACAAGCAGCAGCCATCAAATACAACTGAAGAATGGTTGGTAATGGAGCCATGGTAGCTGTGCCATTGCTATTGCCACTGCATGAGTTATGATTGCAGCCCTCTCTGTGGATGGATCCTGAGTTTCCTTTCTGCTCCACAAGATCCCTGAACCTTTTTGCCCATGGCTCAGAATGGTTGTGTCATTCTATTATGCATAAAGGAACTAATTACTCTTGTGTTGAGGCTCAGTGCCCAAATCTCTAGTACAGGTACCTATTTCCAATCAGACACTAGAAACTAGGAGATTAAAATACAATAGTTTAATCTGCAGAAAACACTAAGGGGCGGGGGCGGGTGCAAGAAATAGCGGAGCACCACACCAGACTGATCTGCATCATGGGTTTAATAGTGGACCAGATTGAGATTAAAATAAACATGCACACACACACAATCAAACCTTTCTCCTCAAATAAGAGCTCCAGGTGCAGCTCCTGACGTAGCTTCCCCTTTTGCTTTAGCTCAGCACTAAGATTACCATAATAAATGTGCAATCTAATTTTGTGGAAGTAATTTAGCCAAAAAAAAGGTGAGCATTAGATTTGAGTAGATACAGTATTAAAACACTTTAAAGTTATTCATACCAATAAAATGTAAAATTCATAGTTTAAAATTGGGTCGGCCTATGAGAAGAAATATGTTTAATTTCTGACAGCTGTCTAGGAACAGTGGATGAAAAGGTCCTTGGGATGATGGTTGCCAGTCAGGTTTTGGCTGGTTGGAATAAATGTCTCCCAGAGGACCTGAGTGTACGGGGTGGATTATATGGCAAACCCGCAGGGGAACTCAGAGCGGCTAACATGGCAACAATTCGATGCCGTAGTAAAATACAATATAATAAAAAATATATAAAAACATACACATATCACAGATTATAACAACATTAATTATAATAACATTATTTACACATCCAAAAAGCCTTTTCCATTTCAGCAATCACAAGGTCAGTTTCAGTGTCAGTGTTTGGTGCCCTTTTATTCATTGTCCAAACTCCTGGTTCCACAGCCACGTCTTTAGTTTCTTTCTGAAAGAAAAGGGAGGATGCCGATCTGATTTCGCTGGGGAGAGAGTTATTTATTTATTTATTTATTTATGTATTTGCCATATTTATATCCTGCCTTTCTGTACCTTAGCAGGGGGAGTCAATGTGGCTTACAATGACACGTACACAGTGCCTCAAAACAACAAATTCACCTAAAATAGTTTAAAATGGCAACATATTCGACACAATTGAAATACATTCAAAGATAAAAACAAGCCATCCAGAGTTCAAGGTCTAAGGACATTCCAAGACATAGATCATCCTCTCTGAATCTGGATTAAAATGGGTCAAGGAAGTATGTGTTCTCCAAGACCACATGGAGTTGGAGGACAACTGCTTTCTCAATCACCTTGTCCCCCCAAAAAGATGATTAGATATTGGTATATAATTGTTACAGTGAAGTAGATATCCTTGGAGTATTAACACCAAGGTAAGTGTCAGTAAAAATTCAGTAACTGACTTTTGAATAAGCATTTATAGAACTGCATGTTTAAGATGATCTGGAAGAGCAACTGATATTAGGTTATATTGATGAGCCTACAGAAGGACATGCCATATGGTAGGCCTCTAAAAAGCTATATTGCATTATCATTAATACTGCTTCTAAATGTGTATTTAGGGGTGACGTGGACAGTTCTGGATCCCAAGAGAAAATACTTTACTGCTGCTAATGGAGTTTAAATTTTACTATCCTTTTTCTCAGTTCCACATGTCTAAGAAGGGGAGTGACCACTGCCTTCATTGAGATCTCTTCAGAACAACTGAAATACACCAGGACGCAAAATGTTGGCTTCTGACTCTAACACTGTCGGTTTTCTTATCCTGTATGATATTTAACATCTTTTGCCTGATGAAGAAACCAGTGAAGCTCCAAAGCTTGCATGATTTATTTAGTGTGTTTTGGTTAGTCAATAAAGGTATCCCTTTTTAAAAGATTTTATAGAAGTGTGATTAGAGAAGAGATTTTGATTCCAATCTATTCATGTCTGGATTAGAATTGAAGGCTGCCAAGTCAGGAAAATTCCTGTTTCTTAGCAGGGGGTTTGATGGATGGCCCACAAGGTCTCTTCCAACTCTAAGTTTCTATGATTCTAAGATACTACAACTTTAGGTTAAAATCTGAGACTTGGAGTGGCACCTAAAGTCACAGGGAACAGGTCTTGTTACCGTATTTAAGCATGATGCATTAAGCGTCAACCACAGCTGCTCAAAGCTGTAATTGAAATAAAAAATAACAATTTGCTTCTCTAGCTGAAATTAAGTCTTCTAAACACTGGATGGAATAGACAAAAACATTTTCTAGTAGCTTTAAAAAATGTTTGAATTATAAAATCATACAGATAACAATGCATTACAGTACAAATCTTCTCTAAATCAATGTAGATGGCTATTTACAGTTTTTGTAACTATGTCACGAGATCAGTTTGTACTTCCGTTTTCCTTATAGATCATTAGTTTCCCCTTGGATCCCCCCATCCCTCCCCTCCCCCTTCCCACCCCCACATGGGTTAGCTTATATCAATACATTGATCTAGTTGTTTGGATGACCTGGTCCAAAATTCTGTACCTATCATTCCCCCCCCCCCCCCTTTTCTTGATTAAACAATACCATTTAATACTCCAGTTTTGTTTTGAGTAACTATTCTAATATTTATTTTTCCTTTGATTGATAAAGGCATTAATTAAATATTCAGAGAACGAAGACCACCAGGTTTCTAGATCCCACCTTGTTTTGTCTTTCCAACCTCGGGCAATTGTGGTGTGTATGGCAAATATCATAAATTTTCATATTTCTGTCAATTCTTTTTTCCTCCCCTTTAGCTCTATTGTGAGAGACAGAATTCAGGCTTTATTCCAATTTAATTTTGGCCCTATTATTTCCTCTCTTACTCCTCTGATTGTGTTGTTATATTTTTTGATTTCAATACAATCCCACCACATATGTGAAAATATACACTTATGTACACTCCCCTCACTTATGCCAGCATTTATTAGAAATGTTTCCCATCATGTGTGCCAATTGTAAGGGGGTTCTATAGCATGTTGTAATTAATTTTCATTGAGTTTCTTTGATCCTTAGGTGTTTAATTTTTTGGGTTCTGTCAATCCAAGACTAAGTTCTTGTTAAGTTTATGTCTTGTTTCCAAGCCTCTACTAAGTTGTGTTTTGTCTTTTAGGAAAGGTCTGTTAGTTCCTTATAAATTTCCACAATAATTAATTTCTCTTTTTCTATTTTCCAGCTAATAATTCTATCTAATGGGGCATCTTTTGCTTCTTTTTTTTCATTTCCTGTGTTCTTATTTTCCAGTAGCTTTACACTCTTGGCAAGCATGGATTTTATGTTTTACTTTGAACTGAAAAGCCCCACAAACATTCCCTGACTCCGTTTTAGTACTTTTCAATAATTGTTTTTAACACAGGGAAGTTATAATCCATCAAAACAAACTCTTCTGAGCAAAAAAGAATGTTTTTCAAATTCTGTTTAAAGTGGATTGTTTCCATTAATTAGAGCCTCTTTTTCTTCTTCTTCAATCAGGCTGTGGTATCCTTTCTCTGTCTCCACATTTTCCTCTTTAATATCCACTATATATTTTGAAAATGGTAAAATCATGGTCCAGGCAATGACAATGGTCCGTAAACAAAAACAAGAACTACAAACAGAGGGTAAACTATTATTTCCTTGAACCCCCCCCCGAGTTATTTCTGCCTATATGAGGAAAAGCCTTCTTCAGGGACCTTCTGCAGAAACCTGACAGAGTTGTAGAGAACATTCTCCAAAGGGTTGAACTATTACGTATTTATAAAAACATTAAAATCTACCACTCAAGATACTTTTGAGAAGGCATTTAGCAAGGATTTCAGCACTGGTTGTGATCGCTAGAACTGGTGAGATCTGCAGTTTAACAACTCCGGGAGGTTGCATTTTGGTAAATTCTGGTATAGGGTTACACCCCCCCCCCCCCTTTCATATGACTTCAGAATCTAGACCACTTACAGTCAGTCTTGTCAGATTATTGCATTTTAATAGCAATTCATGAGTCAGCACAAGATATATTTTCGCAGTTTGAGATGACCTGCAGTGTGACATGTTTGACACCAGATGGCGCTGTCTCAAGACTGCTAAATGGAACCTTGAGGAATGTCAGTTACAAAGTGACAGTTGGGATTTGTCAGTTGGGATTTAATATCTGTGAGGAAAGGATGTTTAGAAAGGTAGCTGTGATGGCTGTTGTTTTTCGATGTTTTGCCAGTTATTGTTAAATACAATTCAATACAAAGTTATATATTTACCTTTTGAATTGAATGAGAGTTTCATTCTTCACACGAACAGAGACTGGAGTTTTTGGGCCGATGGGGAATTAAACTTCTATATTTCTGTTGCCTATCCGCTGTGACATAAATACTCAATGCCGAAGAGGTTATGGGCCCAGATCCCAGAACCCAGAACACAGAATCCAGAATTGCAGAGGCACAGAGATACTACATAACCCATAATTCATAGAAAAAGTTTTTGAATAACACTGCAAATTGCAGCAGAAGTCGCTGTTTACCTCAGTGATAGAGAAAAAAGCTGAAGTGAATTTTTGCCAAGAGCATCTGTAGTGTGAAGAAAGATGCCATTATTTGGAGCACAGCATCATTTAGAAAAACTCAGAGGCAGCTCAAATTATTTAATATGGGCTACCAAAGTGCGAGCAGTTTTGGCAAAGGAGGAGCTGTTATCCTGCTTAACACATTGACCTATTTCTGATGCAGAAAGGTTGAAAGATGGCAAGGCAAGGGCTACCATCATCCTGTCAGTTGACGATAGGCACCTCACCTATTTAGCTCTGGAAGAAACAGCCGCTGACTGTTGGAAAAGGCTTGAAAAGCTGTATCAGCAGGCTACTGGAGGCTCAAAAGTTTTATTGAGCAGAGAACTGTTTTCACTGAAGCTTCTGTCAATGGAAGATTGTGCCAGAGAGACTCATTTGAGTAAAATGCTGAGCCTATTTAATGATTTAGCAGCAAGGGGCACCAATTTTACAGAAGATCAGAGAGGCTTAATTCTACTAAGCAGTTTGGGGCAGAGCTACAACTCATTCATTGACTCCATGCAATCTGTGAAAGAAGAGGACATCAACTTCAACTTAGTTTCGACTAGATTGGAGAACTGGGTTTGTTTCAGAAGAAATGCCCAGCAACTTTCAACGGAGAAGACGGTCAACAAAGGCTTCAATATGAAGAGGAAAGAGACAATCCAGTGTGACATCATCTGTTACATTTGTAATAAAAGAGGACACAAAGCTAGACAATGTCATCAGAACAAGTTTAAGAAGAGTGAATCAGCACAGAGCAAGAAAGAACAGATCAACAATTCAAGAAAAGACTCTGATTCAGGCTGTCTGTTGATGAGTTTACAATGTAACAATGATTTTATTCCTCAGGTACCCTGGATTATTGACTCTGGGAGTGCAAAGAGTTTTGTTAAGGATAGTAAATTGTTAGCAGAGAAGGAACCTTTATCTGGTTCTATGCAAAGTTGTGTGAGTCTAGCCAATGGTCAAAGGTGCAAGGTTTTAACAAAGGGAGAAGTTGAAATTGGTCAACTTAGTCTAAAGTTAGACAATGTTTATTTAGTTCCTGAGCTAGAACACAATGTTCTAGGGTGAAACAACTTGCAGACCATGGTTTATCCATTGTGTTTGAAGGGGAGTTATGTAAAATGAGTAATAAAAATACAGGTATGTATAAGGAAGTAAAATTTCAAAATGGTTTCTATAGAATGAATGCTAGTAATAAAATGTCTACAAATAGTATTCAGAGTTTGGAAGGGGAAACCTCTGCATGGTGACAGATGTCTGCACATGCTACACAGGAAGTTTGGCCACATGAACTATAATATGATTAGAAAGACTGCACCGCTAGTAGGCATTCAAATACCAGAATGCAGAAATTATTTAGAGTGTGCTGTCTGTAACAAAACAAAGTTAAAGGCTTATCCTGTTGCCAAAAGGAGTGATAGAGTAACAACTAAGTTACAGTTAGTGCACATGGATCTAGCTGGACCTTTTCCAAAGAGTATTGGAGGGAATGTATTTCTACTAGTAATAGGTCTCGATTTGGCTTCGTTTACCCTCTGAAAGGTAAATTTCAGGTGTATGAAAAATTTATTGAATGGTACAATTTTGTGAAGAACCAATTTCCTGATTTGACTGTTAAATAAGTTCAATCTGATAGAGGAGGTGAATTTGTGAATGAAAGACTTAAGAATTTTTTTAAGGATAAAGGAATTTGGCATAGGAAAACAAATCCGTGTGTATCAAAAGAAAATGGAATTGCGGAGCGTCGCTTAGGTGTAATTCAAACCATGGTAAAATCAATGCTTGAGGATGCACAAATGTCCAAAGGTTTTTGGGCAGAAGCAGCTAACACTGCCAATTACGTGCTGAATAGGTTATGGACCTCAAGTGTAAATGAAATCCCATTCTATTTGTTTTATGGAAGACATCCAAAGGTGGATCATTTTCAAGTATTTGGTGCGCATGCAAATGTCTTAATTCCTATACAGCAAAGAGACAAAAGAGATCAGCATTGGGTAAAGATGCAATTTATTGGATATGAAGGTGGAACGAAAGGCTATAGATTATGGAATGGCTCTTCTCCAGGGAAGAAGATCACAGTCTCCAGATCTGTAAAGTTCGAAAATAATACTCATTGGGATAGAATTCATGCGAACACTGAAGTGTTCATAAGCCCAAGTGTTTCTAGAGTAAAGAATGAATCTGAAGTTGTAGAGGTATTAGATGAGGCAAATGTGGAAGAAAGCAAGGAACAATCTGAAGAAAGTAATTTTCATGATTTTTGCGCCACAAACTCTGACTTAGTGTCCAAATCTGTAACAGAGGTTGATGGACATTGTCAAGAGGAGATTAGGGATGTGGAGGAGACTAAGGATGAGATTCCTAGGAGATCCACACGTATCACTAAAGGAATTCCACCAGCCAAGTACCAAGTCACGCAAATAGGAAGTATAGAGTGGAAAGATCCTAATTCTTACGCTGAAGCATTGCGTAGACCGAAAAATGAACGTGATTGTTGGGTAAAAGCAATGAAGAAGGAATTTGATTCACTTCATTCTTTAAATGTTTTAGAACAAGCAGATGTAACCAAAGATGTAAAGGTAATTGGTTGCAAGTGTGTATTTAAAAGGAAAACACAAGAATATGGCTGATATGTTTACAAAAGCATTGACTAATTGTAAATTAAATGTATTTTGTAAGAAGATATTATTATAAGAAATGAGTGTACTTGTGTTGCTCATGAAGGAGGAGTGTCAGATTATTGCATTTTTAATAGCAATTCATGAGTCAGCATAAGATATATTTTCGCAGTTTGAGATGACCTGCAGTGTGACATGTTTGACACCAGATGGCGCTGTCTCAAGACTGCTAAATGGAACCTTGAGGAATGTCAGTTACAAAGTGACAGTTGGGATTTGTCAGTTGGGATTTAATATCTGTGAGGAAAGGATGTTTAGAAAGGTAGCTGTGATGGCTGTTGTTTTTCGATGTTTTGCCAGTTATTGTTAAATACAATTCAATACAAAGTTATATATTTACCTTTTGAATTGAATGAGAGTTTCATTCTTCACACGAACAGAGACTGGAGTTTTTGGGCCGATGGGGAATTAAACTTCTATATTTCTGTTGCCTATCCGCTGTGACATAAATACTCAACGCCGAAGAAGTCTTTCATATTTATGGATTCAACCTGCAACAGCTTGAAAATACTTTTTTGAAAAATCTTAAAAGCAAATTGATTTTGATGTTTTATATAAAGGACACCATTTTACTATGCCATTGTAGAGTGAGCCATTAGTATCCACTGGGTGCTCAAGTCACTTTATGTATGACTAGCTGTACCCGGCACGCGTTGCTGTGCCCTATTTAGGAGATGCGAGAAAGTCTGAGTATGTAAGGGTTGGAATTGATGTTACTTATGGTCTTGGTGGGGTCATGGCTGTGTCGTTGTGGGTTGTGCTGGTGGGTGGGATGTTGAAGTCCTGTGGAGTTGTCGGTGTGTGGTGTTGCTGGCGTTCTGCATAGCTTGTGGATATACAATTTTTTTTGTCTTTCCGTCTGCTGTGTTGATGTAGAGGTTGATGCTTGTGTGGGTGGGGTACTTTTGAAGTGAGTGGAGGTACTTGAAATCCCATCATCCATGGTGTGCCCTCCTCTAAACTGCAGTTGGATGGAGTGTGGGTCATGGGGGCACTGTGTGCCAAATTTGGTCTTTATCGGTCTTGGTTCTGGGCCACAGTGGTCTGTGGGGAATGAAGGGTTTGAAAGTACTACAAATTTCATAATCCATGGAGGTACATCAAATCCCATAATCCATGGTCCACCCTCCTCCAAACTGCAGTAGAATGTAGTGTGGGTCATAGGGGCTCTGTGTGCCAAGGTAGGTTACTGTAAATTCAGGCCATACACATTGTCCCATGAGCTGAGGCCTAGTCAGGAAAATCAAGTTAATGAAGCCTTACTGTCAATTCAGGCCATTAACCAATGTCCCATGAGCTGAGGCCTAGTCGGGAAATTAATGAAGCCTTACTGTCAATTCAGAGCGTAAACAGCATCCCATTAAGTGAGGCCTAGTCAGGAAAATCATGTTAATGAAGCCTTACTGTCAATTTTGGGCGTGGTCTGTGATTTGTAGGGGTTTAAATTTTCTGTGGGAAGTGAATTGGGTGTTCGCGTTGGCGACTGCCTCAGGCCTTTGCCTTATCCTCCTCTGCCAGTTTAGAGGGTCGGGATGTTCATGTTGGCTGGCCAATAGGGGCGTTATGCAAATACTCCCTCACTGGCAACCAATCATGTTGTCAGAATGTGGAGGCTGGGAGATTCGCTGGCGGCCACAGAGGACGCTGGGAAATGTAGGTTTTTTTGTATCGTTGTTTTGGGGGCCTTTTAGGTTTTGGGGGGAAAGTTTCTTTGCTAAAAACCTACCTTGCCTGAGGCCTATTTTTGTTGCCAAGTTTGGTGTCTCTGCCTTGTAAGGTTTCTCTGCCTAGGACGGTCGTTCCATGACAGGACCTCTTTTATATAATAGACTAGCTGTACCCGGCACGCGTTGCTGTGCCCCATTTAGGAGATGCGAGAAAGTATGAGTATGTAAGGGTTGGAATTGATGTTACTTATGGTCTTGGTGGGGTCGTGGCTGTGTTGTTGTGGGTTGTTCTGGTGGGTGGGATGTTGAAGTCCTGGGAAGTTGTCGGTGTGTGGTGTTGCTGGCGTTCTGCAGAGCTTGTGGATATACAGTGTTTTTTGTCTTTCCGTCTGCTGTGTTGATGGAAAGGTTCTGTGGTTTCCCAACTCTGGATTTGAAAAAAGAAACTGTGTTTCTGTTCTGGCGTTTGTTCTGACCTTTTTTGTTTGATGTATGTAGCGTTGCGAGTGTGTCGTCCGATGCTGTTCTTTTTAGAAGGCATGGCTTGTCTTTTGGGTCAGTTTCTGCCTGTGTGGAAGGAAGGAATGGCATACAAATGGGTTGAGCAGTAGACACAAGGTTGTGTTATGTGCATATTGTGTTGTGTGTAGGTATTACTTTTTTGGTGAGTTAGTGGGTGTGTGGTGGATTTGTGGGTGGTAGTATGTTGTGGAATGCTTGTGTGGGTGGGGTGTTTTGGGTGTTTGTGTGTGTTTGTAGAGTATCAGTGCAGTGTTGTGTTGTGGTTGAAGTATAGGTGGAGTTGGTTTTTGTTTGTGGTGGTGGTAGGTGTTGTGTGTGCAGGGTCCTGTAAGGTTGGGGGGATGGGTTGTGATAGGAAGTTGTGTTGTGTTGTGTGGGTAGGAATTGCTGGAGAATTGCTCCCTCATAGAGTTTGGTTTTGTCAGTTTAACTGACTGAACTCAAATCACTCAGCATTCTATCCTAGCCTAGGCTGGCTGTGCCCAGCGTTACTATGGTTACTCAGCCTCCCTGCATTTTGTGTGGGCCGATGTTGGCCAATGGGTTTTGCTGGCTGCCGCAGTGGTTGGTGGAACATTTAGATTTTTTTGTATCGTCGTTTTGGGGGCCTTCTAGGTTTTTTTGGGGGGGGGGTTCTTTGCTAAAAACCTTCTTTGCCTGAGGCCTATTTGTGTTGGCAAGTTTGGTGTCTCTGCCTTGGAAGGTTTCTCTGTCTCTGTCAGTCGTTCGACGACGGGACCTCCTTTATATAATAGATGGTGTAGTTGTAGTAGAATGGTGTCCCTTATATAAAATTCCAAAATCAAGGCTTGCTTTTGGGAATTTTTCTGAATATTTTCAAATTGTGGATGGTGTAATCTGTGGATATGGGGGACTGACTCTATATAACAAAACTTGTATTTGGGTATCCACAGGGGGTCCTGGAACCATATCCAAGGAGATTCCAAGGGACCACTGTACATTCAAACATTATGTTAGACAATCAAGGAAAAGCTCCACCAGTGAAGGCAATAGGCTGTTGTTGGTTAGGGAGTTTATCAGATTTTTTTTTGTGTGTCAGGAGCGACTTGAGAAACTGCAAGTTGCTTCTGGTGTGGGAGAATTGGCTGTCTGCAAGGATGTTGGCCAGGGGACGCCAGGATGTTTTTTGATGTTTTAACATCCTTGTTGGAGGCTTTTCTCATGTCCTCGCATGGGGAGCCGGAGCTGACAGAGGGAGCTCATCCGCGCTCTCCCCGGATTTGAACCTGCAACCTATCGGTCTTCAGTCCTGCCGGCACAAGGTTTAACCCACTGCACCACCGGGAGCTCCTACGTTTATCTGATAAAACCATGATACTACATTTGAACTGCTTGATGATTATCTTGCAATGTTTCCCAATACCAGTGTTGTACATTTGTTCCCCATTCTGTTACATGTTTTACATTCTTTTTAATAAGGGTAGTAGTGCAGTAGCACAATTCTGACATAATCTTATCAAGGATTAATGCCCAAATAAACCACAGGGTTCAGGAAAAGTTTAAGGAGTAAATATATGAAAGTTTAAAGAATAATAGATAAAACCAGAACTGAGCAAGCGCGGGTTTGTGGGGAATAGAGAATAAATAGTGTGTTTTGGTCTTCCCAATGTTGGCATAAGCTGTGATAGTTCCATTATTGTGCAAACCATTTCTTCGTATTAGGAAAAACAAAACACCATGAGGTAGGAGGCATGTGAACATGGTGGTGCATATGACCTTATTAAAATAATTATACATTACATCCACAGAATTTCCTACATCTACCAAGCTTGTACCTCTGTCAAAAAAGAGAGAGATAAGATTAGTCTGTCATTACTTGTTTTTGAGAAATCCATGTTGACTTTTAATAATCACAGCATTCCTTTCTAATGATCTGCTCCAGAATCTTTCCTGGTATTGATGTCAGGATGACTGGACGGTAATTGTTCGGGTCTCTTCCCCCAGATGATAGGGACAACATTTTCCATATTCTAGTCTGTTGGAACATCTCCTGATCTCCAAGAATTCCCAAAGATTATTGCCAGTGGTTCTGAAATGACTTTTGCGGTTTCCTTTAATACTCTTGGATGTAGTTCACCTGGCCCTGAAGATTTGGGGCCCTTCCACACAGGCCTATATCTCAGAATATCAAGGCAGAAAATCCCACCCAGTTCAAAGCAGATATTGTGGGTTTTTCTGCCTTGATATTCTGGGATATAGGGCTGTGTGGAAGGACCTTGGAATTAATTTAGAGTAGCCAGGTATTCCTGGACTACTTCTTTACCTATTTTGAGTCGCATTTCCCCTCTTACCTTATCTACTCCATATTGCTCAGGTTGAACACCAATCTCCTTTTGGGAGAAGACTGAGGCAAAGAAGGTGTTGAGCAGCTCTGTCTTTTCCCTATCCCCATGGTGTAAACACTGTGACTTATCCTAGCTAAGGTACCCGGTTAGGTCTTTTATAATGATAAACATAAAAAGTATTGTTGACTTTTGGATGTAAACAATAAACCCATTAGAAAGTGCATAAGTATATGGGTAAACTACAACTTCCATCATTGCCTGTCATTGTTCCAACCCTGCTTGCATTCAAAGTTGGTCACGTCAGATCTGTGTGCCAAGTTTGGTCCAGATCCATAATTGGCGGGGGTCACAATGGTCTCTGGAAGTGGGAGCCCATAGGAAATCGGCTGCAAGCCTACTCGCCCACATATATAAGTTCACTTTTATTATACTGATAGATAAAGGGAAAAATTAGAGAAAAAATACAGAAAAGCAGATTTCATAATATATAAGACTTAGATAACTACATCTAATAAAACTCAATCTAAAAAAAACCGGATGAACCTATGATATACCTAGACTAGTAAACATAATCATTATGTCAAGTGAGCGAAAGCAAACACACTAATGCTATTGAAGTACAAATATAGTGATGGTGTGAAAGTGCCTTGCCATTTTGCTACCTTTCTGAGGACACAAGTGGCTTTCAGATGGAACGGCCAGAAACAAACAACCTTCTAGTATCACAAGCACTTAGGATGTGAATTAGGGTTTCCTTGGTGACTGCTCTCGGCTATTGAACTCTTTCCCCATAAAGATACAGTTCTTTGCCTCCATCTCCACCCTCAGCTTTTAATTTAGATGCTATTTAAAACATACCTATTTTGGCAGGCTTTTGTAGCACTGTGGAAATTGTTATTTGTTGATGCTACTATTGGTTGATGTGGTTATTCTTTGCCACTGACTTGTTTTCTTTTTTAAGGATTGACTTTTATTTATTGAGATTTTTAACAGCCTTAACCTATTTAGGCAGGATGATTGACACAAAATGGTACCTAAATAAATAAATAAACAAATGCACATTTTGTTCATAGATACTTTATGGCCATTGTTTTATCAATTTTATTAAGTTTCATCTGTTTTTATTGTAAGATTTAATTATGTCTACTGCTCCTTCTCTGGCTGCCTAGAGCAGTTTTTAGATTTTGTGGTTCTTGGATCTTACTTTAATTCTCTTAGCTTTAGGTTTAGAAACAGGTAATAAACAAACAATAATCCAAATGTATCATAAAGCTCAAGAGGTGACAATGTACAGGAACAGCCAGAAATCACAGATACTGCAATCAAGAAGGTTTAACTAGTAAAACTTGAACAGGAGTACATGAACAGGAACATAGAAAACTTCCAGGATATATATAAAATCCAAAATCAAAGCTTGACTTGAACCAGGAACAAGAGAACCCAGGTTTAACTTCTCACTCTAACGCAGTGTTGCCTGAACTGACCTTAAGGTAAACAACTTGTTTAATAGACACCCATGAAATAATTCTGTTTCCCGTGAATTTCCTTCATGGCTTTCCCACACAATCTCTCTGAACAACGCAATCTATTTTTGTAGCAACCCAGTTCCCTTTCGTGCCTGGGGGGCAGGGGGCAGCACCGGGGGTCCCACTTGCATTAGGGCCAGCTGCAGTTGTTGAGGACATGGAGGAAGGGGCTGATGAGTTAGCTGGGCCTTCCTCTCCCACAGAGAGCTTGGCCTGGGATGATGAATGGCCTGACGGCTATGCTAGCTGGGAAAGTCAGGCTGACCCTGAGAGTGATGACTCTGATCATTATGAGAAACCAGGTGGTTACGGGTCGCAGGAAAGGATTAGGGAAACAGTGGAGGATGAGCCCATGGAAGCTGAAAGGGAGTTCGGCTCTCATGAAGATAGCGACCCAGGTGCTGGGAGGCAAGGACGGAGCTTTGATAGGAGACGGAGCATTGAGTCCAGTAGGAGGGATTGGCACCGTAGCCTAGAGCGCCAGAGAGGCGCTAGATCCCGTAGCACAGATTGGCGCAGAAGCCTAGAGCGTCGGGGGCCTCGCCAAGGGGATTAAGTATAGGATCCGTGGGAAAGGATCCTCAGTAGCTCGGCCACTTCTATTCTAAGAGGAGTGAAGCGAGCGGAGTTCCACGGAGCCAAGTTGCCGGCTCGAGCCTTGCCAAGTAGTTTCTTGGAGTTGTTCCTGAACGTTGCCTTGTTCTTTGCCACAGACCAAGTCCTTGATCTGCATAGTTTTGCGGAGCCTTTGCCACGTTTGCCTTTGGATTTTATCTACGGACTCTTTACCTTTTGGATTGAACTTTTTGATACTTTTTATGGACAATTTACCTTTTCACCTGTTTCTTATTATTCAATAAATAGTTAGCTGATTACCGTCTCTGTGTGTGTGATTAAGGGGCTGGGCTAAGACCCTGAATCGTGACAGTTGGCCGAGCTACTCCACGAACCCATTTTCACACCACGGGACGCTCCAGGCGACGCAGACAGCGGGTCGGCGAAATGGCTCAGTTGACCGCCGCCCAAGTTGCAGAGATGCAGCAAGAACTGGGAGAATTGCGGGTGAGAGCTGGCCGACACCCTTCTGTATCTGTTCCGGCCCGGTTGGTGGTAACCCGGCCCAAGTCAACGTGTTCATTGGACAATGTGAAATGTACCTGGAACTCCGGCCCACAGAGTTCGCCACCGAGCGAGCCAAGGTGGGCTTTGTCTACACTCTACTGGAAGGGACGGCGGCGGCATGGGCTACCACGCAGTTGCAGTCCGCCTCCCCACAAGTGGCTACGTTGGCGGCGTTCCTGGAGGCCATCAAGACTACTTGGGGAGACCCCGTGAATGCAGAGCTGGCGGAGAGGGAGCTGGATCGTTTGTCTATGAGAGACACACCCTTGTCCCAGTACATCTCTCGGGGAGTTGGAATATTTGGCAAAAGAAAAAAATATTGATATTATTGGCATAACAGAAACGTGGTGGACGGAGGAAAACAAATGGGACACAAAGATTCCAGTAACTGTACAGGAAAGACAGGAGAGGGAAAAATGGTGGCGGTGTGGCCTTGTAGATAAATGAAGAGCTAGAATCTCATGAATTAGAACTTCAAGAAATTTCAAACTCACCTACAGAAACATTGTGGATAAAAGTCCCAGGACAAAAAACTAATCTAGCACTAGGGATCTGCTATCGCCCTCCCAACCAAACTCCAGAGGCAGACTGCTATCTGGAAAATGAAGTTAAACAGGCCTCAAAAAGAAATACATTAGTCATAATGGGGACTTCAACTATCCCCAAATAGATTGGCCAAATTCTTGTTCTATGCATGAAAGAGAGACAAGGTTCCTCGACATGCTAGCTGATTATTCCCTTGAGCAGATGGTCATGGAACCAACCAGGGAAAGGGGATCCTGGACTTGGTGCTAACTAATGAACAAGATCTCGTTCAAGATGTCCTTGTAGCTGAGCCCATAGGTACCAGTGACCATAACACAATAACCTTCAACGTAAGTTTGGATAGCAAACTGTCAGTGAAAACTAACACGGAGACATTAAACTTTCACAAAGGGAATTTCACCAAAATGAGAAAAATTGTAAAGAACAAACTAAAAGGAGCAGTAAAAAAAAATCAAATCCCTCAAAATGCTTGGAAACTGTTTAAAAATACCTTAAAACAGGCCGAACTAAAATGCATTCCAATAAAAAGAAAGAGGCATGGAAAGTCCAAAAGGACACCAGTATGGCTTACAAATGAAGTAAAAGATGTGATTGGAAAGAAGAAAAACTCATTTAAGAAATGGAAGGCTCTTCCTACCGAGGAGAACAGAAAGGAACACAAGCTCTGGCAAACTAAATGCAAAGCAACAGTCAGGAAAGCCAAGAGAGATTTTGAGGCACACATAGCAAAGAATATTTTTAAAAAACAACAAAAACTTCTTTAAGTACATCAGAAGCAGGAACCCAACTAGAAAAGCAGTTGGGCCACTCGACGACAATGGTCAGAAAGGGAAAATCAGCGAAGACAAGGAGATTGCTGAGCGGCTAAATGACTTCTTTGCCTCCGTTTTCACACAGGAGGACAGACAACATATGCCTGCAGCTGAGTCAGTTTTTTCAGGGAGGGAATTAAAAGAATTAAAACAGATAGAGATAAACAAGGAGGATGTTCTCATATGCCTTACTAAACTAAATGTCAACAAATCACCAGGTCCAGACGGCATCCACCCCAGAGTTCTTAAGGAACTCAAGTGTGAAATTGCTGAACTTCTAGCTAAGATATATAACCTTTCTCTAAGATCAGGCACTGTACCCGAGGACTGGAGGGAGGCAAATGTAACACCAATCTTCAAGAAAGGATCCAGAGGTGATCCAGGAAATTATAGACCAGTCAGTTTAACCTCAGTTCCAGGCAAAGTGATGGAAACCATTATTAAAGAAAATATTACTAGGCACATAGAAGAACAGGCATTGCTGAAAGAAAATCAACATGGTTTTTGCAAAGGCAAATCATGTCTTACTAACTTGTTAGAATTCTTTGAGGGTGTAAATAAACACATAAAGGGGACCCAATTGATATTGTTTACCTTGACTTTCAAAAGGCTTTTGACAAAGTCCCTCACCAAAGGCTCTAAATAAGCTCTTCAGCCATGGAATCAGAGGATAGGTCTTGTCCTGGATTGGAACCTGGCTAAACTGTAGGAAACAAAGGGTGGTAATAAACGGACATTTCTCTGGGTGGAAAGAGGTGAGAAGTGGCGTACCCCAAGGTTCAGTTTTGGGTCCGTTACTTTTTAATTTATTCATTAATGATCTAGATGTAGGAGTGAATTCTGAGGCAGCAAAGTTTGCAGACGACACTAAATTGTTCAGGGTAGTTAAAAATGAAACTGATTGTAAAGAGCTCCAGAAAGATCTCTCGAAATTGAGTGAATGGGCAACAAAGTGGCAAATGCATTTTAACCTAAACAAGTGTAAAGTCATGCACATCGGGGCAAAGAACCCCAACTACACCTACAAATTGATGGGGTCAAAGCTTTCCGAGACAAACCAGGAAAGGGATCTTGGGGTCTTGGTGGACAGCTCAATGAAGATGTCAACCCAGTGCGAGCAGCAGTGAAAAAGCAAATGCTATGCTAGGCATGATCAGAAAGGGAATCGAAAATAGGTCAGCAAATGTTGTATTACCTCTCTACAAATCGATGGTAAGGCCACATTTGGAGTACTGTGTATAATTCTGGTCTCCGCACCTTACGAAGGATATAACGGAACTGGAAAAGGTACAGAAAAGGGCAACAAGAATGATCCAAGGGATGGAGCGGTTCCCTTATGAAACCAGGTTGCAAAGCCTTGGTCTTTTCAGCCTTGAAAGACGGCGTTTAAGAGGTGACTTGATCGAAGTGTATAAAATCATGCATGGGATAGAAAAGGTGAATAAAGAAAAATTATTTTCTTTGTCACAAAACACTAGGACTAGAGGGCACTCCCTGAAGCTCCAAGGTAGGAAAATTAGGACTAATAAAGGGAAATATTTCTTCACCCAGAGGGTCATTGGGTTATGGAACTCACTTCCAGAAAGGTTGTGACAGCTGTCAGCCTGGACAGCTTCAAGGCAGGATTAGACAGATTCATGGATACCAAGTGTATCGGTAGTTACTGAAAAGGACATTCAAGTGCCACCTCGGAGTTGGTTGAGGTAGGCAGGATTTCCCTGGGTACTGGTTGTGGGGGTCGGGAGCAGGTCAGGGTTTTGCCCTCCCTTCTGCTCGAGATCCCCGTGTACAACTGGTGGGCCACTGTGTGATACAGAATGCTGGACTAGATGGGCTGAGGTCCGATTCAGCATGGCTCTTCTTATGTTCTTATGTTCTTATGTTCTGTGTGTTGGCAGCTCAAGTGGCCTGGAATCCCGCTGCCTTACGTTACCAGTATATGAAAGGCCTGTCGCCGGAGATGCAGCAGGACATTCTGAGAGGGGCTACTAGGCCTGCCGACCTGGAGGAGGCGATTGTTTTGAGCATACGGGTGGAGGCTGGATTCCAGACCCGGAGACGGTGGGACAAAGGGTTTGGGGAGAAACCGGTGGTGCGCAAGGAGACGGGAGCCAGCCGCTGCTTTCGCCGCTTGCACTGACCCCCCAGCCGTTAGATGAACCGGAGCCCATGAAGTTGGGGCACGTGAGGCCCAAAGTGGACGCCGCCGAGAAAGCCCGGTGCCAGCGGCTGAACCTGTGCTGGTACTGTGGAGGATCTGGTCATTTTTCCAAAGAGTGCCCCCAGAAGCCGCGCGGCAAGACCCCTCGGTCCTCGGCCGCATTTGAAGAGCCCCAAGAGGCTGAAGAGGCCATCCAGACGGCGGGGGAAGGGGCCGGCCGAGTTTAAGTGGGTTCGCTAACTCGGCCATGGTCACTAACCTTCCCCCAGAACAGAACCCCAGACTGGACAGTTGTTTTTGGTGATGGTCTCAAGCCCTGTGGTCAAAAGAGAAGGGCCCAATGATGGTACATGCCATGATTGACTCAGGGCCCACCAACAACTTCATTGATGCAGACTATGTTGTACAAACATGTATTTCGTTTGCATGGACTTCCACAGAGTTTGGTGACGGATCGAGGCACCCAATTCACTTCCCAGTTCTGGCGGGCGGTTCAGAAGTTGCTGGGGATTGAAGCACGGATGTCTACGGCTCATCACCCCCAGACCGACGGGCAAACCGAAAGGGTTAACGCCACGTGGGAACAGTATCTGCGGTGCTATGTAAACTATCACCAGAACAACTGGGCGTCATTGTTGTCTTTGGCGGAGTTTGCTTACAACAATGCGACGCAAGAATCTATCAAAGAAACGCCTTTCTTTGCCAACTATGGACATCACCCTAGGTTCTACCCTCCTGTAGACCAGTCCGGAGATGTGCCTGCAGCAGAAGATTGGCTACAGGAGCTCACTGCGATGCAAGAGATGCTCCGCACTCAATTGGACCAGGCTAAAGCGGATTACAAGCGGATGGCTGATCGGCGGCGCCAGGAGGGTCCTGAGATCCAGGTGGGAGACAAAGTTTGGCTGTCTACCAAGAACTTGCCTACGCAGAGACCTAGCCGCAAACTGGACGCGAGATTTTTGGGTCCCTACAAGGTGTTGAGAGTGTGGGGCCTGTTGCTTTCAAACTACAGCTTCCAGCAGACATGAAGATTCATCCTGTCTTTCATCGTTCCCTGCTGAGACCGGGCCGAAGGGGTGCGGCCTGATGTGACGCTTAAGCCGCCACCCCCTCCTGTGATGCGGGACGGGGAGGAGGAGTTTGAGGTACAGGACATCCTGGATGCTCGCATCAGATACCGGAAGCTGGAGTATTTGATTGACTGGAAGGGGTTTGGACCGGAAGAGCGTTCTTGGACACCGGCACGAGACGCCCACGCCCGGACATTGTTGCCCGCTTTCACCGCAAGTATCCCGACAAGCCCAAGCCTCGAGGGAGGCCTCGGAGGGCCCTGAGGGGGGGATAGTGTAGCAACCCAGTTCCCTTTCGTGCCTGGGGGCAGGGGGCAGCACCGGGGTCCCACTTGCATTAGGGCCAGCTGCAGTTGATGAGGACATGGAGGAAGGGGCTGATGAGTTAGCTGGGCCCTCTCCCAGATTGGCCTGGGATGATGAATGGCCTGACATGCTAGCTGGGAAAGTCAGGCTGACCCTGAGAGTGATGACTCTGATCATTATGAGAAACCAGGTGGTTACGGGTCGGGAAAGGATCAGGGAAACAGTGGAGGATGAGCCCATGGAAGCTGAAGGGATTCGGCTCTCATGAGATAGCGACCCAGGTGCTGGGAGGCATCCTTTGATAGGAGACGGAGAGTCCAGCAGGAGGGATTGGCACCGCCTAGAGCGCCAGAGAGGCGCTATTCTAAGAGGAGGCGTGAAGGGGATTAAGTATAGGATCCGTGGGAAAGGATCCTCAGTATCTCGGCCACTTCTATTCTAAGAGGAGTGAAGCGGCGGAGTTCCAGCCAAGTTGCCGGCTCGAGCATTGCCAAGTAGTTTCTTGGAGTTGTTCCTGAACGTTGCCTTGTTCTTTGCCACGGACCAAGTCCTTGATCTGCATAGTTTTGCGGAGCCTTTGCCACGTTTGCCTTTGGATTTTATCTATGGACTCTTTACCTTTTGGATTGAACTTTTTGATACTTTTTATGGACAATTTACCTTTTTACCTGTTTCTTATTATTCAATAAATAGTTAGCTGATTACCGTCTCTGTGTGTGTGATTAAGGGGCTGGGCCAAGACCCTGCATCGTGACAATTTTCGGCTCTGATTTGTAAACAAAGACTTTTTTTGATCTCCTTATCACTCAGCTCTTCACTCAATTACTTATCTGCTGTTGCTATTTCTGACTCCCCTGAATGCCCTTGAGATGCCCTGTACTTTCCAAGCCGGTTTTCTCACAGAGAGAACCATCATTTCCTAGATTTGAATTTCCCAGACTTGAGAACCCATCACTTTCTGCCACAAGAAAGCTCACAATCCTCTCTAAATTATCAGTTAATTCTCAGCCTCTAGTGGCTGATCTACACCAAAACCATTACTAAAACAAACCATAAGCATTACATGAATGCTCCATAGTGTCATCCATCTAAACCAGGCATGGGAAACTTCAGCCTTCCTACCAGCTGTTCGGAACTGTGGGAGTGGAAGTCCTAAACACCTGGAGGGCCAAAGTTTGCCCATGCCTGATCTAAACTGTTAAAATTTAATTAAAACCCATCTAAAGTTTCCGTATATATTAAGCCTTTTGTTTTATGCACACTTCAGAGGGCCCTCAATAGTTAACCTATACTTTTATATGTATTTTAATGTGCACAGTTTTGTCTTATATGATGTATTTATATTATGTTTAATATATTTTAAACTGATTTATTTTTAATTGTCTAATTGTCTATTATGTTTTGTACCGGCATTGAATGTTTGCCACTTTCACTTTGGAATCCGCCCTGATTCCCCCTGGGGAGAGGGGGCGAGTTAAAAATAAATTATTATTATTATTATTAAAGCAGTGGTTCCCAACCTGTGGTCCTTGGACCACCAGTGGTCTGCAAGAACCAAAATATGATCCGCAGCCTCACTGTTATTACACTGTTGCAACGAGAGCGACTGGTCTCGCAAAACCCTCTTGTGGTGCTAAGCATTAACAAAATCCACTGATAATAACACAGCCCAAATAGTGATTACAATGTTTATATGTTTTAATGTGCATTTAAACTCTGTCGTCTAAAGCAGTGTTTCCCAACCGGTGTGACGCGGCACAGTAGTGTGCCGTGAACGATCATCAGGTGTGCCGCGTGCGCGAGGAAAGGCCACGCCTCCATCCCTGACTCCCTCCCTGGGTGCTCCTCCTGGCTTTAGAATAAAATAATCACACCAAGTGATGAGGCTCCCTCCGGCAGCAACGCGAACCCTTGGACCTGGGAAGGGAGAGTGCCAGAACTACTTCCAGGTACACCGTGAGAGCCGCAGCACAAATGAGGAGGCGGAGAAGAGGGGGAAGGGGCTGGGACACATCCGCCACACCGCCCAGGTGAACGGCGCTCGGCTCAAGGAGGAAGGACGAAGAGGATCTTCTGGTTGGTTCTCATCTGGCAGGGGAGGGTGGGTGCATTGATGCATCCACACTCCCTCGCCAGCTAAGAAGCAATGCGGGTTAAAAGTAACCCGGGTTGCTTCTCATCTGGCAGGGGAGGGTGGATGCTGTCATTTTGTGTCATTTTGGTTGGTGGTGTCCCTCAGGATTTTGTAAATGCAAAAAATGTGCTGTGGCTCAAAAGAGGTTGGGAAACACTGGTCTGAAGGCATCAAATATTTAAATATGTAAAGCCGCCTTGAGTCCTCTTCGGGGTAGAGAAAGGTAGAATATAAATACAGTAAATAAATAAATTCCTGGGGCTATTTGGGGTGTGGATCCAGAAAATCGCACTGGATAGACCATATCTGCTCAAGATTATTAAATATGGTTTTCTGTGGGCGAGCAGATAGCAACTACTGGATGGTATATGTTCTGAATCAGAAACTAGAGCTGATGTGGTCTGTCCAATGCAATTTTTTGGATCAGCACCCCAAATAACTAAACTGAATCTAAAGTTGACCGAAAATAGATTTGTAACGCTTTTGGTACGAATGTTGGAGAGTGGTCCCTGATCAAAATAGATTGAGAACCACTGGTCTAGATACTGTGTCAGACTGTTCACAGTTGTTCATCTCAACAATATCGTAACACTGATTCAGGGAAACAACAGTTTCTCTTTGATTTGATGGAAATTAAAAATAGAGCTGGATGATGTCATGCTAATTTATAGTCCTGTCAAATAATACTATATAAATAACAGTTTCAAAGATAAGGAACCCCTTGTTTATTTATTTATTTATTGTATTTGTATACTGCCTTTCTCAGGCCATAGGTGACTCAAAGTGGTTAACAGGGTAAAATTCAATGCTTACAATATCATAGATACAATTAAAAACATAACATATAATAAACAAATCAGTAAAATATAAATTCATAGTGTCTCCTTGTTAGAAATATTGTCCGGTCTCATTGTCGTCGTTCCATTTTCCTATGTCAGTTACTCTGCGTTTGGAAACAATTGTTGAAAAAGCCATGTCTTGACTTTTTCCCTGAATGATAAGAGGTGGCCAATCTAATATCTATAGGGAAACCGTTCCATAGTTGAGGGGCCACCACCAAGAAGGCTCTGTCTCTCGTCTCCGTCAAACATACTTGTGACAAAGGTGGTAACGAGAGCAGGGCCTCCTCAGATGATCTTAAGGTCCTAGATGGTTCATAAGGGAGATGTGTTCGGACATGTAAGTTGGGCCAGAACCATTTAGGGCTTTATAGGCTAAAGCCAGCACTTTGAATTGCGCCCGGTAGCAAACTGGCAGCCAATGGAGCTGGCGCATCAGAGGATTTGTACGCTTCCTGAGCACCGCTCCCGTTAGCAATCTGGCTGCCGTTCGTTGGACCATTTGAAGCTTCCAGACAGTCATCAAAGGCAACTACTGTGCATTGCAGTAGTCTATACAGGATGTAACCAGAGCATGGACTACCGTGGCTCCTCTTAGCAATGTGGACAGACTTCAAAGGCAACCCCACGTAGAACGCGTTGCAGTAGTCTATACGGGATGTAACTAGAATGTGGACTACCGTGGCTCCTGTTAGCAATGCCAAGCCTTGGGTCAAGTATTTACCTTTCCTGGATTTAGCCCAATTGGGGGCAAGAAGATTCTCTTTGCTTTGTTCCTGTTTGCCAAAGGACTATAATCTTGTATCCTGCTTCTTTGGACAATTGCTGCTATCTATTGATGCTTTACAACATCTTTAGACTATAATCCTAGCCTCTTTGCTATATCCATTTATTCTAAATAAAGCATTTAAACGTGGCCGGTGTCAAGCGGATTACTGAGGGGTCCTCCAGGTCTTTGGGGCGCAACAAAGGCAAATCCACGTAGAGCGCGTTGCAGTAGTCTATACTTATTTAGGCAGTCGCTTATTTAGTAACAGTTGTTCAATAATATTTTATGGGATGGGGCTAGGTTTAATCAAGGTTGAGCAATGCCACTGGATTTTTATTGTCGCCTCAAACCATGTGAAGGCCCAAGAGTGCCAAGACATGGCTGTATTAAAGCCTTTTTATTTTCTGACGGCCCTCAATGGCAAATCTGTCCATCACGGCGAACACTGAGCACATTCAGGGGTGCAGCGCCCTCTGACTACCGTGGCTCCTGTTAACAATATGGATAGTCTTCAAAGGCAACCCCACGTAGAGCGCGTTGCAGTAGTCTATACAGGATGTAACCAGAGTGTGGACTACCGTGGCTTCTGTTAGCAATGTGGACAGACTTCAAAGGCAACCCCACATAGAACGTGTTGCAGTAGTCTATATAGGATGTAACCAGATACTGTGGCTCCTGTTAGCAATGGGGACAGTCATCAAAGGCAACCCCACATAGAGCGCGTTGCAGTAGTCTATATGGGATGTAACCAGAGTGTGGACTACCGTGGCTCCTGTTAGCAATGGGGACAGTCTTCAAAGGAAAACCCACGTTGAGCGTGTTGCAGTAGTCTATATGGGATGTAACCAGAGCGTGGACTACCGTGGCTCCTGTTAGCAATGTGGACAGTCTTCAAAGGCAACCCCACGTAGAGCACATTGCAGTAGTCTATATGGGATGTAACCAGAGCGTGGACTACCGTGGCTCCTGTTAGCAATGCGGACAGTCTTCAAAGGCAACCCCATGTCTAGATGTAACCAGAGCGTGAACTACCGTAGTCTTCAAAGGCAACCCCATGTACAGGATGGATGTAACCAGAGCCTGGACTACGTGGCTCCTGTTAGTCTTCAAAGGCAATGTGGCAGTAGTCTTCAAAGGCAACCCCTGTTAGCAATGTGTACAGTCTTCAAGGCAACCCCACGTAGAGCGCGTTGCAGTAGTCTATACGGGATGTAACCAGAGCGTGGACTACCGTGGCTCCTGTTAGCAATGTGTAAGTCTTCAAAGGCAACCCCATGTAGAGCGCGTTGCAGTAGTCTATACAGGATGTAACCAGAGCGTGAACTACCGTGGCTCCTGTTAGCAATGTGTACAGTCTTCAAAGGCAACCCCATGTAGAGCGCGTTGCAGTAGTCTATACTTATTTAGGCAGTCAGTTATTTAGTAACAGTTGTCCAATAATATTTTGGGGGATGGGGCTAGGGCCAATCAAGGTTGAGCAATGCCACTGGATTTTTATTGCCGCCTCAAACCACGTGAAGGCCCAGGAGTGCCAAGACACGGCTGTATTAAAGCCTTTTTATTTTCTGCGCACGCCTGACGGCCCTCAATGGCAAATCTGTCCATCACGGCGAAGACTGAGCACATTCAGGGGTGCAGCGCCCTCTGGCGTTGGGTTCCCGCATTGCCAAGCGCGGCTCTTACACAAGCCTGGGATGGGCGTCAACTAAAAATGGCGAGCGGGACGCCAGGAGCGGAAGTGTCACGTCGACTACTTCCGCCTAAGATGGGAGGAGGGAAGAGAGAGAGAGAGAAAAAGAATGGAGAAGCTGCGCGCGCAATACAGAGGGGAGGGGGAAACCACACGGGGCGGCGCATGCGCAGAGGTTTCCGCGCGAAAAGCTGTTCCGGGCGCCTTGGGCGGGCGGGGCCGGGTGGGTAGCCGCGCAGGCGCAGTGCCGCTCTCGGCCGGCAGGGGCGCGCGGGGTCCGGCTGGCGGCGGCGGCGGCGGCTGCGCCATTGGCGGGTCGGAAACGCCGCCAGATGGCGGTTTAGGATTGCGGCTCCGCTGAGGCGCGGCCCCCCGGCACCACGGCGCGTTGTGGAGGCCCCGGCCCGCTTGGACCCCTCGCTCTCCCTCGTCGGAAGGCCCGGGGGCGCCGGCCCCGCCGAGGTACAACCTAAGGGACCCCCGTCAGCGGAGGCGGGAGGAGGAGGAGGGAGGGGGGAAGGGGGGGAAGGAAGGAGGGAGGCAGGCCGGGATCCAAGATGGAGGCGCGAGGGGCGGGGGCAGCGAGGCGGAGGAGGGAGGAGCAGCAGCAGCAGCAGCAGCAGGCCCGCTTCATGGCTCCCTTTCCCTCTCCTCGCTCTCTCTCTCTCTCCTTCGGGAGAGAAGGGCGCGCCTGCTTCTCGGCTCCTCCAGGGCCTTCTCTCTCTGCCTCTCCCTCTCCCCGCCGTGACAATGGAAGGGCGCGGCCTGCACTGGGCCCGAAGCTCGCCCTCTTGCGTCGTCTGCGTGGCCTGTGTGTGTGTGTGTGTGTGTGTGTTTTCCCGCTTTCCCGCCTGCCTGCCGCCTTCGGGAGCGGGCCCTCGCCTCTCTCGTTCCCTCCCTCTCCCTCCCTCCCTCCCTCTCCAGGGGCCATTGGCGGGAAAAGAAGGAAAGAGTGGGTTGGAAATGGCTGGTTGGGTTCCTTTCGCCTTGGCGGGAGAATGAGGAAAGCGGGAGGCCGCTTCAAGGGAAGCGAGGCTTGGAAAGAGGAGGAGGTGCCTCACAGAACGGTCTGGAGCAGGCCTGGGCTCACTTGGGCCCTCCAGGTGTTTTGGACTGCAACGCCCACCATTCCCAACAGCCTCAGGGTCTTTCCTTTTCTCCCTCAGCCGCTTAAGCAATTTGGCCATGAGTACATATGATGGAACAGGTTTTAATGTATTTTAATTGTTGTGGGGTTTGGGGTTTTATACTGTATGGGGGCATCGACTTGGGCCCGCCAGGTGTTTTGGACTGCAACTCCCACCATTCCCAACAGCCGGTAGGCTGTGAGGAATAGTGGGAGTTGAAGTCCAGAACACCTGGAGGGCCCAAGTTTGTCCCAGGCCTGATCTATAGAGTAGCTTAAGTGGCTGAGGGGGAAAAGCAAAGGGCCTGAGGCTGTTGGGAATGGTGGGAGTTGAAGTCCAAAACACCTGGAGGGCCCAACTTTGCCCAGGCCTGACCTATGTACTGAACAAGTTGCTTAAGCGGCTGAGGGGAAAAGGGAAAGGGCCTGAGGCTGTTAGGAATGGTGGGAGTTGAAGTCCAAAACACCTGGAGGGCCCAAGTGTGCCCAAGCCTGATCTATAGAGTATCTTAAGTGGCTGAGGGGGGAAAGGAAGGGCCTGAGGCTGTTAGGAATTGTGGGAGTTGAAGTCCAAAACACCTGGAGGGCCCAAGTGTGCCCAAGCCTGATCTATAGAGTATCTTAAGTGGCTGAGGGGGGAAAGGAAGGGCCTGAGGCTGTTAGGAATGGTGGGAGTTGAAGTCCAAAACACCTGGAGGACCCAAATGTGCCCAAGCCTGATCTATAGAGTATCTTAAGTGGCTGAGTGGGGAAAGGAAGGGCCTGAGGCTGTTAGGAATGGTGGGAGTTGAAGTCCAAAACACCTGGAGGGCCCAAGTGTGCCCAAGCCTGATCTATAGAGTATCTTAAGTGGCTGAGGGGGGAAAGGAAGGGCCTGAGGCTGTTAGGAATTGTGGGAGTTGAAGTCCAAAACACCTGGAGGGCCCAAGTTTGCCCATGCTTGGCCTGGGGTGTGTGTGTCTTGCTTTGGGAGTTTGTATATATATGTATATATATATATATATAGAGAGAGAGAGAGAGAGAGAGAGAGAGGTGCTTGGGATGTTGCTCCCTTTCTGGGATGTTTGACCAACTCCATCGCTGCCTGAAGTTTTGCCCCAGTGTCCCAAGACCAGCTACACTGGAGGACGAATGCGGCTGGGCACCACTGCCAGTGGATTGTTGGCTACTCCATGAATTTCATAGCTGTTTATTTGGCATTGGGATGTTTGCCATTTTGTTATGTTGTTGGAAACCGCCCTGAGTCCCCCTCAGGGAGATAGGGCGGGTTACAAATAAAGTATTATTATTATGGTTAGAGGCAAGGAATCTTCGAATTGGTTTTTGCCATTTTTAACCTATTAGTCTTAAGGTTTTCTTGCTGCGAATTTGTTTAATTGTATGTCAAGTGTTTACTAGGGACCCTTCCACACAGCTGAATAAAATCCCACATTATCTGCTTTGAGCTGAAATATGTGGCCGTTTGGACTTGGATAATTCTGGGCGCTTCCACACAGCCATATAACCCAGAACATCAAGGCAGAAAATACCACAATATTTGCTTTGAACTGTGTCCACACTGCCATATATTGGCTTGTTGAACCTCTACTGATGGAGGTCCAATGAAATAGGTTTTTAAATTTTTTTGTGTGTGTTTTAATGAGATTTTGGTATTTTATGATACTTTTGTTGTTTTGTTCGTTAAGTTAAATTAGGTTGTGTTATATTGTCAAATGTGTTTATTTTGATGTAGTGGTCTGTAAGGTTTTCTGTCTGGCAATTGAATGTTTGCTTTATATGTTGGAAACCACCCCGTGTCCCTTCTAGGAGATACAAATAAAGTTTCAAAGTAGTAAATGTGGGATTTTGTTCAGCTGTGTGGAAGGGGCCTGCGTGTGGTATAAGGGGCCGTGATATATGTATTTTAATGGCCTTATGTCTTGCCTGTGGATTTCAACTATGTTGTACCCTGCCTCAAGCCATGGTATCAGATAATCATCATCTTCCATAGCATCATCATCATCAGTGCTATGGGAGTTTAGGAGTTGGAGTTTTATAAGGACTTCTCTGACAACTGCTGTTGGTGCCACAACCCCATGATCTGATCTAGGGGCACATCACTGTATAGTTACCACAGTTTTGACACCACTTAAACCGCCCTGGCTCAGTGCTATGGAATCCCAGGGTTTGCAGTTTTTGTGAATCGTCAGTACTCTTTGGCAGAAGAGGCTAAAAAAACTTTTGAAACTATAGTTTCCATGTCAAAACTGTATTCTATGTTGTAGATGTGCCCTTGAACTTCAACAGAATCCTATTCTGTTTACACAGAGGAGGTAGCTGTGTGAGTTTGTTTCAATGTTTTAAAAAGGAGTCATGTGGCCTCTTTAAGCATATGGATTGCAACCCACTTTTTTGCATGTTTTGATATGCCCTCTGGTAGGGTACATCTACATTGTAGAATTAATTCAGTTTACCATCAATTTAACTACTATGGATAATTGCTATGGAATCCAGGGATTTGTAGTTTGATTGAGTTACCAGCAGTCTTTGGCAGAGAAAGCCAAAGACCTTGCAGAATTATGATTCCATAGCATTCCATGGCGTTGCAGTAGTCTATACGGGATGTAACCAGAGTGTGGACTACCGTGGCTCCTATTAGCAATGAGGACAGTCTTCAAAGGCAAATGCACATAGAGTGTGTTGCAGTAGTCTACATGGGATGTAACCAGACTGTGGACTACTGTGGCTCCTGTTAGCAATGCGGACAGTCTTCAAAGGCAACCCCACACCGAGTGCATTGCAGTAGTCTATATGGGATGTAACCAGAGTGTGGACTACTGTGGCTCCTGTTAGCAATGTGGACAGTCTTCCAAGGCAACCCCACGTAGAATGCCTTGCAGTAGTCTATATGGGATGTAACCAGAGTGTGGACTACTGTGGCTCCTGTTAGCAATGCGGACAGTCTTCAAAGGCAACCCCACATAGAGCACGTTGCAGTAGTCTATATGGGATGTAACCAGAGTGTGGACTACCGTGGCTCCTGTTAGCAATAGTGGTGTCAAACTGCCTTAAGTTGGACCTTTTGGTTCTTGAATGGGATCCTGTCCTGTTTGCACAGAGGAAGTGTTAGTTTCAGAATAAAAAAGAGGAATCCTGTGGCCTCTTTGAGACAAACACATTTATTTTAACCTCCTTGGATCACCACCCACCTTTCCACTTGCTTTGTTGTTCTCTCTAGCAGAACTCACTGTACTTCAGTCCTCTTAGCGATCTTAGAAATAGACACCTGTGATTACAGAATAACTGGCAATTAGTATGTAAGTCAAGGCATGCTAGAAGAAAAAAAAGTTATGTATCTTTTTTTAGCTTGCAGGATGGGTTGCATTTCTCAGTACTATTTTGCATTGTGTAGGAGTCAGGAAGTGAGCAGGTGAGACTGAAGGCAACCTGAAGAAGTTTGTTTTCAGCAGTATCTTTTTGTTCAATCTTATCTCAGAAGAATATTCATCTTCTTTAGAGTTGTAGGCTTGGTAATTCAAAATTACATGGTAATTTCTGTTACTGTGTTATACATAACATTTGAAGAGTGTTTATAGCTTGTGGGCTGAAAAAACTACTGCCCACACTTTATTTGAACTTTTTAGGTTGTATTTCTGATGTGTTGCCTAACAGAGATAAGTCTCAGTGTGGCGAGAGTCTTCCAAATGTTAAATATTATTAATCGGCCAGCAATTTCAAACAGTCTGTTGTGTGGCAATATTTCAAGGAATGGTTAATACATTTCCTTTTGTGTTGTTGGATTACTAAAACAAATGTGTCGTGTCAAATTCGTAGCTTTATGAACCATTGTGGATTTGCCGAACTGATTGAAATGATAAACTTCACTTTGAAATTCAGTAGTGTACTTGGGCAGTTGCTTTGGGATAACCTTTGTTGTAATAGATGGTTAATATTGGTACAGCTACTTGGAAATTTGGAGATCTCATATTAGGGCCACAGAGCTTGCAATCCGATGCAGAATTTCTTGAGAATATTATTATACTAAGTGGGACTTTTTTTATAACTTGTCATGTATAGCCTTTCACTGTTATTCTTTGCATACTCTGCCTTTTGGTGGGAAAATTCTCAGAATTCTCAGAGAGATATATACACACAGTTTCTAATTGAAACGTTGGTAGCACCATAAGTGGCCAGCATAAAACCATGGGAATCATATGGGTCTGGTTAAAAATATCTAAAGAAGAAGTTGAAGTAGATGTTCACAAATGTGGTGCCACCACATAAATGGCATACCCAAGCAGACACTCTTGGACTGATTTTAAGACCAAAGCCGATTTGGTTGGGGTGCAGTTGAACTTCAGATAACCTGGTTCCAAATTGTTCTAACATGAGTGAACAATTGCTCATATTCTCCCCCCCCCTCCCATTTTTGGATAGTAATGGCCATTTTTACCTAGGGTAATGGAGTATATAGTACCCGGGGGAAGGGGGTGTCAAAGGTGCTGTATACTCAATTACCCTGGAAGCACTAACTGTAGTTCCTGTTATTACCTTGGTGTTGTCTTTTGTCTAACTTTGACATTACAAAATTGTTTTTAGAAAACTCATATTTAAAGTAGCCTGTATGTAATCAGTTTGTGTAATTAAGACTGAATCAGCATTTTTATATTTACAACTGGCTAGCTGTGCAGTGGATTTTGTTCTTGTGCATTGTGGATATAACAAAAACAACAACAATTCTTGTAGCAATTAATTTGTGATGTATAGCTTGCAGCATATGTTATAATAAATTCATCTTCAAGACATCACGGGGCTCCTTGGTTTTATTTTTCTGCCTCAGACCAACCTGCATATTCCCTGGAAATTTTGATGGAAATTTTAACTGCCATCAAAATGTGTTGACACTTCTTTTGGAGTATAAGTCAAAATGCTAAAAGTAGGCCTCCAGCTTTTTCTGTGAAGTGCCAGAAAGTTAATAAACTTACATTGACACTAGATTACTGTCTTTCTTCTCTTCTGCCCTTAAAATATTTAAGAGGGGGCAAGGCTACATCAGTAAACCAAAAGAAGCAGAGACAGGGTAAAGGGGTAAGTTACCAAAATGCAAAACCAGCTCATTAAAAACTAGCTTCAGATAGTGTCCTGATTCTAGTTTCTTTAGTTCAGTTGAGACGATTGTTAATTGTGTTAATTCTGACTTATGGCAACCTTCAGCCGAAGCCTTAATGAGGTTTTCTTGTCAATATTTGTTTATATCGAGGAAAGATTGCTTTTGTCTCCATCTGAAGCTGAGAGTATGACTTATTCAAGGTCACCCAGTGAGTTTCTATGGCTGAATGGGGATTTGTACACTGATCTCCAGAACTGTAACCCAGCACTAAAACCACTGTTAACACACTGGTTCTCAAACCAGAGATAGTGCGTAATAAATACTGCATTTATAAGTAACATTTGTAACTCTTTCCAAAAGGAAGTGTGTTTTACAGTGAAACTGACTAGCTTATGTTCAAGCTGTGGAAGCTGTGGAATGTTTGGTATGCTTAATGGCAGCTGCTATTCAAATTTGCTGGACAAAACAATTCTCACAACCTTTCTTTGCGCTGAGGTTGTAAACAATTTTGGTAGAATACTTTTTTCCTCCCCCTACTTCTCCCATGTCAATGCCTGGGGATCAGTTTTGTCTCCCCAAATGTCAAGATACACCACACATTCTGCTGCTGCTATTTCCTCCAAATGAACTCCAATATAGTACAATGCCACTTGTGTAGTCTTGAATTTTTGAGCAGGATAGCATACTGCTGAGTCAAATGGAAGAAGCAAGTGAGACGCTTGACCCTGTTATAACCTGCAAGTGAGAGAACCTGGAGGCAGCCAATAAAAACTGATTTAAAGATGATACTTAGTTTCATGATGATTTTTTTTAAAATCCACAATTTATTGAAAGTGTTCAGTTCAGGAAACATTGATTTGGCCTTTTTGAGGGATGTTAAAAGAAGGTGACTGAAAGGTGCACGTTATAAAAAAACAAGATGTTGACAAATTTTCTGGTATCAATAAAAAAAACAACTAAATTATTGTAAATAAATGCAGGCTGTAGTATAATGCAGATAGTCCCCAAGTTCCGAACAAGTTATGCTTTTTAAAGGGTTTGAACTTAAGTTGAATTTGCATGTAAGTCGGAACAGGTACTTTTAAAAGTGTAACTCCACTTTTAGTTTTGGATTACATAGGGAAGGGTGAACACCTCTGTGGAGTTTATTTCGCTGTCTGTGCTCCTGTCCAGACAATTTCACCTCTCTATCCCTCTGATAATTGGATTTTGAAAAAAAATGACTTGTGGAAAAAGGATTAATGATTAAACTCTACTGGAGACATCTTTTCCCCATGGAAACTTCTGGGAGTGAATTTCCCTTCTGAGGGGTAGATTTCTCTCACTTGTTGCCTTGCCCTTGTTCTTAACTATGAGTCATTTGTAAGTTGGATGTTTGTTACTTGGGGACTGTCTGTATAAGCAGGCAACATTCTACTTCTTAGGAAACATGTTAATTTATTTACCCATTTCACTTTTTTAGAGGTGAGCAACTTCGTTTGGAAAGAACGTAACCCAACTTGCTATAGAGTTCTGATACGTAGCAGGGCTGTAGAGATCTCCCCTTTCCAAAAAACCCCCAAACAATAACTGTTGAATGGAATTCAAAGATATGACCCACTTAACAGATTTATTTATGGCACATCTTTGTTTCTGATATATCAAGTGGATAATTATACAGATAAATAACTTTATTTGTATTCCGCCCTATCTCCCCAAAGGGAGATAGTTTAACAATGTTTAACATAGGTGTGAAACATGACTAGGACACAAAATCCAGAATAGTTTTTGCACATTCCGTACATGTCTGGGCAAAACTCTTAAGAGAATAGAAAATTATTTCTGACTATTTTAGCTGGCTAGATTGGATTATAACACTTTGTCAAGGTGAGAAAGGGTTAATGGAGAGGAGCTGACATTTTAGCTGTGACTGCATTGCTTTTCAATTGCTCTAGAGTCAAAAGGCTACTGCCTCACAGAAAAAAGGAATATATTACAGAGAGACCTAGTTGTATGGGGAAATCCATGTAGCCAGTAGTCTGGTGGCAGTTGAAATTTCTGAATATTTTTCAAGGACAGCCATATGTAACATTGCGGTAGATTTTTTTTTAGATTTACCAGTAAAAATCTAATTTGAAACAATTATTGGTTAGCACTGTTTCAACAAGGGAAGTAAGAAAACAAGAATGTTTTATTTTCTTTATATGCAAAGTATAGTGAGCATCATACCACTGCAAAAGGAATCTTGCATCCATGAAGACTAAAATGGCTCCTGTCTTCCTGACCATCTTCATACATTTCCTTTATTTTGTATGTTTTTGTTCGGCTTCAGAAACAGTGACTATTTTTTTTTTAAAAAAATAGCGCTCTCCTCCTCCAGAGGCTTCAAGCCCTAGTGAGTTTAAACTCCACTAGATAGCAATTTGTCAGTGGAACTGTAGAACAGTGTTTCTCAACCAGTGTGCTGAGGCACACTAGTGTGCCGTGAGCGATCATCAGGTGTGCCGTGGGAAATTGGAACCTCCAGGAGGGGAGGGGGGAGAGTCTAGTGTGTTGAAGTATAAAAACCCTAAGAAACCTACCTCTATAAAGGCAAAAAATTACAACCACCCCCCTCCCCACCCATTGTCTACTTGGTCTCTCCCTCTCCACGCATTGGGAAGGCCCGCCTCCCTTTCCCCAAGTAGAAACCTCCTCTTGCCTCTTGGGGGTTCTGTGTGGGGAGTTTGGCCCAGTTCTATCATTGGTGGGGTTCAGAATGCTTTTCATTGTAGGGGAACTATAAATCCCAGCAACTACAACTCCCAAATGTCAAGGTCTATTTCCCCTGAACTCCATCTGCGTTCATATTTGGGGATATTGAGTATTCGTGCCAAGTTTGGTCCTGATCCAACATTGTTTGAGTCCACATTGCCCTCTGGATATAGGCGAACTACAACTCCAAAACTCAAGGTCAATGCCCACCAAACTCTTATCGTATTTTCTCTTGGTTATGGGAGTTCTGTGTGGGAAGTTTGTGTCTTTCTGCCATTCCTGCCAGGATATCTATGTTGAGTTCATCGAAACAGGCCCAGGTTTCACACTAAATACATTTTAAAAGATATTAACGGTATGTATGACTGTGTTAGAGTGTCATTTTGTGTCATTTTGGTTGGTGGTGTGCCCCAGGATTTTGCAAATGTAAAAAGTGTGCCGCGGCTCAAAAAAGGTTGGGAAACACTGCTGTAGAAGGTTTTCCATTCTAAGATCATCATCTCATTCCACACAAAAGTGAAATCCTAAGTGATACAATTTGAAAAAAAGCAAGACTTTGATTTTTTAGGTAGTCCTCACAAAAAGATCTTCAGATGGAGCACAAAAAGCTTAAGAGACTCCAGCTTTCAAGGCCAGCTCATGGAGGGAGAGTATTGAGCAGTGTAGTAAGTCAATATTTTGTTGTGAACCACCCTGAGCCTTTTTGGGAAGGGTGGTATATAAGTCGAAATAATAAAATAAAAATAAATAAATAAATATGCCAGCATCATTGCTACTGTGATCTGGTCACCTTTACACTTGAAAATCAGCAAACTGCAGGGTAGGGCACCTGATCAGATGGTTGGAATCACAATAAACCATTTCAACTCTATTCCCTGGTTCTCATCTGCTGAGAGCCCAGATGGATAGATCTGACAGATTGACAGTCGCAGCAGCATCCAGCCAGATTTCTCTTACTCAAGCCAGATCAACCTGTACATCCAAAATCAAGTCTGGATAGCTGCCATATTCCTGTATACTGGCTTTATTTCTAGCACACCATTTTCAGCCCTAGGGACTCTTGCCAAAGCAATCAATAATGTTTGAACTAGAGGACAGCATGGGGCAACCAACCTCCCTTTGTTATGCTAATCCAACTGTTTTCCCTTTTATGTTCCCCTCTGCTTGCTACAATTCTGGTGGCTGTATCATAATTCCTTTCACCTTTTCCTCTTCATTTGATAAAATACTTGATAGGCAGAAGCAATGTCCTCAAAAATAGGTAGTAACACTGAACCTGCAGGTAATCCTCATTGCTTCTCCCAAACAGCATGGCCATCGTTGTAACTCCCCTTAGTCTCTCACTCCCCCCAGTAGCAACTCTTCCAGTAAAAAGCCATTCCTGGAAAGGCCCATATTTTATTCTACATCTCAAGCAAGTGACACAGTCAAATGCGGGGTATGATGATAAATCTGAATGAACAATGCAGACGCATGGCCTTGCAAAGAAGAATATTCTTACTTATCAGAAATTGAAAGGACAGAATCTAGAATCTTATTTTGCAAAAAACAAAACAAAACTTTCTGAATTAATAAAAGCATGTGAACAAAAAAAGGATTGCTTATTTCAGTAGTTCCCAAACTGTTCAGAGGAATCATACCATTCTGCAAAAGGATCATAGAAGAGTTCAATGAAAAACCTTAAAAATCAAATTAAAAATCAATTTTAAAATAAAGCTACACGATGAAATATTTTATTGTCTCTAATGCCTAGGAAGAGAAAATGCAGATTATCTTAGAATATGTACTTGCCAGCCAAAGTCTTGTCATCACATCCTGACACCTCAGACCCATATGACTTCTCTAGGGAAAGTGCATTAATGTTTCAAGAAAGTTCCTTGCACACATGCTAAATGCTCTTGGGTTTTCTAGCAACATCCAGAAAGTTCATTGTCTTATAAGTACTAGTGTACCACTATTCCCTTCATTCAGTTCTGTTCAGGGCAATCTCATATTTGTGGTTATATTAAAATATTTTCTCTTTATTTCCAAATATACTATGTTATACAAAGCACTCAGGCACGATGAAAGAAGAAAGACCTTTGGGATTCACAGTGCTTAATAAAAATCAGGAACAGAGTTAAGGTTCCCTGGGAAAAAATGTCTTGAGAAGGTTTCCTTGACCGAAAGGTTTTGGGAACTACTGACTTATTTCATACACTTAAAAAAAGATTACTCTATCTCCTTTTCAGTTTAGTTACGGGGTGGAGATTATTTAAACCCTAATATGACATTTCTGCTAAGTTTTAAAAACAAGATTCCAGTAACTGCTCAGTTGTCTTGGTTTACATGTTCGTTTTCCTTTGTTCATATCATTACTCCTTTATTTTTGCTGATCTACATTCTTAATTAATATGTTTAATCCAGTGTTTTTTTTCAGTCACTACAGTATCAAATAAATGTATTAATACCTTCTTTAAAAGAGTTAGGAACCCCATTGATGAAGCACAGATGGCACCTGGCAGCTAGTTAGCCAAGTCTCTTTCCCTCCCCCCTTTTGCCATCTAGATGCCTCTTGTTCTTCACTTTGCCTCACCTCACATCTGTGACTACAATTGTTCAGTATTAAAGAGCCCAGTAGGAAAGTTCTGGTTGAAGAACATTACTTTTAAGTTGCAAACATTTCTAAGTAGTTTGTAGCAAAGTAAATTGCAGCAGTGATTCTCAAAGAGTACTACCATCTGTCTGAAGATTCAATAGCAGATGAAAATACTATTCCATTTATCTCTGCTGACCTGAAATTCCTGCTTCTCCTTGTTGTTCCCAGGGCCAGAGAATAATCAAGAGATGAAGAAAAACTTATATATAATGTTGCAGTTCAGTGTATAGTTCAACATATGCAGAAACAGTTTTGATTCTTAACAATTTTACTTGGGGGTTAACATTCAAGAAAGGAGTCAAGTAATACATGTTCATTTTGGTACTCATTATAGTTTTGTTATATTTTTACATACAAAACCTCTATTATTCATTTTTATAACAAAGTCTTCAAATATCAATTAATTGTGAAGATCAGTATTTTTGAAGAAAGATGAAGCATCGGGCTTATTGAGAAAACATGAGAAATTAAAATAGGTGATAAATTAGTAGTGAAAACGTGTATCTTTTTTGTATACAATTTTTATTTTCAAACATAAAGTGAATGGTTTCAGGGAAAGAGGGGAAACAATACATATATAGAAAATTGGGAAAAGCTTAAAAAGATAGTAGAGAAAAAAGGAGAGAAGAAAAAAATATCAATTTAAACTACAGAAAATTAAAGATGAAGATATAAATTAAATAAGGAAATTACAGAGGAAGAAATTGAGAAAGCTATAAATAAAATGAACTCAGCTAAAGCCTCGGGGCCGGATGGATACTCGGCTGGCTTATATAAAGTGATGAAACAAGAATTCCATGATTGAAAAAGGTATTGAATGAAGCTGTGACACAACAGACAATTCCAGAATCTTGTAGATATGCAGAAATTGTAATGATACACAAAGAAGATACGGAAGAAACAGATATAAGGAACTATCGACCAATCTCACTACTAAACACAGACTATAATATCTTTGCCAATATTTTGGCGGAGAGACTAAAAGAATTTTTGAATGAATGTATTGGAGAAGAACAAACAGAAATATGAAAAATAATATTTGAACAGTAATAGACCTGATAGAATATTTTGAGGCAAATCATCAGAAAGAATTGGCAATCCTAGCAGTTGATGCGGAAAAGGCATTTGATAATTTAAACTGGGACTTTTTCAAATAATTAATGCAAGAAATAGTCATGGGTTTTAAATTTACAAATGCAATAAATTCTATATACAGATCTCAAAAAGCAAAGATGATTATTAATGGCCAAACAACGGAAGATTTTGAGACAACTAAAGGGACAAGGCAGGGCTGTCCATTATCCCCTTTAATTTTTATTATGGCATTGGATATTTTGATGAAAGGAATAAGAGAAGATGAGAAGATAAAAGGAGTAAAAAAAGGCAAATACGAATATAAAATAAGAGCTTTTGCCGATGATGTAATCGGCATAATAGAAGACCCATGCAAAAATTTAAAAAATATGGATTCAGAAAATAAAAGATTTTGTGAAAGTTGCAGGATTTAAAATAAATATGAAAAAAAATGAAACTATTGCCGAAAAATCTGGATAAATAAAAACAAGAGTGGATAATAGAACAAACTGGATTGCAAATTAAAAATAAATTAAAATACTTAGGAATATGGATAACTGCAAAAATGGCCAATTACTAAATATGAAATTATTAGGTAGGTAGTAGGCTTGTTCGATCAAAGAAAAAATGGTTCAAAACTCGTTTTGGATGAAGGGGCCGCTGGCGATTTTCTGAAAAAAGTTGGAATTTTCTGAAATTTCTGAATCGCTTGGTTAATGGCGGGTGCAATTACGTAATATGCAAAAACCTGCAAACGGGACAGGCAAAACTGGGGGAATTCCTTCCCCCTCATTTTTAGACCTCTACTGACAAAACTTGCCACAGTGGTAGAAAACATTCTCCTCTGTCAGCATACAAACTTTCAACATGTTTAGAAGATCCCTGGGTTCTTGACAGTTTTTAAAGTAATCACAGTAATCTGTTAAGGAATATTACAAGAAGAAATGTGCTGCCTCCAGGATTCTTTTGGAAAATTTAAATCTATCTCTCTGTTTTGCATATTTGTCTAGAGCACACCTGCCCTGCTCTTCTTCCCTCCCCACACACAAGCAAGCCTCACAGGCCAGGGGCCTGCTACCAGCCATTCTCCACAATTTGTTCCCTTCCCTAACCCTGTTGTTCCCTTCCCAAGCGGTGGCATCTTTCCCTTCCCATTCACGTCCCCGGCTTGCAAATGAGCCCATGAGGCACGCGCATCCCATTTTAAAGTGCAGTGGGTGCCGTGCCGAAACCCCTCCCCTCCCCACATGGTTTCCCCTCATTGGCTGGAGGCAAGCATCGCAGCATGCAAGTTGCTGTTTGACTCCAAACGCTGAATCATTTCCTATTCACTTCCTGAGTCGGAACAAAGATGGTGACAGTGGCTTCGAAATGGCAAGGATACTTCCAGGTTCCCAAATCACTTCGAAATCACTTCATCAGGTTAAATGTTTTTGAATATGTACATAAACCTGTAATTTAAGATAAGACTGTCCTACTCTGATTAAATCATTATTCTAACCTCCTTCAATGTAAATGTGCTTACGTATCCTTCCAATAATCAGCATAGTTTATTTTAACTATCCATTTTGGGGAAAATGCTGTGTGTGTAATTTAAAGACTGGCGCCCTGAAGAAGAGGAGAACCTCCTTCAATGAAGGTGTACACTGCAATCAGAGAGGAACTAGGGGGAAGGATGTGTGCTGGAAAGACTGAGAAGGGAGGAGCACCGAGAGGAAGGAGAGGTGGGTTGCTGTGCGGAGAGGTGAGGGTCCTGGCAGGAATGCATGGGGCTGAAAGCAGCCTTTCTTTCAGCCCCATGCCTTCCCACCAGGACCTTCACCCGAGTATAAGTCAAGGGGATCTTTTTCAGCCTTAAAAAGGGGCTGACAAACTAGGCTTAAGTATATACAGTATATTTTCAGAAGCAGAGAAGAGAAAGAATTTGTAGTTCGCAAAGGAATGAAATTATTATTAGGTACTAGTAGGTAGGTAGCAGTTTTCTGAGAAATATGAGGCTTTTGTTTGTTTGTTAGGATTACTATTATTAATAATAATGATTATCTTTTAGAAGTATTTTCTGGAGGAGGGGAGGAGAAAAAGAAGCTAAAAGGGTGACCCTCCCAAGAGCCCCCACTCACCTGTCCCTCACATTATTAATTCTCAGTCACACTAGTGCCACTAAATAAAAATAATCAAGAAAATAAATAAAAATTTAAAAAATTCAGGAGCGAGGCCAAGCCAAAAAATAAGGCAGAGAGAGCGTGAGTGAGCAGCAAGGCATCAATCTGTCTGAAGCCAGGATGCTACTGAGGGAGTCATGGAGATGGGTGTCCCTTTACATAGATGCAACTTGTGTAAGACATGTCACAGCGCTCTTTTATTCTGATTGGTTCACTAGGCAGGGTTCAAAGGGAAACCCTGTGCGAGCAGCACGTGGCAGCTGAATAAGGGAGATAGAGCTGTGATCGGCTGCCGTGAGGTTCTGTTATAGCCAAATGATCAAAACAACCAAATTGGATTGGCCAAAAGGTACCGACCATTATGAATCCATTCAGAAGTCTAATAAATTGGCAGCAGTGTGGAGAAATGGGAGTACTAAACTAGATTTTAGGTGGCTAGTATATACTTAATCTGATGTAAGACAGAGTTACTATAATCTTGGTTGAATTGAAATAATTTCATATCTGAAGTCAGCTCTGAAAAATCACTCAGGCAATATGTGCAGTCTGTCTAAATTTCCTAGTTTCTGAGACTGACCCTTCTGAGAGTCTGTGGAGCAGTAAAACAGTCATACGTGTTTTGGCTTGTCAAGCAACAGTAGCATATGTTATGTTAAATAATAAATTGTTTGCTTCTCATTAGAACATAAAAACTCAGTGTCAAGTGATTTCAAGCAGCTGTAAAATATAGAGAATACATTTTATTCATCAGGTATGATAAATCAATAGTAGTTGATACAGCTATTTTAAAGAAGCATTTTCTTCAGCTTTAGGCCAAATCTACCACTAGCTTTTTTTTCAAAAATTATCTTTGTTACAAAGCATTTCTACCTAAACTTCTTGCTGTAAGAACTATCTCCTTCTTTGGAGGTCTTTAATCAGAGGTTGAGTGAACATATCTGCTTTACATTCCAGACCCAAGAGAAGCACGTCTTACTAATACGAGGCATAGGGCCTTTTCTATCTCTGCCCCAGCACTGTGGAACTCATTGCTTCCGTATATGAGAGCGATGCGCAATCTGCGCCCTTTCACCCAGGCTCTCAAGACCTGGCTCTTCAGTAAAGCATTTGATATGTAACTTTAACTTTTATTTTTCAGGCCCCTTGTATGTTTTATCTGGTTTTACTGTTTATGTGTAAATTGCCTGGAGCATCTTAAGGGAGGGCGATTAATAAGAAATAAATTGATGATGATGATGATATTTCAGGAATCCTTATTTTTATATTCCTTGTAAGAATTGGTTTTGGGGTCAAAATTATGGATTTTAATATGACCTATGGATAATTCAAGGGTAAAGTTTTGGGACTGTGTATGGGGCTCCTTGGATCCCCTGGGTGGGGAGACAGAAAGGCTGGGTGCTTATTTTACAGTAATATCTCCTCAGGCAGACTCTTTCCCATCCACCCGACTTTAGTTGTTCACAGCTGGCCTGCTGGTCTCTATCCCCTCCTTGTTGCCAACTTCTCTGGATAGGTGGCTGATTTCTTATTTTTTGTCTGCTGCCTTTGGCACCTCTTTATTGGCAGCTTTTTGGCGGAATTCAGCAGAAACCGCCTCAGGTGTCCGCTGCTAACTCTCATGTCTCTGCTGAGAAGATGAAGGAGGAAGATGAAGAATGCCCCAATTCTGCCTTGCCACCATCACTGCCCCCCCCCCCCCCAATCATCACTTCTGTTGAATTCCTGAAGGAAGCATAGGCATCTCTGATTTTTATGCAATAGCTCTTTTGTGGCTTCCCATCTGTTGCAGAGAGAGTGGTGTGTGTGTATTTGTCCCCTTCCATTGGACTTCAGTGCTGTTTCTCCAGATGGTAGCAGGCTTGTTCTTGGGCATGGTGTTTGTTCATAAACACAGCCACTGATTAGGGCTTAGGTCCAAACAAACACACTGAGGTACTTAAGCTAGCCAGTGTCAATTGTCCAATGTGAGAAATACCTGATACAAGAGTCCTTGGAAAACAGCAGAATATGTAGAAGTGTGTTCCAAAGTCAAGAACATGAAGTATAAACAAACCAAGACTCAAAATTGATAATTCCAGAAATCAAAGTCAGAAGTCCTTTGGTAACAAACTGGGAAGCAGCAGAGTCATGTCCAAGTTCAAAGGCAAACAAGCGTTGGACTCAAGCCAGATAGTGACGTCCACAGCGAGAGTCTCAGCACTGAGACTGTTGGGAGCTGCTGGCCTCCATCTCCTCAGCTGGCCCTTCTAGCATCTCCTCATCCTTGCTATCCGAGCTGGTGATGACATGTTTGTCCTGCTGCCTCCATTTCTGTTCCTGCATGTGCCCAGCAGTCTCATTCCCAAAGCTGGCCCACGGAATGCTCAGTTGCATAGTTTCCCCTTCTCTCAATGATTCTTAACTCGATAGAAACTGTGGCATTAAGAAGGACACTAGGCTGTTCCCTTAGAATTCAAACCGTGCTGCTTCTGCTTTGTCTACTGGGATGAGGAGAAACTCTGCAACGCAGTGCACTTCAGGAATGAGTCTGCTGGATGCATGGAGGAACAGTATACTTTTCTATAATATTGTGTGGGGTTTTGATTATCAATATTGATTGAGTATTCCCTATCCAAAATTTCAAAATCCAAAATACTCCAAAATCTAATAATACCTGTGTCCTATCTTCAAGATATCATGTACCTACAGTATATCTGAGTCGCTACAGTGAGATAGGATGCAATATAAATAAATAAATTATTAATATTAAGTTGTTATATTATATGCAAATACAAGTATTCCAACATTAAAAAATTGAATTCAGAACCTCAGGTCCCAAGTTGTAAGAAAAATTGTATATTTAACCTGTAGAAATGTATTGTAATATTTTGGTCTTTGTTTCAAATGTGATGCAATGGAAAATGATTTTAACAATGAGACGCTGAGAATTGTATTTTATGGTTTTAATTGCTAATTGTTTACTGTTTTTATATAATTATTGCATTAATTGTTCTTGATTGTATTTTTCTCTTGTGGGCATTGACTGCCATATAGTCCCCTTTGGGGTGAGAAGGGCGGAATATAAATGCCAAAAATCTATATATGTAAACCGCCTTGAGTCGCCTTCGAGCTGAGAGGGGCAGTATAGAAATATAGTAAATAAAAAAATAAATGTGCTTGTATTACACTTGTTTCTATGATATTAAGCCTCTGGTGCTGCAGTCTAGAATTTAGGTAGGTACTCTCAATTCCTGATCATTTTTTTAAATTTAGCACCTATACTTTTTCAGTCTAAGAATACTCTTTTTGTGATGTAGAAACCATAACAGTTCATACATCACAAAATTACACCATAATACATCCATTATGATACTAATAATTGGTGAGATGACATTTATTGGTTTCATTACTTTTTCAATACTTTTGCAAACGAACTTAAATACGTCATGGTCACTTTTCTGATTTGGTACTATCCATGTGGCCAGTATCAAACTATCTATGTGGCCAGATACAGAATGTATTACCTCTAGGCATTATCTGTCCTGCATGATTCTATGATAGACTTGGGCCAGAAGTCCTTCAATTCAAGAGGGTTTGATATTATCCATAGTTTTTTATCCACACAAAGTCCTTTTGTCTCTTTTCCATGCAAAAATCTAGCTTGACTATTTCTACTTCTTGTTCATCACAAAGTATTAGATAGAATTCTAGTACTTCTTAATTGAAGCAGTCACTTTTCACTTCTCTGATTTAGTTAGTAGTCAGTTTTGAGACTCTGACTCAATTCAGCCTTGTACTATTTGACCTGAATTCAGAGAAAAGAGTTGTTTAATTCTAAGAAATCATGTTACTTAATGGAGTTTTTATCAGCCAGTTCAGTACAAACTATCTTTGTAAGGATAAATGTAAGCCAATGCTTCATATTCTGTCTTTTCTTGTACATGTACAAGATAATATTTTCTAATTCAGCCAATGATAATGTTTGGGATAGGACGATCCTGATTATAATATTTTACTCACCATGTACTATCTTGTATTTTGAAGTGACCTGGTCAGACTTTCTCTTCTTGATTTTTGAGCAACTCAGAGAAAGCAAAGAACAAATCTTGCCTAGCAAACCCTGTGCAAAAATGGCTTGAAGACAACAATAACAGTGAACGGTAGATGTAGTACAATGATCAAATTTGAATGAATTAGAGAATTATGGTTGGAAGAGACTCCACAGCCACCCAGCCCAACCCTCTGCCATGCAGGAACACACAGTGAAAGCACTTTAAGCAGATGGCCACTCAGCTTCTGTTTAAAAACCTTCAGAGAAGGAAACTCCACCATACTCTGAGGAACTATGTTCCATTGTGTGTGTGTGTGTGTGTGTGTCAGTGTCAGTGTCAGGAGCGACTTGAGAAGCTGCAAGTCACTTCTTGTGTGAGAGAATTGGCTGTCTGTAAGTTGCTCAGGGGATGCACAGATGTTTTGACGTTTTATCATCCTTGTGGGAGGTTTCCCTCATGTCCCCACATGGGGAGCTGGAGCTGACAGAGGGAGCTCATCCACGCTCTCCCCAGATTCGAACCTCCGACCTTTCAGTCTTCAGTCCTGCCGGCACAAGAGTTTAAGCCACGGTGCCACTGAGGGCTCCATTGTTGAACAGCTCTTATTGTCAGGAAGTTTTTCCTAATGTTTGAAGAAAGGACAAATATTAGTGAACTTTAATTATAGGATGTTATGCTGCTGATTCTGGGTGTAATGTTACATACTTCAGTTTGGTCTGTCATGGTCATAGTAAGTGTTCTAACAATGTTTGAATTTAGGGTATTTATATATTGGTCCATGTTACACATTCTTTGGTTATGTACCAATACTGAAATCAGCCAAAAAACCTCTTTTCCAGCAAATACTTCTATTTTTCTGTTTCTGATTTATTGTACAGCTTCTTCCCTTGTGGTTTGTTCTGTACTGTTGGATTAGCCCACCATGTGCTTGAGCTTCTTTACTTCATGAGGTACTTTTTCTTCTAGTTACTATGACCAAAGAATTGCAGCATGATTTGCATATGAGAGCATCTGCTGGCATTCAAGATATATAAAGTCTTGTCTGGTTTACCAGCCCCTACAACATGACCATAAATTTTATTTAAAGGATTTTGTAAGGGGATACCCATGTTAATCAATTTCAGAAAAAACAACAACAAAGAACCTTGTGATATTTTAAAGATTTGCAAGTTTTGTTACTTTGTAAGCTTTCTTGGAGTTACATGTTTTAATGTGACATTAAAGTGAAATCTATATTTTAAAACATTGTCACTGTTTTTGTTGTAGTTGAAACATAAAATATAGCAGATAAGTCAGCTGCTTAGAAGCCACGGTTTGGATAAATGCAACACCAAAATTAAATTTCAGACAGACAAAACTAGACTTTAATATTGTGATATTAAGGTATTGATCCATTTGTTCGAACCAATCCTATAGCCTTTTTTGCTATTTATTTGGAAGACTCGCCATAAGTCTCCCAAAATCTTAAACACTTGTTTATTGCTAAATAAATGCTTTCATTGAATTACATAAAATAGTTTAGCATTTCTTTTAAAAGCCAAATGCAAATGTTGGACAGTGTATTCTCCCTATTCTGGAATATTAAGCAACCATAAAGATGTAGCTTACTGCAAGGTACGTACAAAAGGCTTAGATGCTTGAATCTATAAAACCACTAGCTGTACCCGGCCATGCGTTGCTGTGGCTTAAAACCCCTGATAGGCCCAAGTTTGCCCAGGCCTTTGGAAGGGAACTGGGGCTGTGAGGAATTGTGGGAGTTGAAGTCCAAAACCCCTGAAAGGCCCAAGTTTGCCCAGGCCTTTGGAAGGGAACTGGGGCTGTGAGGAATTGTGAGCTGAAGACCTAAACCCCTGAAAGGCCCAAGTTTGCCCAGGCCTTTGGAAGGGTACTGGGGCTGTGAGGAATTCTGGGAGTTGAAGTCCAGAACTTTGGCCTTTCATGGGTTTTTTGACTTCAACTCCCACAATTCCTCACAGCCTCAGGCCCCTTTCAAAGGCCTGTGCAAACTTGGTCCTTTCAGGTGTTTTGGACTTCAACTCCCACAACTGGGCAAACTTGGGCCTGTTGGAGTTGAAGTCCAAAACCCCCTGAAAGGCCCAAGTTAGCCCAGGCCTTTGAAGAAGGGAACTGGGGCTGTGAGGTGTGGGATTTGAAGTCCAGAACTTTGGCCTTTCTGGGGGTTTGTGGACTTCAACTCCCACAATTCCTCACAGCCTCAGGCCCCTTTCAAAGGCCTGTGCAAACTTGGTCCTTTCAGGTGTTTTGGACTTCAACTCCCTGTGAGGAATTGTGGGAGTTGAAGTCTAAAACCCCTGAAAGGCCCAAGTTTGCCCAGGCCTTTGGAAGGGGGCACGGGAGGAGGTGGGAGGGGCTGGGGAGGAGGGGAGGGGTGTCCCCTCCTCCTGCCACGCCCCCCGCCACTCTTCCTTACCGGGAGGCAGCAGGGGGCGGGAGGAGGTGGGGGGGCTGGGGAGGAGGGAGGGGTGTCCTCCTCCTGCCACGCCCCCGCCGCTCTTCCTTACCGGGAGGTGGCAGGGGATGGGAGGAGGTGGGAGGGGCGGGGGAGGGGGGGAGGGGTGTCCCCTCCTCCTGCCACGCCCCCCCCCGCTCTTCCTTACCGCGCGGTGGCAGGGGGTGCGGGAGGGGGGAGGGGCGGGGGAGGAGGGGAGGGGGTTCCCCTCCTCCTGCCACGCCCCCCTCCGCTCTTCCTTACCGGGAGGTGGCAGGGGGGCGGAAGGAGGTGGGAGGGGCTGGGGAGGAGGGGAGGGGTGTCCCTCCTCTTGCCACGCCCCCGCCGCTCTTCCTACCGGGAGGCGGCAGGGGCGCGGGAGGAGGTGGGAGGGGCTGGGGAGGAGGGAAGTGGGTCCCCTCCTCTTTCCAGGCCCCCGCCGCTCTTCCTGACTGGGACAGCGGCGGGGTGCGGAAGGAGGTGGGAGGGGCTGGGGGGGGGAGGCGGGTCTCCTCTTTCCACGCCCCCGCGCTTCCCTGACCTGGACAGCGGCGGGGGTGCGGAAGGAGGTGGGAGGGCTGGGGGAGGGGAGGCGGGTCTCCTCCTCTTTCCGCCCCCCCCGCTATTCCTGACCGGGACAGCGGCGGGGGTGCGGAAGGAGGTGGGAGGGCTGGGGGAGGGAGGCGGGTCCCCTCCTCTTTCCCGCCCCGCCGCTATTCCTGACCGGGACAGCGGTGGGGGGGGGGGGTGCGGAAGGAGGCGGGGGGGGGGGGGGGCGGGGAGGCGGGGCTCCACCTCTTTCCTCGCCCCCCCACCGCTCTTCCTGACCGGGACAGCGGCAAGGGGGTGTGTGGAAGGAGGTGGGAGGGGCTGGGGGAGGGGAGGCGGGTCCCTCCTCTTTCCACGCCCCCCTCTCTTCCTGACCGGGACAGCGGCGGGGGGCGCGGAAGGAGGTGGGAGGGGCTTGGGGGATGGGAGGCGGGTCCCCTCCTTCCAAGGCCCCCCGCCGCTCTTCCTGATCAAAGGAGGAGGCGGAGGAGGTGCTCTGGCTTCCATGTGCGAACGTTCTAAACATTTGCGCTGGCAGCGAAGTGGCCGGGGTGGGAGTTCCGTTGGCAATTTTTTGGGGATCGTTTTTTGGGGTGTTGGGAGTCATGTAGGTCCGGTGTTTTTGGCGTTGTCTGTACCTAGTGTAATGGTCCAGTCGGTTGTCAAGTTTGGTGGTTGTGGGAGCCATAGTTTCTTTGTCTATATACGACATTAAACGGACTGAGCAATTTTATATATAGAGATTGCAAGGACCATATGTTTTTGAAAGATACATTTGGGCTCAAAAGTATTTTGTTCTTACTGGACCCAAAGATCTGACTACTCCACGGAACATGTGTGCATGCATATATCTTTTCTGCCCTGTAATTCTTACGGCAAAGTGTGATGATAGCAGAAGCTGGAACTGAATTTTCAAAGTCCCACTCTCTAAATGTTGCATAGAGGTGCTCTGATTCATCCCAACATTTAGAATCACTATGATTCTATTAAAATAATGGGCTTACATTTTCTAAATAATCAAAACAAAGGTCTTCTAACTTTTGGAGTCCATAGGCGTATTTGAAATTTTTCTTGGAAAGTATGATTTGTTATTCACAAAATTATTATAGGAGAAGGAACAAAATACCTTTATTTATATTACACCACCATCTCGCTAAAATGACTCGGGCGGCTTACAAAGCAACAAAGTACAATTCAAACATAAAATACAACAAAAATTGCTAAAAACAATAAGCAGCACGAAATAACATAATGTAACAACTTACAGAAATAACAGAATACAACTTAAATTCAAATAAAATAACCAGTGGCAATGCAACAATAGGTTGAAAGTTAAAACAAGCTATAAAAACTAAATTTCCATCCCAGCCACAAAACAGGTTTAAAATATGGCTGGTCTGCCTTGTCTACCATACAGTATAATAAGTAAACGAATACTATTACAACAACACATGGTTTTGAATCAGTGGTTTTCTGTCCCAAGACACTGAAGAAATTACAAGTCAGTTTTTCAAGATCTCCTCTGAAAAATGTCTTCTAAAATTCTGCCACATATATGCTGCCTAATAGGAATATCACACACACAAATATATACAAGACATCATCCTCATTCCAATACACAAAAATATTATATTAGAATTCAGCCCACCCCAGCCCCAAAAATGCTGTGCACACACACAGACTGGACATGGTTTGTGGATATAGATTTCTTATAAAAGCACAACCAGGGAATTTGCCCTACTGAAAGGAGGCATTGAATTGAATTGCACTATATGCAAAGACATGTAACCGTCTCCTGACGCATTTTGATAAGAAAATTGTAATTCTGAGCAAAGAAAGTGGTGGTAAACCCTTCATCCAAGCTGGTCCCCAGGTTGCTTTTCTCTCTTGGAAAATGTATGTATGTTCCTTCAAGTTGGCTGTCAACATAAGGTGACTCCATGAATGGTTTTCTCATCTTGCTTGCTTTCTTCTGCATGTGTCTCTTTTCCTTCTCTCTCATGCATAAGTCTCTCTCTGCTTTCACTTCTCATTCTTCCCCTTCCTTGTGCACCTCTCTCTGCTTTCCCTTGTCTCTCCTTCATGTGCACTTTTATTTGCTTGCTTGCCCGTCCCTCTCCCCCCCCCCCCTCTCCCTCCAGGAGCATGTCTTTTTGTTCTCGCCCCTCCCCTTTCTCATGCATCTGCCTCCTTCCCTCCCTGTTTCCCTCCTTCCTTCCTTTATATACTTAGGGTTGCATAAAAAGTAGAAAAGGCTTAAGAAGCTCTGGCCTACAGCACCTGGTGTTCATTGGCAGTGGTCTGGCCAAGTATTAACTAGGGGTTGTCTCTGTTTAGTTTCCACAATCAGACAGAATCTAATGTCTTTACAAAATTTAGGCTCATGTTATAGGTTCATTTTTATCCTTGCAAATGGTACTAAAAAGATAGGGCAGAAAAACACTCTGGAATGCAGTATTTAAACAAGGATCGTGTCATGCATTCTCCCTCTTAACTGCTTCTCTGTCACTTTTAATCAGCTTGTAAACAGTTTATTTTATAGAAAGACATGTAATGTGTATCTTTTATAGAAATACCTTTTAATATGTGTATTTGTGGTATTTTTACAATGTGTATGTGTTTTAATTATTCTGTAACCCACCCTGAGGAGAGGTGGGTAAGAAATAAAATTATTATTTTTATTAAAGTGCAGTTATGGCATTATTATTATATACCTTTGCATTTAGTATGAGAATTGATTCTTAGTCAAAGCAGCATTGCTTCATAATATATGTAGTGATTTCTTTTCGGAATATTTTATATGAACAGACACGTTTTCATTATCAATGTTGTCAGTCTGAGCTTTCACATTTCAGAGAATTGTTGCAATTAAGGAGACCTGTTCAAGCAAAAACAAAACATATTATTATCCTCTTCTCGGTTCACTTTGTTTGAGCTCATGTTCCTAGACAATTACGGATGCTTTGCATGTATTCTCTTCTAACCCACGTTGTGTTTGAAATATCCCTAAGGTAGTTGGAAGGTCCATGCTGCCTCACAGGTATCACTCAGTTGAGATTGTTTACACTTTTCTATAATGTAATAAGTAAGGGATCGAGACATTTTTTATTTTTAAAAGGTTTTCTTTTTGGCAGCACTATTGCAGTGAAAGAACAATCTCAATATCCCAATTTAATTCAACATAGCTAACATCAATTGTGTCACAGACTAACTCTCTGCCTGCTACTTCCAGCAATACACAAGTAGACAAAGGGTGTCTGCTGTTATTTCACTGTTATCTCTCCTGCCCCCACCCCCCATGGAAAGAAAGACACACTGTGAGCCTTCTATGTTCCTACTTCAATCTAGCAACACCCAAGCAACAAGAAAAAGATACCCTCTTCACCTTCTTGCTTGATAAGAAAAGTGTCGTTGATTTCCATGCAGGGTTCCTCCTATTGTCTATGTATATTACCACTTCCTTTTGACCCTGCCGAGCACAAAGTGTGCCAGCACCTCAGACTGCCTGCTCAAATTCAATACTCCTATCCTGTAGCTGGAAAGAGGGAGGGCATGGTGGCCAATCAGAAGGGAAGGAGGCATGTTTAAACAATGCCGTAGATACTGGCAGATCTAGAAAGAAAGAATGATATATATTGAGGGTGCTAGCTGAATGCTCAGGATGATAGCAGTCCTTAAGACAGTCTGTAATTGTAACACTTAAAATTAAAGAAGCCATGTTTCTGCTCTTTGGTTTTCCTTAGCTGTCCTGGTGTAACTTCTCCATTTCTCTTAGGGTCTATTTTTTCATTGTAAACCTGCAAATAAGGCTTATTTTTATTAGTTCGTTTTTTGCTGCTCTTAGTCTAATCTTGATAATTCATATGTTGAAGCAAATATTTGAGTTAAGAGTGTTTGGAGTTTTTTTTGCCAAGGGGCTTCTCCCCTCCTCCAATTCGATTACAATAAATGTATCACCTACATAGCATGATTTCTTGAAATCTCTCTATTGTTTATTTATATTTCAAATAGAAACTGCTTAAAATAGGATAATTTAATCTTAAAGCACATAATATGACCCTGGCAGTATTCTGTAAATTGCAGTTACAGGGTACAGTCTTTGAAATAGGTTCAAATGTAGCACTTGCAGATCAAAATTCAGAAGTAAATTTGTTGCACATACAAATAAACATCTATTGTAGATACAGTCTTTCCCAGACTGCAGAGGGAACCATCCATGAGTGGGGTAATTATCATTGCCATGCAAGCTTGTATATGTCGCATCATCAAACAATTATTAGTTTAAGCTCTTGGCTATTCTCCTAGATCAGGCCTGTACAACCTCTTTTGGATTTCAGCTTTCAGAATTAATTACCATTGGACAAGCTGGCTAGGGTACTGACAAAAAGTTGACAAAAAGCCTCTAAATCCACAGAATCCAAGGAAAAATCTAAAGAGGCTGTGGCACAAATTCAACCAAGGCTCCTGGCCGGCCCTGCGCCCCCAGCCCTTGTATGTCCCTATCTGCAGCAGAGACGCTGCAACTTTTTGAGGGCAATTTAAATGAGGCTTCAGGAGTTGAACCCCCCATCCTTCCTACTCGCCTCTTGTGCTCGGTCTCCGAGCCTGAGCTCCTCTCACCTCCTTCCCCTCCTCTTGCTCAGGCACCCCCACCCTCGCCTTCCCCGGAGACTGAAGACTTGATCCAGGAGGAGGCCAGCACCACGTGGCCTCCCTCTCCTCCCCGGCAACCGAGCGTCTTCCCGCCATTGCGCACTCTCCAACTGCCTCACAATTGAATTTCCCTCGTTCCAGGTCCCGGAGCCCGCTAAAGGAGCCCTCCGGTGACCGAAGCCACCCCTGGGATCCTCCTTATGGCTTCCCTTATGGCTACCCTTCTCCTTACCCCCCTTCCCTTACTATCCTCACTATTACTCTCCAGAGCCTTTTCATGCACCGGATCCCTACTGGTATCCGTGGCCTCCCTCCTCCTATCCCCCGCAATCCGTGGCACCCCCACCTCCTCCTCCAGCCCCCCTGCCCCTCCCACTCAAGCCCCTGCTCCTCCAGTTGCTCCTCCTGCCCAATCCCCCTCATCTCCCTGATGATGACAATGCTGCAGAATTAAAGTCCTCTTCAGATGTGACTCCCATTCCTCTCTTGCCTGAGCCTGAGGCTGATCTTCAGCAGGCAGAAGAATACAAAACGTTTTCTGCACTATTAATCTGGCTGGCCAGATCCCTTGGCATACAGCCTCCTCAGTCTGAGGATGTGGTCCAAGACCCATATTTCACTTCTGCTGAACAACAAACACAGCAGTCTACCATTTTGCCTACTATTCCTTATTTAGTTAAACTGTTGAAAATTTCTGGAGTTGCCCCGGCGTCCGTCCTCAGTACGTCTAAATGGGCAGAGAACCTCTATCGGATTGACCTATCCACCACTCCCTGGTTGGCCAGACTTCCGAAAGTTAATTCGATTGTGACTGATGCTCAACCGAAGCCGATTCAGAACAACCAGGCTGCTCCTTCTGATAAAGAAGGTAGAAAGCTTGATGCTATGGCCAGAAAGTTTTACGCCTCAGCATGCCTGTCAGGCAGAATGGCACATTATGGCGTCTATATGAGCGTCTATCAATCATACCTCTGGAATAAGATAGGCCCATACCTGGACCTCCTTCCAGCATCTGACCAGCCCATGGCTAAGGCCTTCCACCAAGAAGCCCTCACCCTGGCCATCCTACAAAAGGACTTGGCCAAACATGGGGCGGATACCTCGGGCAAACTGATCGCTGGGTCAGTTGCCCTTAGGAGACATGCTTGGCTGAGGTCCGCAGCATTGTCGTCCAATCAACGCTCACTAATAGAAAATCTGCCTATGGATGAGGCTGGCCTATTCAACCCTGAGACAGACTCTCAGTTGGAGCATTCCCACAAAATGAAGCAGACGTTGAACAAATATGGCCAGCAGCCCAATTCATATCAACCCTATAGACAACGTTGGCGTCCTTACTACCACCACCAGTCCTTTCGCGGATACTACAACTCCGCTCCGTATAGAGAAGGACAGCGACCGCAGTTCCCCTCACAGGGATACAAGCATCCAGGTGTTCCCTTCAGGGGTCAGTATCGAGGTGGTAGATCCTCCAACAACAAGACATGCCGCTTCTAGTCTGTTCCTCGATAGGCTTCGGCCTTTCCTCTCAGTTTGGCAGTCCATCACCACTGATAAGTGGGTTTTGGACATTGTTCACCGAGGTTATGCTATAGAGTTTGATTCCGTTCCACCCCCAGGGAAACCTATCTCTACTCAGGCCTCTCCTGCTTTACTAGAAGAAATTAACACTCTCCTTCTTAAGGGAGCTATTTCCCCTACCCCATCCCACCAACTTCAATGTTGCTTTTTTTCCAGATATTTCCTTGTGGATAAAAGGGATGGTGGTCTCCGGCCCATTTTGGACCTCCGGGAAATTAACCAATTCATCAGACCACGCAAATTTAGGATGGTCACTCCCCTCCATCCTCCCTTTCATTCTGAAGGGAGCTTGGATGGCTACTGTTGACCTTAAAGACGCCTACTTCCACATCTCAATTAGACAGTCCCACAGGAAGTACCTCACCTTTATGGTGGACGGTACTCCGTATTCCTTTAATGTCCTTCCCTTCGGCCTCTCCACGGCCCTGAGGACTTTTACTAAATGTATGGCGGTCGTCGCCTCCCACCTTCGCCAACAGGGCGTCACTGTGTTCCCTTACCTAGACGACTGGCTTTTCTGCTCTGGGTCATGTGACCAATTGTCATCTGATGTCAGTTATACCTTATCTCTTTTGCAGAGCCTGGGACTTGTTGTCAACCAAGAGAAATCTCACCTCTCACCTGGGCAAATAGATCTATTTGCGGAGTGCCCCAGCGCCTGATCAGGGAGAGGAAGTGGCGGGGGCTGAGCTGCCACTCGTGAGTGGTGGACGAAGTCCTGCTCAGTGAGTTAGCTAGAGTGTTCTGAAGCCCTGGAAGGTGAATTGCAAGGAGGAATGTGTTGTGATGAATGCACCATTCCCATATCCGGAGGGATATGGAGAGGAGAGTGGGGAGCGGGTGCCCCCCGGTTTGTTGAGGTAATATTTTACTGAGGTATTGTCCGTGAGGACTTGGACCACCTGGTCGGAGACTACGGTCACAAAGGACCGAAGGGCCTTCTCTACTGCCGTGAGTTCCAGGGCGTTGATGTGGAGTCTCTTTTCGGAAGGGGACCAGTGACCGCTGATGGTCAGGTCTTGGAGGTGAGTGCCCCACCCTGTGGAGGACGTGTCTGTCGTTAGAGACGAGACGGCTGAGGAGGAAAGAAGGAAAGGCCCGAGCACACATTGGACCTGTCTGTCCACCATGAGAGGGACTGCAGGACATGGGTGGGGGGGGGAGGGTCATGGTCTGGCTGTCCAGCCCTGGCTGGAACACAGAGAGGAACCATGCTTGGAGGGGGCGGAGGCGGAGGCGGGCGAACGCGGTGACGTCCGTGGTGGAAGCCATATGACCAAGGATAGACTGAATGGTCCAGGCAGAACACCGGTGGGTGGTTTGAATGACCTGGATAGAGTGGCATAAATTAAATCAACTTCAAAATAAGAATAGATACCAATAAAATTACATTAATTGAGGCATCAGGAGGTTAAATTTTTGGAATATTTACATAAAACTGTAATTTATGATAAGACTGTCCAGCTCTGATTAAACCATTATTATTACCTCCTTCTGCGTAAATGTGCATACGTATCCTTCCAATAATGATAAAGAGAGTAAAATAATAACTGTAATAATAGCAATAATAAATAGGGAGAAATAATAAAGGTAATAATAAATAGAGTAAAATAATAAATGTAAAATAATAATAAAGTAAAATAATGTAAATGTAATAATAGAGTAAATAAATGTAATAAAAATAATAATACAGTAAATAATGTAAATTTAATAATTAATAGAGTAAATAAACATAATAATAATAGAGTAAAATAATGTAAATGTAATAATAGAGTAAATAAATGTAATAAAATTAATACTAATAACAGAGTAAAAGTACCGGGAATGTGGCGCAGCTGGCTAAGTGTCAGTTGCATAAGATCTCTGACCAGTAGGTCATGAGTTCGAGGCCTGCCCGGGTTGAGGTGGGTGCTTGACCTTAAGTGTAGCCTGCTGCCAACCTTTACATCCCGAAAGACAGTTTCATTTGTCAAGTAGGAGATAAAGGTACCACATTAAAGTGGGGAGGCAAATTTTGACTGATTTATGAGGCCATTAAAAAGAACTCCAGGAATCAATGAAGAATGTGTAAGAAACAACAAAGGAACGCGGGAAAACGCTGAGAGATGAGGAGTGCGTCAGCTCCCCCTGATGGCCAGAAATTTGCCTCTGTTCGTCTATATATGTTGTTTATATATGTTGAACTGCAGGGATTACCTGCAAGTATGTGTACTGTAATCCTCTCTGAGTCCCCTTCAGGGTGAGAAGAGCGGAATATAAATAAAGTAAATAAATAAATAAAATAATAAATAACCTTGGCTCGAGTATAAGCCGAGGGGAGCATTTTCAGCCTAAAAAGGAGCTGAAAAACTAGGCTTATATTAGAGTACTAGCTGACCCGTGCACGCTTTGCTGTGCCAGTATTCTCTATTGCTCAAGTTTAGTTTAATTGTATTGCTGTTGGGAGTTCAAAATGCTATAAATCCCAGGAGCTATAACTTCCAAATGACAAAAGCAATCCCCTACAACACCACCCAGTGTTCAACTTTGGATATATTGAGTATTTGTGCCAAATGTGGTCCAGATTCAGGGTTGTTTGGGTTTAGAGTGCTTACCAAATGTAGGTGGACTACTGTACGTCTCTCCTAAATCACTGTCAATTCTTCCGAAACCCCTCCAGTATTTTCTGTGGGTCATGGGGGTTCTGTGTGCCAAGTTTGGTCCAGGTCTGTCATTCATGTGGTGTCGGCTGTGGAAGTCAGAGCGGAATTGGCCGAAGGTACTGCAAATCCCATCATCCGTTGTCCATAATCCCCAAAAGATATTGTTTATGTGATTCATCACTATGTTTTAATTATGGAAAATATGGTTGGGGTCACCACAACATGAGGAACCTTATTTAGGGGTCACGGCATTAGAAAGGTTGAGAACCACTGCATTAGTACATATATTTTTCTGTGTAATTGGTATTAATATTTTAGAAATGAATTTATAGGGGGGCGGTGAGTCAATATTTTTTCTGGAATGGGGGTGGTACTTCCCAAAATGGCACAAAATGACACTCTGAGGCAGAGAGTTCCACTGCTGAACAGCTCTCATAGTCAGGAAGTTATTCCTAATGTTCACCCTCCTGCACAGACATGCTTCCCTGTGCACTGTTGAGCTCTTTGTCTCTCTCTTTCTCTCTTTCTGCTCTCCTTCCTTCTCTCTCTCTCTCTCTTTCTGTCTGTCTCTCTCTCTCTCTGTCTCTCTATCTCTTTGTGTGTGTCTCTCTTTCTCTGTGTCTCTTTATGTGCGTGTCTCTCTCTGTCTTTCTCTGTCTCTCTCTTTGTGTGTGTCTCTCTGTCTCTCTTTATGTGCGTGTCTCTCTCTCTGTCTTTCTCTGTCTCTCTCTCTTTGTGTGTGTGTGTCTCTCTCTGTCTCTCTCTTTCTATTTCTCTTTCTCTCTTTTTGTCTCTCTCTCTTTCTCTCTCTCCTTCCTTCTCTCCCCTTCCTTTCTTCCTCCCCCTTCATCCTTTCCTTTTCTCCTTCCCTTTCCCTACCTGTTCTTCCTGCCCTTTTTCCTCCGTGGGGCGTCCCTCCCTTGCCTCGGCCGCCGCCGCCTCCGCTCGTCCTGAGGCGAGCGGCGAGGGGAAGGCGGGCCTTGGAGGGGGAAGGGAGGGGCCTCCCCTCCCGCTCCTTAGGCCCGCCCCTTCCCCACCTCGCCATTGCCGGCGATCGTGGCGCCGGGGCAGGGAATGGGCCGGGGAAGGAGGGCCTTGGAGGGGGAAGGGAGGGAGACTTCTCCTCCCTGTCCGGCTCCCTCCCTCCCCCCCCGGAGCCGCCGCCGCTGTTCCTGATCGCAGCGGCGAGAGGGATGCGGAAGGAGGAGGCGAGGGTGAGTGTTGGCTGCCATGTGTTGTTTTGGGGAGTTTTTTTGAAGTGTGGGATGGGGCGCTCGCTTTGGGCGCCATGTTTTTGAGAACGGGAGAGGGTATGTTATTGATTTATTGCTTTGGGGTGCAAGGAGGGGGCTTTGGGGGCGTAGGAAGGGGGTGGGGTGTTGTTTTTTGGGACGTTTTGTGGCGAAGTTTGTGGGATCGGGCCGGCTCGCTTTGGGCGCCATGTGCTTGAGAACGGGAGAGGGTATGTTGTTGATTTGTTGCTTTGGGGTGCAGGGGGGGCTTTTGGGACGTAGGAAGGGGGTGGGGGTGTTGTTTTTGGGACGTTTTGTGGCGAAGTTTGTGGGATCGGGCCGGCTCGCTTTGGGCGCCATGTGTTTGAGAACAGGAGAGGGTATGTTGTTGATTTGTTGCTTTGGGGTGCAGGGAGGGGGGTTTGGGGACGTAGGAAGGGGTGGGGTGTTGTTTTGGGGACGTTTTGTGGCGAAGTTTGTGGGATCGGGCCGGCTCGCTTTGGGCGCCATGTGTTTGAGAACAGGAGAGGGTATGTTGTTGATTTGTTGCTTTGTGGTGTAGGGAGGGGGCTTTTGGGACGTAGGAAGGGGGAGGGGGCTTTTGGGACGTAGGAAGGGGTGGGGTGTTGTTTTGGGGACGTTTTGTGGCGAAGTATGTGGGTTCGGGTCGGCTCGCTTTGGCCGCCATGTGCGGTCGGTGGCGAAGTGTTTGGGAAGGGGCCGGGCGCTCTGGCTGGCATGCATGAACGTTCTAAACATTTGTGCTGACAGCGGAGAGGCCGGGATGGGAATTCCGTTGCCCGTTTTTGGGGGCTGGTGTTTGGGGTGTTGCGAGGTTCCTAGGGCCGTTTTTTTTGGCTCTGGTTTTACCTAGTGATATGGCTAATGGGGCTGTCGAGTTTGGTGTTTCTGAGGCTTATAGTTTCTTTGTCTATATCTCCCGTTGCACGACGTGTAGAAAAATATATATATAGATATACAATATTTGCTTCACCTCTGTGGTTTGTCATATTCTCCCTCTCAATTCTCCTGACCATGATATATTTTTCAATCTTTACTCCGGTCATCATGTTTTTCGCCCTTTAAAATTGTAATGCATTTTCACTTTTATTGAGTATCATGGCTAAATGTGGAAACTGCATCTGAAGTCTTCCAAAACAGGTATGGAAAGGGAGGAAAATTACCCTAGGCAGATATGCTTGTTAGAGGATGTCCAGAAGTTCTGATGATCTGTTCAGGTATTTGCCTTATGATTTGTCAGCTAGTTTTATACACCAATATTGTTGATGATTTTTCACTTACTATGGCCTCGTCATGTCACTTCTATTAATGTTTCACATTAATGGAAGGGGCAGTACCAGGTGGGCCGTAAAGTGAAAAATGAGCAACAAGGGAGGTGGATAAAACTGCCTTATTGGTTAAAAATACAAGTCTGCTACCTCTCCACCTGCAGAAGCATTGGGACTTGCTACTCATATTTTCCAACTTTCTCTGCAGCTGCTGATTAAATTGTACAGGTTGTAGGCGGGGGATGGAGTGCCAGCAGCTGCCACTATTCTCACCACAACAGAAAAAGCATGTGAACACTCTAACATGACTCTTATGCAATGGTCTTTTATAAGGTGCTAAAGCTACTCAGATGTATTAGGCATCCTATGCTTTACTCAAGGTGGCCGTTTTCCTCAACATTTAATGCTGGGTTTTTTAATGTGTTGCCGATTTTATTAATTTAGAATATTGCTTGCTTTTTGAATCTAGGCAATTGATGGCAGTGTTTTTCTTTTCTGCCTTAGAACTGTCTCTAGTTGTTAGTGAGGCTTATCTTGCACAAAGGATAAACGTAGAAATATTGATAGATGACAAACTGCAAACCATGGAAGAGTGAGATGTAATAACTATACCTGTTTTTCCTTTCTACTCGCCCCTCCCTATGCTTGGGAAAATGGCTGAAATTGCAGAGTCTTTGCTTAGCATGCTAAAATGCGTCAATATTCTAACTACATAAATGTTGTCTAATTTATAAGGTACTAGCTGTACCCGGCACGCGTTGCTGTGCCCTATTTAGGAGATGTGAGAAAGTCTGAGTATGTAAGGGTTGGAATTGATGTTACTTACGGTCTTGGTGGGGTCATGGCTGTGTCGTTGTGGGTTGTTCTGGTGGGTGGGATGTTGAAGTCCTGTGGAGTTGTCGGTGTGTGGTGTTGCTGGCGTTCTGCAGAGCTTGTTTTTTGTCTTTCCGTCTGCTGTGTTGATGTAGAGGTTCTGTGGTTTCCCAACTCTGGAGCACGCTATGTAGAGTTGTCCATGGGAGAAGCATTCTGTGTCAAGGTCTATGCCACAGATTTGTAGTGTTTGTCCTTGAGCCTTGTTTATGGTGATGGCAAAAGCTAGTGTAGTTGGGAATTGGAGACGGCTGACGTGGAACGGCATATCGGTCAGGACCATAGGTATGCGTGGTATGAGGACGTCTTGTCCCTTGTAGGGTCCAGTGAGGATGGTCGCCTCAATGACATTGTTCTGCAGTGCTTTGACGGCAAGACGTGTGCCATTGCAGAGTTTTGGCTGATCAATGTTTCTCAGCATAATGATGGCTGCACCCAATTTTAAATGGCGGTATGTGTTTGTCAGTGGTGCCTGTGTCCCTGGTGCCCTATTTGTGTTAGTGTTATGTCCTCCTGGTAGTTGTTATGTCCTCCTGTGTTAGTTGGTTGTACTGTGTAGGTTTCTGTTTAGCAGTGGTATGTATGTGTTGTGTGGCTGTTGTGGGTCTGTAGAGGTAGGCATCGCGAGTTGTGTGGCTGTCACTTTACAAACACCACACCCATGTTGTGGGTGTGGTGTTTGTAAAGTGGAGGATTGGTGGTGTGTGGGTGGGATGGTGCTTGGAGAAGAGTTTGTGGTGTTGAGTGTGTAGTTTGTTGTGAGTGTACAGTGGTAGTGTGGTGTGGATGTACAGTGTGTATGTGGGGTGTGTTAGTTGGTTGTACTGTGCTGGTTTCTGTTTAGCAGTGGTATGTATGCGTTGTGTGTGTTGTGTGTGAGTTGTGTTGTGGGTCTGTAGAGGTAGGCATCGCGAGTTGTGTGGCTGTCATGTGGGTGTGGTGTTTGTTAAGTGGGTGCCTTTTTGTGGGTGTCTTTTGTCCTGTGAGTGGTATGTATGTGCTCTGTGCACATAGTTGTGTATCTTCTGCATATTGGCGTTGTGTGGTATTTTGTGCTGGCTTGGTCTTTTGGATTGTGTTTCTCGAGTGTGGTTGTGAGAGTTGTAGTGTCTGGAGGAGTGTGTGGTGTTTTGTTGTTGTTGTGATTGTGTGGCTGATCGTACCGTGGTCAGTGGCTTGTGGTGATTACCAGTGGTCAGTTTTACTGGTTTGGCCAGTGTGGGCGAGGCTGAAGGAGCCTGTCCTTTAGGCACTGTGTGTCTTCGGCAGTCCGACTGGCTGTGGTGTGTGGGAGGCTGTCCTGAGGTGATTTGTTTTGGCGGCAGTTATTTTTAAGAAATTGTCGCACGCAGGGGGCGGGGCGGGGCCAGCCCGGGGGAAGGGGTGGAGTGGTTTTGCAGGTGGCAGGGGCGGGGCCAGGCCGGGGAAGAGGGTGGAGTGGTTGTGGGGATGGCAGGGGGCGGGGCCAGCCCGGGGAAGGGGGTGGAGTGGTTGTGGGGATGGCAGGGGGTGTGGCCTGCGCTGGGAAGCGGCGCCGGCATTTTGTGTGGGCCGATGTCGGCCAATGGGATTCGCTGGCGGCCGCGGAGGACGCTGGGAAATGTAGGTTTTTTTCATCATTGTTTTGGGGGCCTTCTAGGTTTTGGGGGGGGAGTTTCTTTGCTAAAAACCTTCCTTGCCTGAGGCCTATTTTTGTTGCCAAGTTTGGTGTCTCTACCTTGGAAGGTTTCTCTGCCTATGGCAGTCTTTCGATGACGGGTCCTCCTATATATATATAGATTCGTGAAATGCAAGGGATAGGTCTCCAGGCTACAGAGCACTAATGGCTCTTGGACCTAATAATGATGATATTGATCTGGAATTAGCGTATTTTCCAATTATATCCTTTGTGTCAAGAATGAAGCTGGGCAGTCTAATTTGGCTCAAGCCTAGATAGATTTCTTTATGTGGATTAAAGGTTGACAATTCTTTATCTAGAAATCTGAAATGCTCCAAAGTTCAAAGTTGTCCACATGGTTGATTGAAATAGTGACATCCCTGCTCTCTGATGGTTCAGTGTATATAAACTTTGTTTCAAGCAGAAAATTATTTAAAACATTGTGTATAAAATTACCTTCAGGCTATGAGTATAAGGTGCATAGGAAACATAAATGAGTTTTAGGTTTAGATTTGGATTCCATCTCCAAGATACTTCATTCTGTACATGCAAATATTCCCAAATACAAAGTACTTCTGGTCCCAAGAATTTAGGATAAAGGATATTCAACTTGTGTTTCATTCTTTTTCTTACCAAAACTATAGTAGCTATTCTTGCTATTCAATCTCTCCCAAAAGCAAGTGATGGGTCATAAGGTAAAATGTTTGAAATAAGGTTTCCCTGTCGTGGTCACTGTGAATCGTACTTATGGTATTCCCGCGCCTGCGCGGACAGTTCGGAATCTTTAAAAAGCTAATATCGCTTTAAATTGTAGCCCCGCCCACACTCCCCTCGAGCATATATAGCCAGTGGGAGGGGCTGCCACCTCAGATCTTTTTATCCGCCGCCTTTGTGACAGCTAGGAATCTTTCTCATATGACTAGCGTATATTTTATAAGAATTATACTTTTAATTTTATTTATTAGTATTATTCAAAATTTATTATTGCCATGATTGGCTTTATTTATTAGAATAAGCTTTTATTTTTCAAATTTAATTATAGCCATGATTGGCTTTATTATTCAAAATCTTATTATTTGTCATGATTGGCTTTATTAGAAGCTTTTGTTATTGAAATTATTATGTGCCCCATGCCCAATTTTTAAACTGTTTTGGGGGAAAACTGAATTTCATCATTCCTTTTTAGGAAATATGGGGTAGAATAGGACCTGGAGCAGTAGAAACACTCTCTGTTCAGGAAGAAGCTAGGTGGATATGTGAGGTTTTTTTGTTGCTATTATGCTTATAAAAGCTATACAGTCACCCCTATACATGTTCTAGGATTAGGGGTGCAGGTCCCCTGCAAAACTAAAAAAACCTGCAGATTAAAAAAATCACTATATTTTAACCTGAGAGAAGACTTCTTGGAATCTTTAGGTCCTCAAGCAGAACCCCATGTTCAGTATCTGCTGGAACATTACTATAGAATCATGCTAGAGAACATACACATGCCTATAGAACTGTCCTGTCTAGGAATCTCTAAGTTCTCAAGCCCAGCTCTTGCAGAAGTAGATCATAGGTTCACGCTAGAGGCCCTAGGGATTCCTACCGAGAACATATTAATAAAATCCATAATCATAGAATCATAGAGTTGGAAGAGACCTCATGGGCCATCCAGTCCAACCCTCTGCCAAGAAGCAGGAAAACTGCATTCAAAGCACCCCCAACAGATGACCATCCAGCCTCTGTTTAAAAGCCTCCAAAGAAAGAGCCTCCACCACACTCCGGGGCAGAGAGTTCCACTGCTGAACAGTGATTAATGATCTGATTAATCTAATCTGTGATTAATCTAATCTGTTATTAATCAAATTTGCAACAGTGAAACCTTCATATATGGAGGGACAGCTGTATTGACTATCAAATATACACATGACACATAATTATCTCCACATACCTAATATCCAGAGCACCATGTTTTCCTTTGGTTTGCTTAAGACAAAAATCTGAGCACATCCCTTTGGGCTAGGTTCTTTCTCAAGAGTTCTTTCATGCCAAATAAATGGCTCTATCATGATACACTACTGTCTTTGGTGATTTCTATTACATCTGGAATATCCCCCAGTTGGAGATCATAGGAATCTACATGTTTACTATTTTTGTCAATAATAAATTATTTAGATATGAATGTGTTTTAGAAAGTAATCTTAAGATTATTTTTTACTTTGTGATGTTCTAGCAAATTCCTGAAAAAGAAAAAAGCAAGCCACGTATGCTCCAACAGCAAGTTGACTCACCTCACAGAGGATTTATTTCCCAGTTGTGTTTGATGAGTTAATGCTCACAAGTGATTGTACCTACAAGTTATCTGGTAGTTTTCCAATACCACATAGCATAAGGTACTGCATTCATGGCTGTTACCAGAAGTCAGATTGACTAATGTGGTGTGTCAGAGCTGGGAAATCTGAGCTTTGAGGAAGTTCAGATTCCCAGTCTGCCTTGAGGTGGTATTGACCTTTGTCCCAGTTCTGTGGGAGCTGTGCTGACCTTTGCGCCAGTTCCTGAGAAGCTGTGCTGTGTCAGACTGGAAGTGATGCAACTTCCAGATGCCTGATGAGTCCTAGAGGAAGTGAGGTAACCTCCTCTGGACATGGACATTGGACACTGTTCTAAATATGCGGACTCAGAGACTTATGAGGTCATATCCCCTGGACTATGGGAACTGCTGACTCACCCGGATATGGTGCAACCCTCCTTGGACATTGCATGGGCAAGGGGAGGGGGGTTGGGGTATAAAAGGTGTGTTTGGGTGGCGGGACTTTGCTTTAGCTTCACAAGTTTTGTACCTGCAATAAAATCGTGTTGGACCGTGCTACTACCTACGCGTGTTTCCTGACCGAGGTTGGAGAGTCATTACAGAAGCTAAAGCCCGTTTCGACTTTCCCAGAAATGGCAAGGTCGGCAAGAGAGGAGGAGGAGTACATCGACATGTGGAACCTTGCTCCTGATGAGATCCGGAGAACCATGGAGTGGGAATGGACCACTATCGACCATGTGGGATTCCCGGACGAGTCCAGAGAAGCGATGGCGTCTTGGCGTTCGTCAGCTCAGGTGGACGAGCTCAGAGAAGCGGAGGAACGAAGGTTGTGGTCCGCTCAGGTGAGCTCCAGAGGAGGTGTATCCAGAGAAATGGGGGCGAGAGCTCCCATTCAGGTGGATTTCCGGATGGCCGGAGGAACCAGAGAAGCTGTGCGGAGAGGTGGAACAGCTCAGGTGGATCCAGTAGATGGCAGGACCAGAGAAGCTGCGGGGAAGGTTGCCCCAGCTCAGGTGGACCTGGAGGATAATGGAAGTGAAACCACTGAACCGGAAGAGCCGTCAGAGTTGGAGGTGATGCGGTGCAAGATGGAGGCGATGGAGCAAACTCTGAGGAGGATGTCCCGAGCGATGTCAAGGAGGGAGCCGGTGGATTCAGTGTGGAGTGCCCCTGAAGGAGGAGATTTTACCTTTTACTCCTGGATGGAAGGTGGTACAGCTGATGAGCGGCCTAGATCTCCTTCGGGAGTGTGGACTGCGGGTGATCATCCAGGGGAAGGCCAAGGGGTCCCTGTGTCAGAGGGAAATCCGGCTCAGGTGAACCGCATTCGGGAGAAGCTGTATCCGAATCTCCCGCAGCCAGCGGGGATGGGGAGAGGAGTTCGGAGGCCAGAGGCTCCCCAGGGGAGGGGAGTACAGTCCCAAGAGTTTGGAGGACGGTTGAAGAAGGAACCTTTGCGAGTGGAATTTGAGGGAGAAGCTTGCAAGGTGGCCTTTTTCATTGCTGCAGTAAATGACCATATGGAGGATTACGGTCATTTATACCCAAGCGATTGCAGTAGAGTACGTGCCATTGGAGGAGTGTTCAAAGGACGAGCGGCCGAATGGTACGTACAATGCCATGATCGCAAGGACCCATGTTTGAGAACTGTTCGGGCCTTTCTGCAAGCCATCCGAAATCGTTTCCGTGATCCTTTGGAGAGGATAAAAGCTAAGGAAGCTTTGCGCAGCTTGGTTCAGGGGCCCCGATCTGTGACGGAGTATGCGGAGGAGTTTATGAGTTTGGCGGGTAAGGTCGCTGAGTGGTCCCAGGCAACGCTGCTAGAGCTTTTTAAGGATGGTCTGCGGAGGGAGATCCTGGAATGGTGTTTACATCGAGATGATCCGGGTGACGTTGATGGATGGATCCAGCTAGCCGGCAGTGTGGAGGGGATCTTAGCCCAGGTGCAACGTCGAAAGTTCCAGTCGGCGAGGTCCAGAGTCCCAGGACGCAACTTTGGAGAAGGACGGTTCCGGGGAGGAGAGGCCAGGCGTGGTGGCAGTGATGGACGTTCCAGTGTTATGAAAAAACCTGTGATGGGAAGGGGCCTCTGTTTCATTTGTTCCCAGCCAGGTCATTTTGCATCTCAGTGCCGGCAGAAGCAGTTGCCAGATCAGAAAAAAGTGGCTTCAGCTAAAGTGGCTGTAGGCGACAATATGGACTCAAAGAGTGTTGGGGTGAGTGCCCCAAGTGTACAGTGTTCATTGGGATTGTATAAAGGAGGGGAGGTAATAGAGAAACAGGCATTGATTGATTGTGGGTGCTCAGAAAACATCATGTCGCCAAAGTTGGTAGATAGTTTAGGGGGAGAAACAAAAAAGTTACCAGTGCCGATGGTCTTTACTCAGTTAGATGGGTCTTCTATGGGTGGTGAGCCGTCTTTATTGGGCACTAAAGATTTAAAAGGTCGGGTAGGGCCTTGGGAAGGTAACATAGACTTTGTGGTAGCACCTATTAAGGGCCATGAGGTAGTATTAGGATTGCCATGGCTAGAGCAGGCTAATCCCAAAATTGATTGGAGGACTGGGATTTTGCAATGTGAACCGAATATGGAAAAAAAGGATTTGGTTAAGGTGCAGGGAGTGCCCGAGGAATATTGGGATTATGCGGATGTGTTTAACCCTATATTAGCCCAGAGTCTTCCCCCTTTCCGTAATGTTCAATGTCGGGTGGAGGTAAAGGAGGGGGCGGTACTGCCTAAACCTAAGATATATGCTATGACGGTGCAGGAGAAAGTAGCTTTAAGGGAGCAGATTGACGAGTACTTAAGGAAAGGGTTTATCCAAAGGTCCGAGTCCCCTATTGCTGCGCCGGTGTTATTTCGGGAAAAGAAAGATGGGAGGTTACGATTGTGTATTGATTATCGGGGTCTGAATGCCATCAGTACTACTAATTGTTACCCTTTACCACTAATTAAAGATCTATTAGGCCAGTTGGGGGGAGGTAGATTTTTCACTAAACTGGATTTGATAGACGCGTTCCATATGGTGAGAGTGAGGAAAAGTGACCAATGGAAGACAGCTTTCTCTTGTCCCCTCGGGCTGTACGAATGGGTCGTGATGCCATTCGGATTGGCTGGAGCCCCCGGTATTTTCATGCAGTTAATAAATGAGGTGTTGCACCCCCTTTTATATAAGGGGGTGTTTGTATATTTGGATGATATTGTGATCGTGACGCGTACCAAGGATGAGCATGTTCGTTTGGTTCGGGAGGTGTTGGAAAGGTTGAGACAAGCTAAGCTATATGTCAAGTTGAGTAAGTGTGAGTTTGGAAGGAGTCAGATTGATTTTTTGGGTTACCGGATTAGCGAGAGTGGTGTGGCTATGGATCCGACTAAAGTGGAGGATGTGTTGAGCTGGGAAGCTCCACAAACCCGCAGACAATTGCAGGCTTTTCTGGGTTTGGCAAATTTCTATCGCACTTTCATTCCTGCATTTGCGACGATAACTCTTCCTCTTACGGAGTTGTTAAAGACTAAGGGGAAGGGGGAGTCTAAGAGGACTAGGTCCCCAGGCTCTAAGATAGGGTGGACGGATGAGTGTCAGGAAGCTTTTGTGAGATTGAAGAGGGCTTTCACCAGCGGCCCTTTGTTGATGCATCCTGATACAGGAAAGCCTTTTGTGGTGCAGTGTGATGCTTCGGCGTGGTTATACGGAGGAGCGTTGTTACAGAAGGATCAACAGGGGAACCTGAGACCCTGTGCATATTTTTCTAAAAAGTTTGGGGAGCAGGAAAGGAAATGGCCAGTATGGGAGAAAGAGGCTTTTACCGTGAAGAGTGCGTTGCGGACGTGGCGTCAGTTTTTGGAGGGGGCTGTTTTTCCCTTTGTGGTGCTGACTGACCATCAGAATTTACAGTATCTGAAGAATCCTCAAAAGCTATCTCCCAAATTGGTGAGATGGGCTCAATATTTTGCGCGGTTTAATTTTTCGTTGCAACATATCAAAGGAAAGGAGAATGTGGTGGCAGATGCTTTATCTCGTTATCCTCATGTGGGGGAGGATTCTTTTACTAGGTCTGAGGAGGTGTTTACCAAGGAGCAATGGGGTCTGGCGGTGCAGACAAGGTCTCAAGTGAAAAAGGAGGTAAAGAAGGAGGAGGAGGTTGTAGATGAATGGTGTTTAGAGTTGCAGAAGGGGTACGAAGGGGATGTTTGGTTGCGTAGTCATAAGGAGGAGTGTAAGTGGTTGAACGGGTTATGGCTTGTGGGAACTAAGGTGTATGTGCCTCAAGTGGTGAGGAAGAAAGTGTTAAGGCTTAATCATGATCATAAGACTGCAGGCCATTGGGGAGTTACCAAGACTCTCTTGAATGTAAAGAAACGTTATTGGTGGCCTGGTATGAGGGCAGAAGTTAAGGAGTATGTGGGAAGATGTGAGGATTGTGCGCGAAGCAAAGTTCCCGCTGCCAAACCACAGGGTTTAATTCAGGTGGTAGCTTCTCCAGTGCGGCCATGGACGCATGTTAGTACTGATTTTGTGGGGGAGTTGCCCTCTAGTCGCGGCTATCATTACATATGGACAGTGTTGGATCTGTTTTCTAAACAGGCTCATTTCGTCCCTTTAAAGGGTTTGCCTTCGGCTGAGAGGTTAGCTGAATTGTATGTACAGCATGTGTATAGGTTGCACGGGTGTCCGGAGCAAGTGCTGAGTGATCGTGGGGTACAGTTTACTGCCCGGTTTTGGGAACGGTTTTTGGAGGTCTTAGGGGCTGAGAGGAGGCTTACTACTGCTTATCATCCTTGCTGCAATGGGGGTGTTGAGAGAACGCAGAAATCTTTGGGAGGTTATCTGCGTATTTTCAGTAATAGGGAGCAAAATAATTGGTCGGATTTGCTGCCATATGCTGAGATGGCGTATAATAGTTCAGTGTATTCTTCTACTGGGAGGTCGCCCTTCGAAGTGGTTTACGGCCAGGATGTGGCCCCTTTGCCTCAGTTATTGGAGATAGGGAAAGAGGAGAGGAGTGATTGGAAGGTGCGAGCTCAAGATGAGTGGAAAGAAGTGACTGAAGCCCTGGGAAAAGCGCAACGGTCATATAAGCTGTTCGGAGATCGGCGAAGGCAGGAGGGAGAGGTGTATGCTGAGGGCGACCTAGTGTGGTTGTCTACTCAGAATTTAAAGTTAGGGTTACCCTCAAAGAAATTAAGCCCGAGATACATTGGCCCATTTAGGATCGAGCAGGTGGTAAATAAGGTTTCATATAAGCTAATTCTGCCAAAGGGGTTAGGTAAGGTTCACCCTACATTTCATTGTTGTTTATTGAAGAAGTACATGGGTCCCCTACCTCCCAAGGATTGAATGGTATTTTGTTTCTGCAGGGGGAGGACGCGGTGGAGAAGGACTTTATGTCAGAGCTGGGAAATCTGAGCTTTGAGGAAGTTCAGATTCCCAGTCTGCCTTGAGGTGGTATTGACCTTTGTCCCAGTTCTGTGGGAACTGTGCTGACCTTTGCGCCAGTTCCTGAGAAGCTGTGCTGTGTCAGACTGGAAGTGATGCAACTTCCAGATGCCTGATGAGTCCTAGAGGAAGTGAGGTAACCTCCTCTGGACATGGACATTGGACACTGTTCTAAATATGCGGACTCAGAGACTTATGAGGTCATATCCCCTGGACTATGGGAACTGCTGACTCACCCGGATATGGTGCAACCCTCCTTGGACATTGCATGGGCAAGGGGAGGGGGGTTGGGGTATAAAAGGTGTGTTTGGGTGGCGGGACTTTGCTTTAGCTTCACAAGTTTTGTACCTGCAATAAAATCGTGTTGGACCATGCTACTACCTACGCGTGTTTCCTGACCGAGGTTGGAGAGTCATTACAGTGGTGGACTGGAGTTTCCAGTTGGAAGTAGGGGCACACACTTCAAGGAATCTGTTGATATGGGATACATAATGCATATGTCTCATAATTTGAAAAACCCAGTCCCCTCAAGTAATCCAATATTCCATTAATTAGATGGAACAGTGAACCATTACACTGGTCTTAATTCAATTTCAGCCATTGACAGGAAACTGGCATATGTAAGTCTAAAAGGACAGCTTGATAGCTGAAGTTTTTGTGACTTGAAATGAAGGATCATTGTCCAGAAGGCCTTCTGTAGTAGCAGTGTCCCTTTTTTGAGGATAAAGAGACATTTTCCAGAATCAAGGGCAATCTGAGCAAAACTGGATTTTCTCAAGTGAACAATATAGATCCTAATTGTTTTCTTTATCCATCTTTATCCACTATTGAAACATCTTATGTATCTGTATCACATAGGACAGTAAACCTCTCAATCCCCCCTCCCCCAAACAAAAGCAGAACCTTCTCTTCAAAGTCGTGAGGCATGATTATTCTTTGCCGCCTGTCTGGCTGACATACTTTTTCCTCTAACCTCGTGATTTCTAAAGTCCTGAGGAAAATCTGAAATGTGAGCCTCTCAGTAGTTGTGATTCTTTGTCCCCTTGTACTCACAAGACATGCTTCTCAGAGATCATGAAAGTATTCAGAGCAGACTTCTAGTCACTGTCCCATTTTCCTCACCTTCTGTCTCAGGAACTTGTTATCTTCCTAGAACCTGGCATGTTCATCTAGTCTCCTGGCTCCTGAAAGGGACTACAGTTTGAAGGCAGCTTATTCTGTAAGGTTTTAAACATTACACATAGTTGACACTTCTTTGACTATCCAGCGTATGTACAAAACTATATGGAACACGTTTCTACATTGGTGTTGCTATCTGTTGATTGCCACGTAGAAAGTGTTTAAAATGTTTAGACTTCTTTCAGAATATTTGAATTCAGGTCTTCAACTAAACTTTGTCCTTTGTACTCTCTGTACAAAAAAGTGCTCCTTAAGATTCCTTTATAAAGCCTCTTCACTTGGTCCATGGTTAATTCATAGGTTTCCTTACTAGAATCTAGTTAAATGCCACATTGTTTGATTCAAATACATTTCAAGTCTCTAAAAACAACTGTCTCGGGTTTCTGATCACTCAAAATGCATTCATCTTAAATGACAATGGAAGGAGAAAGTGCAACTGATTTTTGGGAGCTCTTCATAAGGTATGTGTCCACTTTGAACATATCCGGTCCGGACTTTATATTAAAATCTTGCCTATAGATTTATAATCTCAGTAAAACAGATGTTCTCTGCTAAGGACTCGCATAAAGTAGTTTTAAGTGGATTGCTCCAATGTACTCATACTTAACAGCTCTTCACAGCATGCATGCTCTTTTGTCTCTCCTGGGAAGTCCTGCATTTGCTGATGGAGAGTATTCCATACACTTTCCAAAAAAACCGGAACCCGACAATGTATGCTTCTGATTATAAATTCTTTCCTTTGGGACAATGCAAACTAGGGAGGAGAGCTAGCATTATTTTTTATGTTTTGCCAAATATGTCCGCCATGAAAAAATGAGTGGCTGTGCGGCTCATACCAAGGAAGCAACGGTATGGTTCATACCAGGGAAGCAGCACAAAATTATGGTCAGTTCTCTTGCAAACTACAAAATTTCACTTTAGTTGCCATAGTTCTGTCCTTCCATGAAAAATTGTAATAGGCTTTATTTTAAATGATATTTTATTGAGTTTTGTGATTGTACAGTGAGACATACAACAGAAACATATTGAACTTTAAAGAAAAGAAAAAAAACGTATTAATTATACTAAAGTGTGATTATAGTGAGAATGATACATAGTTAAAAAAAAGAAACAAGCAAAAGCAAAAAGCCAAAAAAAACAAAAAAGAAAACAAAACTAAAAAACCAAGAAAAAGTGTGGCGGAAAATACATATATAGACTTCCGATCTCCTTCTTGGTAGGATGTTATATACTTTATAACTCAAAGAAGAAGAAAAAAAATTCTCCTTGATTCTAGAGAGTTTCAATATCCTCCTTTCCTTTGTTAATAAATCTCATTACCTCCTTTCTTTACTTTAAGTCTTATAGGCTTTAAAAAATATAAATGATCATTAATTTTTTCCCCTTAAATGTTACATACCCAATACTCACAATCCAATGTTGGGAAGGCGGACTGCAGAAGAAGGTATCATACATGACAATCTTCCCTGCTCTGGGAACTGTTCAGGAATTCCCTCCTTTCCTTGCTTTTGTGTTCCACATGTGGTGATGACAGTGATGCTGTGGTCTCTGCAGTTGCCTACCAGTGGGGGTGATTAGCATTTTGAGAAAGGAGCTCTACTAGTTGTGTATGATAAACTGCCCCCCCCCCTTGCACAGTGTTTACTTTGGTGACCTATGTATACTGCATTCCTCCTTTCTGTCTTATATATTAAAGGTGTGAACAAGGAACAACAGCGTTTGGCTTATCCAAAATGTATTCATATAAGAATCAGCAGTGCATAGTCAATGGTTATTACAAAATATACAACACAATATAAACATTATCACCGAGGGTTCCTGCACTTCAAAGTCCCAAGTTCATATGAAAGTACACAAGTCAAGATTTCAAATAAGAGGGTGATAGGGTAGAAGTCAGGGGAGGTAAAGGCACAAAAACCCAGAAGAGACAGGATGATGGGAAGACGGAGTTAGGGAGATGAGCTGGTTGAGTTCCTGGCCGCAGTGGCAGTAAATCCAAGTGGACTCAAACCGCAGGTTGGCAGGCCGCGAGGATAACTCTGTACGATGGTACCAACTCGTTTCCGACCCATAGGGAGGGGTCTTTTTCAAGGCCAGTAGTAACACATAAACTCCATTCATGTAGATGTTAAAGGCACGTTTTCAAGAGCCATGGAGGTGATCATACATCCATGGTAGACCAGCGGCCGGCTTGTCGCTGGTCCTACCATGGATGTATGATCTTACCTCCATGGCTCTGAAAACGCACTTTAACATCTACATGAATGGAGTTTATGTGTTACTACTGGCCTTGAAAAAGACCCTCCCCTATGGGTCGAAACGAGTTGGTACCATCGTACAGAGTTATCCTCGCCGGCCTGCCAACTTGCGGTTTGAGTCCACTTGGATTTACTGCCACTGCGGCCAGGAACTCAACCAGCTCATCTCCTAACTCCGTCTCCCATCATCCCTGTCTCTTCTGGGCGCTGACCTTACCTCCCTGGACTTCTACCCTATCACCCTCTCTTATTTGAAATCTTGGACTTGTGTACTTTCATATTGGACTTGGGACTTTGAAGGGTAGGAACCCTCCGGGTGATAATGTTTATATTGTGTTGTATACTTTGTAATAACCATTGACTATGCACTGCTGATTCTTATATGAATACATTTTGGATAAGCCAAACGCTGTTGTTCCTTGTTCACACTGTTGCTTGCAACACCCTACCCCCACCATTGTTTGAGTTATATATTAAAGGGCAATAACATTTGTTATTGTTCTTCTTGGCTTTTCTTTGCGAACGAAGATCCAGGAAGGACTCATCCCACGCTTTCTACAAGCTCGTTGATGATTCGGAGGTCGGATGTGTCCTTCAAGTCTGTGCAATGGGTTTTTCTGGTGGAGCGTAGTGTGCACAGAACTGGCCTCACCCTTTAAACCAAAGGTTCGTCTGCCAGGGCCTAGCAAACTGGGACGGTGGCAGTGAGGTCCTCAAGTCGTAGGTTTGGTTTGAGTTTCCTTCTCTAGATGGTTGACCTTACAGGATTAAACGAGCACCAACTGCCCGGGTTTGAAATCAGAGTTTTTCTTCTCCTAGGATGGTTGCCAAAAGGCTAGAGAGCCCATCCTGTAGTTGTCTTTATTTGGGGGGACAAATATCAGTTCCTGCACTTGTTTTTAGCTTGAATGTTGCCTCTCTTGCTATTACGTATTTTATGCATAGGTAGTTCCATTTTGACATAGCTTGCTTGTATTTGCGATTTGAGAGACAAAACCACAAGCTGTACTCTCATGTTTGGAATAAAGAGGCTTATACTACAGGTATGGGGGGAGGAGGACAGAACGGAGATGACAGACCATTACTCAACGAGCTGAATATCTTACCTCCATTCTGTAAGTGGCAACTTAGATTAGATATCTTTTTGAATAATCAGATTGTTATAGGGCAGGGGTCGGGAACTTTTTTTGACTCAGAGAGCCATAAAAGCAAAATATTTGGATATTTATTTCAGTGAGAGCCATATAATCTATATAATCCATATAATAGACTGATATATTTTAGGACCAAAGCAATCAATCGCCGAATAGAGGTTGGAGGAACGCTCTAGGCAAGCCGCTCGGGGTTTGCCAAGGAGACGGGCCCTCCCTCCCTCTCGTGCACTCATCCGTTCACTCCCTCACCTGTGGCCTTCTTAGCCCAGGCCGGGCCTGCGACGCCTCCTCATCCGTCGCGATACAGCTCCTCGCCACCCTACCGTCCCCCAATTAAGCACCAGCCGACCAGGCCCACACTCTCAATGTACGCTCCCTCTCCTCGACGTCACCACTTCCTTATTTACTTCGGCACCGGTGTGCCCCTGAGGCCACGGCAAACCAAAATGGTGGTCTCTGCGACGGAGTGGGCCCTTAGGATGCATGCATGAGCTTTGCACGGGGCCCGTTCCAATCAACCTCTCTTGGGAAGCCGCCCCGCCCTCAGAGAGCAAAGCCATGTAGAGGCACGGCCTTTTTTTCTGCGGCTCACATTTCTGGGTTTCCCCCGACGCTCTCGCTGTCATTGGGCACAGAAGTGAGCCAGGTGCAATCATCAAAAGAGCCTCACCTGGCTTGCGAGCTATAGGTTCCCTACCCCTGTTATAGGGTCTGCGGCTGGAACATGAATATATTCTGTTTTCTTCTTTTCTTTCTTCCTTTCTGTTTTGCGATTATGTTTGTTGTATCCACATTAGAAAGAACAAATTTGGCTCTAAAACAAAATACATATCCTTTGTCAGGAAGAAAGCTGCCCAAATAAATTGAGTGAACAGGTTCTATCTGACAAGGAATTGGATAGATAGATGTGAGCATTTCTATATGAATCATTTCCTACTTCTTTCCCCATGCCAATTCGTATTCCCTCTTGATTATCAATTTACTGACAATGATTGGTCACATTGAATTGGCACTGAGCATGCTCGTGCTATGTCCTTGGTAGTTTGTTTCAGGTTTTTTCAGTGGCTAGATGGCTTGCAGTCTATTTCCAACTGAAATTCAAGTGCTGATTAGGACCTATAAAGCCCTATATACTTTAAGTCCAGGCTGTCTCACAGACCACATCTCCCCATGGCTGCATTAGGATGGCCGACCAATAAGTGATCTCCCTTCCAACTATTGTTCACCTGCAGAGCTGAAGAAATTATTGACAAATCCATCATTACCTGTGCAGATCTGAATGTCTTAAAAGCACCAAATCCTATCTGATCTTGGCAACTAAGTGGGGTCAGCCCTAGTTAACATTTGAATGGAAGACTGCCAATGTGAACCAAGTGATGTATGCTATATTCCAGAAGAATGAGCTGTCACTTGAGCCTGAAAGTGTACGGGAGGGAAGGGACAGAGCCACTGCTTTCCTTCAACAGTCTATTTCTGTGTTTCCTGCTAAGCAGAATACTGTGATTCAAGGGAGCTCATCCCATTGTACATTTGAAAAGACATGTACTCTGCATGGTGCTCTTTAGCTCATCTTGAATGAAATTCTTTGCAGATTCTCAGTTCACAAACCCCAATCCCATCTTATGATTTGGTAATATATTTCAATAATCAGATTCAAAGCGGATAATTTGGATTTTATATGACAGTGTAGATGGGGCCTAGGTCCCACCACCCTCAAACTTGTTTGGTAGAAAACTGCTCTGAAACTCCCTCCCTAGAGAGACCAGGATGGCACCATCCCTACTTGCCTTTTTACGCATGTGAAAACATTCTTCTACCACCACACATTTATGGACAGATGAGTGGTGGGCTTCTTGGAATTGTATGATTGGGATTTTGTGGTTGGTGTAGAGTTTTAATGCATTTAATATTCTAATGTTTTAATAACATTAGTAGTTTAATTGGATTTTTAAAGTTTTACATCTATATTGTAATGCATTTGCATTTGCTTTATGTATATTGTTAGCCACCGTCAGGAGAAAGATGAGATAAAATAAAGTGAATAAATAAGATTAGTAAAATAACAGACCTTTATAGACAGATTGTGTGCGTGAATAACTGTAGAAATGCAAAACTTGTAAGTACCATAATGAGCTGATAAATTCGGTAGTAACCATGGTCATTGGGGAAGAAAGGTAGGAGGGAAGATGTTGCCAAAGGGCAAAATGAGTGGATGATTCACCTAAAATAATCTGGCTACAGATACTCATTTTCAATAAATTGTCCCTTGAATTGCCAGTGGCTGACTGTGCTTTTCTGCCTTTCTCATCTAGGTGTATCTGATCTCATCCAATAGTCATATAGCTGAAGAATGTTAAAAATATTTCCACATTCACAGTTTTACCAGACTTTATAAATGCATTAAAACCTGGCTTTTATTCAGATAAGGATAGAAAATGTCTTCTCTGTCCTTCAAGAGGTGCTCCGACTGTGGAGCAACCTTGCCCCAAGAGGATCGACATCTTAAATGTCTCCTCTGTTTGGGAGATTCCCACATTCCCCAGTCCTGCAAGATCTGCAGGACTTTTTCCAATAGAACCCTGAAGAACAGGGATTCTAAATTGAAGGCCTCCCTCTTTGAAAAGGCCTTGTTCTCTTCAGAGACCGGGCTCCCGTTCCGCGAGCCAGCCCTCTCTGATGTCAGGGACTGGAGATCCCAGCCCTGTGAGTGCTATGTCCGATGGTGCCATCCGTGAGTCGGCCTCTGGCCCAGCCATGGAGCCACTCCGGAAGAAAAATCAAAACTTGATAAGCCTAAAGCTGCCATGATTGGCAAGCAAAAGGAGAAGGCTAAGGAGCCACTGGCTAAAAAAACTGCAAGGCAACTGGTTGGTCCTCGGCCCTCCAGCCCTTCCACTATGGCACGTGATTCTGTGGGGCTCCTGGCTGGTTCTGCGCCTTCCAGTTCCCCCCCATTGCCTCTCTCCCACTCTCCAGTTACCGAGGCTTCCAGCCACGTGGAGTCCAGCGCCACGCGGCCTTTCTCTTCCTCTCAATCTGCTGCTGTTCCCATCTTCCCGCCGCGCGCGCTTGGGGCGCGCTCCCGAGACTCCCCTCACTTGTCAGAGACCGAGCAGCGCCACGTGGAGCCTGGCGCCACGCGGTCTCCGTCTTCCCTGAAGCTTCCAGCTGCTGCTGCTTCCCCGCTTCTTCAGGAGGACGCGCACTCGCTCCTCCAACACCGCGCGGCCGCGCGGCGTCCTCCTGTCGACCTGGGTCTCCACCTGGACGACTTTGCTCTCCCGCGGTCACGGAGCCCTCTAAGGGAGGGCTCCGGTGACCGAGCCTCTCCTTGGGATACTCCCTATGGGTATCCATATGGATACCCCCCCTACCCTCCTCCTTTCCCTCACTACCCTTATTACCCACCTGAGCCTTATCCCAGTGATTTCTATCGGTATCCGTGGCCTCCTGCCACTCATGCCCCGCAATCCGTGGCACCCCCTCCCCTCTCTCCTCTTCCTCCAGCCTCTTCAGTCCCCCCAGCCCCTCCCACTCAAGCCCCTGCTCTCCCTGTTGCTGCTCCTTTGCAATCTCCTTCATATATTCCAGTGGATGATAATTTATTTATTTATTTATTTATTTCTTCAGTTTTGTATTCCGCTCCTCCCTACAGGCTCGGGGCGGATAACAATAAAAATACACATGGGCAGCATGTCGCAGACATGTAGCCCTACAATAAACATAAAAACAGCGGATATGGAGTCATCTTCTGAGGTGACTCCCATTCCCCCCCTGCCTGAACCCGAACTTGATCCCCAGCAGACAGAAGACTATAAGAAGTTCTCTGCCCTGCTAATACGGCTAGCCAGATCTCTGGGCATACAGCCTCCCCAGTCTGATGATGTGGTTCAGGACCCATATTTTACCTCTGCTGAGCAACAGCAAGTCCAGCAATCTACTATGCTGCCGACCATTCCTTATTTGGTCAAATTACTGAAAGTCACTGGTGTTGCCCCGCGTCTGTCCCGAGCACTTCAGACGTGCGGAAAATTTATATCGGATTGATCTGTCCACCACCCCGTGGTTGGCCAGGCTTCCGAAGGTGAATTCTATTGTCACCGACGCTCAACCGAAGCCAAACCAGGGCAATCAGGCCATTCCCTCTGACAAAGAAGGACGTAAGCTTGATGTGATGGCCAAGAAGTTTTACTCCTCAGCGTGCCTGTCAGGAAGGATGGCACATTACGGAGTATATATGAGTGTCTACCAATCTTATTTGCTAAATAAGATGGGCTCCTACTTCGACCTCCTTCCAGTGTCCGAACAGCCTATGGCTAAAGCCTTCCACCAGGAGGCTCTCACCCTGGCCACCCTCCAGAAGGACCTGGCCAAGCATGGAGCGGATACCTCGGGCAAGCTTATTGCTGGCTCGGTTGCTCTTCGTAGGCATGCATGGTTACGATCCGCTACGTTGTCCCCCCAACCAACGCGCGTTGATCGAGAACCTCCCTATGGATGAAGCTGGTCTCTTCAATCCTGAGACAGACTCTCAATTAGAGCACAGTCATAAAATGAAGCAGACGCTAAATAAGTATAGCCATCACCCCAACTCTTCCTATCAGCCATACAGACAACGCTGGTGCCCGTATTATCATCAGCCCTCTCGTGGGTACTACAACCCCACTCCATACAGAGGAGGTCAACGTCCACAGTTCCCCTCGCAGGGATACAGGCGTCCAGGCGCTCCGTTCAGGGGTCAGTACCGAGGTGGTAGAGCCTCCAACAATAGGGCATGACGCTTCTAATCTGTTTCTTGACAGATTAGCACCTTTTTTCTCAGTGTGGCAGTCCATAACCACCGATAGGTGGGGCTTGGACATTATTTATCAGGGTTATGCCATAGAATTTGAATCACTTCCACCTCCTGGCAAACCCGTTTCCACACAAGCCTCCCTGTGTTACTACAAGAAATTGACGCTCCTGCTCAAGGGAGCCATTTCCCCGACCCCATCCCACCTACTCCAATTTTGCTTTTTTTCTAGATATTTTCTGGTGGACAAAAGAGATGGTGGTCTTCGCCCATTTTGGACCTTCGAAGTCAACCAATTTATCAGGCCACGGAAATTCAGAATGGTCACTCTTCCCTCCATCCTCCCTTTCATCCCGAAGGGAGCATGGATGGCCACTATTGACCTCAAGGACGCCTACTTCCACATTTCGATTAGGCAGTCCTATAGGAAATACCTCACCTTTATGGTGGACGGGACCCCTTATAGTTTTAATGTCCTACCCTTCGGCCTCTCCACGGCCCCAAGGACTTTCACGAAGTGTATGGCGGTCGTCGCCTCCCATCTACGCCAGCAGGGGGTCACCGTTTTTCCTTATTTGGATGACTGGCTTTTTTGCGCTGGGTCATGTGACCAGCTGTCATCTGATATTGGTTATACTTTATTTCTTTTGCAGAGTCTGTGTGATGTGTGTGAGAGATTAATAATCTGACTCTTGATCTTAATCATACTGTAATACATTTACATATAAAGCTACTAATTTATGAAAAAACTAAAATTGACTCTGGCCCCCATTTATGTTTCATTAATTCCATCATTAGACTCCATTCATCTTTAAAATTTTCTACTGTCTTATATGTAATAAGAATTTTCAGCATCCTTGTTGGCACTTCTAGTATTTTCCATTATTATGCATAAAGCACCTTGGCTACTGTTACCATATATTGAAGAATTAATCTGTTTTATTGTGTAAAAGCAAGCCAGAAATTTTGACTAAAGAATAACACGTTATTATTTTATCAGAATTTTAAACATTGAAGTGCTTCTCACTGTATCCAAGCACCAGATGATCTCTGATTTTAAAACTAAGAAAAGGATTTATTCCTTCCCTGTCGTGGTCTTCTGTTAATATGTACTGATTGTAATTCCTGCGCCTGCGCAGACAGTTCGGAATCTTTTAGAAAGATAATATCACTTTAAATGGAAGCCCCGCCCACTCCCCTTGAGTATATATAGCCAGTGGGAGGGGCTGCCACCTCAGATCCTTTTATCCGCCGCTATTGCGACAGCTAGGAATCTTATCTTATATTTCTTTGACTAACATATAAAGACTACAAATATTTTAATATACTTTAATTTGTAATATTTACTATTAACTTATCAAAAATAAATAAATTATTAATAATAAAAATCCATATCAGTATGGATTTATATTCACCACTTATTAATTAATTATTAAATTAGATTCTCTTCATCTTGGAAGACTTGATTACCACCACTTATTAATTATTAAAATTTATTATTCTTCATGATGGTGGTCATTTGTAACCAATTGCTATTGTGTACCTTCATAACCTGGCTTAACTGTTTAAATTTTAAAAAAACCCAAAAAAACCCCCGACTTCTGTACTGACAGTTGGCCCCCAAGATGGCAGCACAGTTGGTGTAAGAGGAGGACTAAGGACAAGACCACCAAGATGGCCGCCAACCTCCTCAGAAGTTAAGCCTTGCCGTTTTACAGCCTTCCTTCCCCCTGCTGGCCACTGTGGAGCAGTTCATGTCAGGCATATGAGTTCCATTACGTTTGGGACACAAAACCCTCGATGTCTACATACGGGCGCCTCCCTATACGACCATGCCAATGTGGACAATGGCGACCCTGCGCTGGACACCTGGCACATGCACCACGAGGTGCAGGAATCGTGTGCCCTGCCTCCACCAGCAAACTCCTCCCCTGAGAGCTGGGATGGAGTGAGGCCATGAAAGGGCCTTCCAACGATGGAAAGATGGCATCAGCCAAAGTTGGAATGCAGGCGAGGGGGCGACCCCTCTGGCACCCGCTGAGGCATTGCGCTGTGCAGTAGCTTCGGCACTGCTGTATTAACAGCCTAAACTGCTCTTCCAATCATCGAGCATGCCTCTTAATTCAGCCAGTTCTGAGCCAGAGTCTCGGCAAAGGAGCGAGGAGTGCGTCCTCTGTGACACTGGAGGCCCTCCGTCGAGTTCGAATCCACCACGGCCGCGCTCCAAACCTCCCTCGTCGAGCTCGAATCCACCACGGCCGTCGTGCAGTGGCTTCGGCCCTGCTACAATGACAGTCTCGTCGAACTCGGCTCTTCCCCTCGTCGAGAGTTCAGAGAATGGCATTTCAGCAGGTTCCAAGCCTGCAATTCAATCCAACCCTCCCAGGCCCGCCTCCCTTGCCCTGGAGATCGAATGCACGATATCTGTCGTTCTCTCGATGGGGCTCGGAGAGAAGAAGGGGCCCGATACTGCTTACCCTTCTCCATAGAGTAGGAGCCCTGCCAAAGGCACCCTTGCTGTTGCGTCTCTTCGACGTCGACACTTCCACTTTCGAGCAGTAGAGGGCGCTCGAGCTGCACGAGCTCCCAACCTCCCTTGTTGCATAGACGGGAAGAAAACAGAGCCCGATGATGGGGACTCAATCTCAAAGATTGCGCTCGGTCCTTCCAAATGGCTAGGACTTCGTCGACGTCGGAAGGACGCTGGGCGCCTCTCTCCTCTTTGTCGACGTCGGAAGGAGGAAAGGGAGAGCGTGCGCATGCGCGATCGGATCCTCCACCATCGATATGGAGGCGCCCGCAGGTGACACGTCCCTGGGCGGGGACCTGAAGACTGTCTCGTCGATATGGCTCTCGGATTTTTGCGTGGCCCGGATAGTAGGCATGGTTTAGAACCCAAAAATAGGGAATCGAAAATCTAGGGGGAGTTTTTTATTAGTAATAGAAAGACTTACAAAAAAATTCCAAAAATTTCTAAAATGTAACGTAATTACTAACGAAATTCGTTAGTAGTTCGTATGCCAGCGCATGCGCATTCCAGATGGTTTTGGCCTACAACTCCCAGAAATCCTAACAGCTGGTAAATTGGCTGGGATTTCTGGGAGTTGTAGGCCAAAAACTTGGATAAATCACACTGAATTCTAAATGGGACTCTCCAAATAGGAAGGAGGGAGGGAGGGAGGGGGTATTCTATTCTTGGAAGCAGCAAAAAGGAGGAGGAGCCCCCTCGCTCCTCGCTGCCTCTCTCTCACCCCGATCCTGAGGGAGCGAGGGCCCAAGTTTGCCCAGGCTGAGAGGAAAAGGAAGAGGCCTGAGGCTGTGAGGAATGGTGGGAGTTGAAGTCCAAAACACCTGGGGGCTGAAGTTGGCCTGTAATGAAGCCTCTTCAAGGCTTTAGATCCTGGCAGGCAGAAGGGGCAGGGAGGGCCCGTCCAATCCTCCTCCCCTGCCAGGATCTAAAGCGCATCAAGGCTTGGCACGCTTTAGATCCTGTGAGAAACCAACCTAATGTATAATAGAATGAATGCTAACTTATAGAGTAAGTGCCTAAATATTATAAGTAATCCAACTGGTCATATACCTACATTCCATGCACATGCAATAATACAGCAGTAATAACAATGGGTATAAGAAGAGGTAAAATTCAAACCGAAGTATTCTGACTGGTCCCTCCTCAAGCGGTGCAAACGGGCTCTTCTCTATGAGCCCGGGATTCTGCAGCAAGCAAACGCTGTGCCCGGGCTTTTGGCTTTTCCCGGGAAAGGCTGCCTCCCGGGCTCATAGAGAAGAGCCGTTTGCACCACTTGAGGAGGGGCCACAGTCAGAATACTGGCTTGAATTTTACCTCTTCTTATACCCATTGTTATTACTGCTGTATTATTGCATGTGCATGGAATGTAGGTATGTGACCAGTTGGATTACTTATACATGTTGTGTGCAACTACCCCAATACTCTTTGATGCTTTAGATCATGGCAGGCAGGAGAGGCAGGGAAGCCTGGAAAAAATGTAAACAGAGAGGTTTACTCAGAAGTAAATCCACAAAGGAGGGCACTTCAAACAAAGTGCCCTCCTTTGTGGATTTACTTCTGAGTAAACCTCTCTGTTTACTTCCTTTGCAGATTTACTTCTGAGTAAACCTCTCTGTTTTCATTTTTCCAGGCTTCCAGCCGAAAGAAGGAGCGAGTTTAGGGCTTGCCTTGCCATAATACTTATTGGCAAGGGAGGCGGGAGGGTGGTGAGAGAGAAGGAGGGTGCCCCCCCCCCTTACGACCTAATAACGATACTTAAGAAAATCCTGACCCCCGAAGTTCTATAAAGAAAGTCCACTTCCTGGTTGGGTTTCCAGATGCGGAAATAATCAAAAGTAGCATTTCTTACGAATTTCTTCCGAATCATTTCATTTTCATAACTTTTTTCTCATGCCTACCGGATAGACTAGGAATCGAGACGGAAAGCTTATTCCCCGCAGTGTCGTTTTCAATGTAATGTGCCACAATGACTGATGTGCTTGGGGCCGTTTGGGTAATCTGGCCATGTGGCAAGAGTTGCTCCTATGGCATCTCCTCAGGGGCATCATTGGATGCCCAAGAGGTCACCCTGGCATTTGCCAACCTACCAGTTCCAAGGCAGGTAAATGTGAGTTCATGGAGGTGTCTGTGGACGACACCGGGGTTTGACTTGGAGATAGAAGATGAGCAACAAAGTCCTAGTCACAAACTCCCAGACACTTTATGTCAAGGGAACCCTTACTTGAGTCTAAGATATTATAGAGGAAGTTCCTACTTGTTATTGATGGCACCGAAAGTATAGTGTGCCATATATAGTGGTGTCAGCCATGGATTGGGATGTTAGGAATTTAGCCTGCCATTCTGAAGCATGTAAATATGAGTAGGTCAATAGGTACCGCTCTGGTGGGAGGTAACAGCAATCCATACAGTCATGCCAGCCATATGACTTTAAGGTGTCTCAGGACAACAACGGCTCAAAATAAATGGAGATGTGCAACAAAGTGAAATAATAATAATAATAATTATTATTTGAGCCTAACATATTTATAATGATATGTTTACTTGTTCTTAAGGCTGGTGGCCTTACATAATTGAAAGCAGGCATGGATTGAGATACTGTAAAATTGGCATGACTCCAACTACAAACCTAAGAGCACGTTTTAGTTTACCAAGAGAACGTTCCTCATACCCTCCTCGATACCACAACAGGTGTCTTCATCACCTTTACTTATGGGACTCTCGACATTGCTTCGCGAACGAAAATTCTTAGGAGGACTCATCACACGCTTTTTATAAGCGCATTGATGACTAAAAGGCCAATCTGAGGAAAGCAAGTTCGCTTGCAAAAAGCACAGCAGAAAGTTAGCATTGATGACTGAAAGTCCAATCTGAGGAAAACAAGTTCGCTTGCAGAAAGCACAGCAGAAAGTCTCCTTTGGTGAGGTTGTTTCCAAGTTGCGGTTCTTTCTGCGTTATCGTTCTCTTCGAGACCTGTTCGGTGTGTCTTCTCGAAAGATGCCACAGCCTTGTGAATAGTGCATCTCCATGCCTCCCAATGTGGTGATCAATCTGGCTGGGCCTGAGATGTGGTTTCAGGGAGTCCTTGTATCTCTTTTTGGGATGACCTGGAGTGAATTCACCATAGAGTAGTGTCTTTGGACCCGGTGTTCCTCCATCCTAGAGACGTGCACTGCCCAGCGCAACTGTGTTCTCAATAGCATGGCCTCATTGCTGGTGATCCCTGCTTGCTCAAGGACAGCAACATTAGTCATATAGTCATATTTCTTTGTATATGTTTGCTGAGTAATTATATGTTTATTGTATCAGGAGCAAAATAATGTACTTCAGAAACATTGGTATTAAAACCTGATAGGTTTCGTCTGACCCGGATCGAGGTGAACACTCGACCAATTTGTGTAGCTTGTTGTCGACCTTTGCAACCCAAAGAGCAGTTACATAAGTTTAAGCTCCACTTTGTGATGAGGATCAATTGAACTGATTTCGGGAATGTTAAATTGCCTCTATGTCTGTCTTTATGTGCTCTATGGCAATGACATTGAATGTTTGCCTGTATATGCATTGCGATCTGCCATGGGTCCCCTATGAAAATTTGTTGGAGCGTTTCAGTGAGCCTCCCTAAGCACCTTCAAGGAGATGGTGGCAGGGCATAAATAAAGCTATTATGTATTGTTACAGTGCTAATACACGCGCTTCAGGCCTCCATTGATATGAGAAACTCCCTCTATTCAAAGGTAGCAGCTGGACTTAACCCAATGGTCTTTCTCTCTACTTAGAGAAGGCTTGCAGGCAGTATGGTCCTTTGAGCATGACCACCCCTCTCAGCTCCTAAATTTAGGGTGGTAAGACTACCTTCAAATGTATGCATGTGACTATATATCTTTTATTTCTGCATATTCTTAAGAAGCATATTATGTTATGTTCAAATGATTTACTGCTGAGTTAACTCTGCATAAGATCTCCACTGACCAGAAGGTCATGCGTTCGAGGCCTGACCGAACAGGTATAAGCACTCAACCAATTTTGTGTAGCTCATTGTCGACTTCTGTAATCCAAAAGGCAGTAGCATCTGCCAAGTAGGAAATTTAAGCACCACTATCTGAGGAGGATAAATTGAACTGATTTGATTGAACTGAATGTTAAATTGCCTCTGAGTGTCTGTCTATATATGCATTGAATGTTTGCCTGTATATGGGCATTGCTATCCACCCTGAGTCCCCTGAGGGGTGAGAAGGTTTATTTTGGCCCATGTAGACATGTTTCTCCTCTTATTTGGTTATTTCAGTTATGAACCTCACAATTATTTGGTGGTCAGACCATCAGTCAACATCTGTGCATTGTGTCCTTCAGGCTATGGAATATCCCTAGGATTCTAACAGTGCGTCCCTTCCTTCGGAGTTAGGGATGTACATTCCATGGGCCTTGATTCCCGAGCGACCTGGCCCAAGATGAAGGTCGCCAGGCAATGATCTATTGTACGGTTTACGTTATCACATTCTCCTTTGATCTATCCTTTCAACCCTAGACTTCTTGCATCTCCTCTTGAAAGAGTTCAAGATCTCTTTAATTAACTCTCATTCTGAAGATCAATGGTAGGCCACAACATTTTTGAGTTGATATACTTACTTTGACTTGTCATATTTGTACTTGAAAACATACGTCCAGACACTTCAATGTCTTTCCGGACATTATACCTATTACTGCAGGAAGAAATTCTTATTTCTACCTTTACAAGCACACTTGATTTGGTGAATCAACCTAGATGTTCAGCTCATTAGTTATTCAGATGCTGCAGAAACCTGGGTAATAGCTAGGATTGCCCATTTATTTTTGAGCCACAGGGCCTCCACATATAGTAGAAGATCTCCGTTGAGCATTGGTTCGCCTCCGTCATGCATAGCACAGTTTACACTCAACATACTGGGAGGATGCCAGTGGCCTCCATGTGTTTCTGCAACTACTGTCCTTTTCAACCATATCGACAGTTTGTCTGATTCACTAGTTGAACCATCACATTCATCTGGGCAGGTTAGGGATCGCTTCACTAAACCTGAGGTAACCTGCACTGCCCTTCAAATGGGCTTTCTTTCGCAAGACCTCTGTTAGACAGATTCTTGGTCTTCTCAGTTCACCCTTGTTTGTTCACAGGGTTGATACATACTGTTAAGGCAGACACATACTGTCATAGAGGTGTCTCATACTGTCATATTCTTGACGGAACGGTCCTCTTCTTGGTGATGGCATGACGCCCACCAGCCGCATTATTAGCTCGGTAGTCTATTACAATCAGTACATATTAACAGAAGGGAAATATTACTTGCTTACCTGTAACTGTAGTTCCCTGAGTGTCTTCTGTTAATATGTACAACCCGCCCGTCCTCCCCGCTGTTGTCATGCCTCAGTCCTTCAAGCTGCTCTTTGCGGCGGAGTAAAGGATCTGAGGTGGCAGCCCCTCCCACTGGCTATATATACTCAAGGGGAGTGGGCGGGGCTTCCATTTAAAGTGATATTATCTTTCTAAAAGATTCCGAACTGTCTGCGCAGGCGCAGGAATTACAATCAGTACATATTAACAGAAGACACTCAGGGAACTACAGTTACAGGTAAGCAACTAATATTTCCTTCCTGTTGTTGCTTCCTTTTCCCAACATTGGGGATCAGGCCTGCTCATTAATTTAAAATAAATACAGATTAAGATCCATCCTCCCACCCCCAAGATTATGGCAACCAGACTGATTGATAACTGGCAAATAGAGGAAGAAAATGTGTAGGCAGTGACAGACTTTGTATTTCTAGGCGCGAAGATTACTGCAGACACAGACTGCAGCCAGGAAATCAGAAGATATTTACTTCTTGGAAGGGGAGCAATGACCAATCTCCATAAAATAGTGAAGAGTAGAGACATCACACTGGCAATGAAGATAGTTAAAGCAATGGTATATTCCCTGTAGTAACCTATAGATGTGACAGCTGGACCAAAATGAAGGCTGAGCGAAGGAACATAGACACTTTTGAACTGTGGTATTGGAGGAAAATTCTAAGCGTGCCTTGGACCGCAAGAAGATCCAACCAGTCCATACTCCAGAAAATAAAGCCTGACTGCTCACTGGAGGGAAGGATATTAGAGGCAAAGATGAAGTACTGTGGCCACATAATGAGAATACAGGAAAGATTGGAGAACATAATGATGCTGGTGAAAATGGAAGGAAAAAGAGCTGACCAAGGGCAAGATGGATGGATATTATCCTTGAAGTGAGTGGCTTGACCTTGAAGGAGCTGGGGGTGGCAACGGCTGACAGAGAGCTCTGGCATGGGCTGGTCAACGAGGTCACAAAGAGTTGGAAATGACCGAACGAATAACCAACAACAAAGATGCATATAAAAACATCAGTGAATAATCAGTGTTACAGTTAAATAACACTATGTAACTATATATTTGTTCCTGGGTTATAAATGTCATTTCCTAATTGGTTCGACTATAAAAACATGTAAAAGGTTTATTAAACTTCAAAAACGTTTTTGCAGGACATCCTGCAGCACATTTTGTTACAGTTTTTCAGTAAATATCATAGAATCTCAACCAATCCAGCAGTTTGTGGCAGCCACAAAAATGAAATTTCTGAAGTATAACAACTACTTTCAAAGTACCACACAATTAAACCAAGAACACAACATCTTTCAAATTTTGTTACATAATGTAATCGTCAAAATTAAAACTATTTAAAACCCAGTAAAAGATGGAAAGTAAATATCAACAAGACAGCACACCATTAAAAATACCCAATTACAGTTGATTCCTAAAAGCCTTTGTGAACAACAATATTTTTATTGCTGGAAGAAGGATGGCAAAGATGGAATCATCCTAGACCTGTCTGAACGCATCTCCCCCTATGACTCATAGCAGAGATTAAGCTCCTCTGTGGAGGCCCTGCTCCACGTCCCGCCATTGTCACAGGCCCAATTGGTGGGGACGAGACACAGGGCCTTCTTGGTGATTGCCCCCCGGCTATGGAACTCCCTCTCTGGTGAGATCAGATTGGCCCCCTCCCTCCTGTCCTTCAGAAGGATGTTAAAAACTTGGCTGTTGGGACCAAGCTTTCGGGACAGTGCAATAAAGCTGCAATAGAAAACTTTACCAGACCAATTTAGATTTAACTCAGATGACAAAGATGGTTTTAAACGGTGTATTTTAATATTGTGATAAATGTGTTTAATGTTTATGTATGTTTATACAAATTCTTGTCCCGGCATTGAATGTTTGCCATATATATGCTATGCTCCACCCTGAGTCCCCTTCGGGGTGAGAAGGGCAGAATCTAATTCATTTTAAATAAATAAATAAATAATAGACTCCCTGTGGTGGGATTCACAAGTGCCCATTATGGCTTTTACCTTTGTTCTCACCAAATGTGCCTGTGTGGGTGGTGGGACTGATAGCTAAATCTGCCCTGCACGTTTTAGAGGTTATAGGTCATAACAAGCACTTTGAATTGTACCTTGAAACAAATCGGCACCCAATGGAGCAGGTCATTAATTATTACAATAGATTGGGCATATATTGATGAGAGCACTAGGTGTGCTCTCTGTAGATATTACAGAAGTTTTGTTCCTCTGAAACAACAGCATCCATTTGTTTTAGTTTCATCTAATTTAGTTTGGAACCCCCCTGACTTTAGTATGAAGTTGTTAGTAACCTGTAAATGTTTTTCCTTAAAAGGCTCAAATTAATGTTATTCTTTGATTCTGACTTCTAAATGAGAGAGGGAAAAATCAATCTGTATTCTGTGGCTCAGAATTGGTGACATTTTTATCTTTCTCTAGATTATTTCTATATCCTACAGCTGTGTTTAATGTTATTTAGCTAATGTCAATATTATTGTCCAGATCTCTATTGTGATTTCCCTGTGCCTTTTTGCCATTATGTTTTGTAGAGTCAACATTTGTGGCCTTTATGTTAAGCTATCTCTTTGTGTTTTAAAAGAACTGCCTCAGCTCTCCGTTCCACATAATATTTCATGATATACTATAGTCTTTATATTTTTACACAAGATAGTACTTCTTTTCTGTCTACTTAACAATTTGTAAGCCTACTTCAACTCCATATGTTTAATGGTAGATGCATTATGTATCTAAAGCACATTTCTTCTGCATATAGTATCACAAATTCAATTGCAGCCTTTATAAATCTGTTGCAATCCTAGCAGTCAGTGTTTTTGGTAAATGTTAATGGTGGCATATGGGCTGTGATAAGGTTTATAATTTTCTGTGTTTAAGATAGAGTCATTGACTTGTTCTTTGTTTATTTGTTTGTAGCTTTTCCTCTGAGAAAAGCAAAATTGGTTTCACTTCAGGAGTTTCCTGGTTTATAAGTGTAACATAGGAATTGCAGTAGAAAGTTAAATTGTCAGTTGTTGATTATTAAGAAACAATTTCAAACCTGAGACTTACAATTTGTTTATCAAATTAAAATTTATTTCAAACCATAATTCTTAGTTCTTTGGTTATTAAAATCCAGGAGTCTGCTGGAAGCTTGATGTATTCCTTTTGCTGACTTCATATGGAGTAGGCATTTGTAAGCCCTGGAGCTTTGTGCAGACTCATTACTACTCATGACTGAATGCTAAAATATGGTTCAATAACACTTGTGAAGATAGTCAGTGCTTGTATGCTGCTCATGTTATGATCACAAATATTTATCTTTCAAAATGGATACAAAAGGTAATAGGTACCTCCAGTCAGTCGTTCTAGTCCGTTTCCTGCTCATTTCTTGACTCCTTTCTTTTGTATTTTTCTTCCCGATAATGTGGATCTGTACAATATAATCTTGGAGTCTTCCAATATGTTTTATCTTTGTTCTTAGCTTAGAACTTAATATTAATACTTATGTCAAATGTCAAGGTCATAATATGATTTCTACATGCCAGATATTTCCTTTTGGTGAAGAATGTTTCATTTTAAACCCTTGTGAGTTATGCTTGCTAATGACAGGCATGTTATACTCACTCTGATGGTACTTAAAATGCATAACATGTATTGCAGAAAGCAGTGGTTGCTATAGCAACTTGCTAGTAGGTCACAGGCAGTGTTGTGTATATATGATCTGGCTGTTAATGCACGTTAATATGCCTGATGAAGAAAGGAGAAACTCAGAAGCTAGGAAAGAGCTGGAATCATTTGGAACCTGTATTGTGACACAAATTACTGCTAATGTTATAATTTAGTGGAATTATTTAATTGTTTATGCTTAAATATAGAATGAATATAGAATCCCCTCCATCACAGCAGAAACACGAGCTATCCGAAGCTTATCGTCCTTCCGGAAGGCGTGTAAAACATTCCTTTTCCGGCAAACATTCGGTTTCTGCTGATTGGGGTTCTGTTGTTCTTAAATTGTTTTATTTATTTATTTATCACATTTCTATACCGCCCCTCTCAGCCTGAAGGCGACTTGGGGCGGTTTACACAAGGCAGTCTCTGCCCTCCAATCAAAACACGAGCAAAACAAACCAAACAATAACCATATAACACAACAAGTAGCAATTAAAAATATGTATGTTGTTTCTGGTAGTTTTGTAAACCGCTCTGAGCCTTTGGGGAGTGGCGGTATGCAAAATGAAATAATAACTAAATAAAATAAATAATCCCATTAGAATTTGAAATGGCATATACTATGCATTACATAAATATCAGTTAATTTTTTCTGTTAGTGATTTAATTTCTATTCGGCTTAATTTGTTTAGGATTAATTTTGTGTCAGTGCTAGTCTTTGCTAACGTCATACAAGTCTTCTAGTTCAGTCCTAAGTGGAGTTGAAAGAGAAAGTAAATCAGTTCATAACTTTCCATTTTCCAAGCCCTGCTTGTGCATTCAACTGGGATGGAGGGCTGGGAGATTTCTTATGCCAACTCCATGCTAGGATGGAGGATAGGTCTGATGGATGAAAGGTGCTTTAGAACCATCAGATCAGACTTGACAAGTGTGGCCTCAGATCAACCATCTACCACGAGCATAACAGAATTATCAATAGATGTAGGCCTGCAGAGCTTTATCTTTGTTTACTTGGAGTCTCTAGTGCAGATATCCTCCTCTAAGCAGAAATCTTCTCTACCTGCATTGATTGTTCTTGAGTAGCTGTCCAAAGAGTTTTGGTTGCCTTTGATGTCCTATAATTTAGTGCATCTCATACAGTTTATCTCACATTTTTCAGATTATTTGAGGTCACTAAATTTGGAACTGTGCAGAGCTCAACTCTTTTTTGTATATAATGTTCTGATGTTTACATTGTATACCTGATCCTGGAACAATAGTTCTTATTTGTTGTACAACCTAGAGTCTGGATTTCAAATTTCTTTCACAATCCACAATCTAGGTACAACCCTTAGAACAGTGTTTCTCAACCTTCCTGATGCCGTGACCCCTTAAAACAGTTCCCCATTATGTGGTGACCCCCAACCATAACATTATTTTTGTTGCTACTTCATAACTGTAATTTTGCTATGGATCATAATGTAAATATCTGATACGCAGGATGTATTTTCATTCACTGGACCAAATTTGGCACAAATACCCAATATGCCCAAATTTGAATACTGATGGGGTTGGGAGGGGGGATTGATTTTGTCATTTGGGAGTTGTAGTTGCTGGGATTTACAGTTAACCTGCAATCAAAGAACATTCTGAACTCCACCAACGATATACTTGGGCCAAATTTACCACACAGAACCCCCATGACCAACACAAAATACTGTGTTTTCTGATTGTCTTTGGTGACCCCCCAGGCACCCCCTCACAACCCCCCCCCATGGGTCCCGACCCCCAGGTTGAGAAACACTGCCTTAGAAAGAGTGTGGGAGTGAGAAATGGCTTTCAGTCCCCTGCAGTTTTGCCTACCTCTGACCTAGAATAAGGGCAGCTGTGAGATATGCATAAGCCACTGTACTTTTTCTTCAAAGCACACAAGATAATGGCTCTTTTATTTGAATGTACTAAACATATTCCTCTTCCCTCTGTGGCTAGAGGTTCAGGTTAAGGCGAGGAGTACAAATCTTCTGATGAAATTATTTCCTGAAGAGCTGTTTTCCAGTACTGTAACTAGCAGATAAACCAATTACTTACAGTCCTGTGGTCAGTGTATGGTTGCTCATCAATGAGTAGAGTTCTGGGGAGAATGCCAAGATTGTCATAAGCTGTACATTTCCTGTAAAAACAACCCTTAACTTTCTGGATATTGCTATTACATTTTTATTCAGTTTTTCTTTGTTTACAATATTCTTGATTTTTATCTTTGTAGTTGTGTAATGTGAAGAACTGCTCTTGTTTATGTAAAGTTAAATCGTCTTAAAGTCACATGACAGGATAACAAGTATTATGACAGTATTAAGAGCTTGGATACATTTTTATGAGTTTGCATATCAGTGATTAGTGCATGCACTGTGTTTTGATATGCCTTACTCCACCTACGAGATAGGGCAGAGGAAGTAAAATAATGTTGTACAGACGAAATACATCAGAAAAAAACTTTTATTTGGCTGTGACTATAGCATAGTCTGTAGTGGCTGAATCTCCTCTTGTTTCTTCATCATTTTGCTGGCAAACTCTTGCAAGGATGGTGAACACAGGATTGGTATCAATTGCCATGTTAAGAGTTTTGTGTGGAGTTGGTGTCAGTGTGGAGTTGGTTTCAGTCCTGTTGTTTTCAGTAGTTTAGCTTCAAGAAAAAATGGAGGAAAAATAAGGTTGTACAAAACTATTATATTTTAAAAGCAAATTTCTAAAGTACTTTGATTTATTAGAGGAATGTTGGAGGGAAAATGATACCTTAAACATGGCATTTGTAAAAAAGAGTTATTGGAAGGTAAAGTTATTTCCTCCTTCCCTTGGCACTACCCCCTCTCCATGCTACCCAGAGTGGTTTGGATAAGTGAGATGCAGGACAATGATGGAATCAGGGCTCTCTGAATATTAGGTAGAAATACTTTCTCTGTGTTCTGATCTTATTGAGGAAAGATAACCTTCACTTGAGGATAGCAGAATCACTTCCCTTTTCATCAGTCTACTATGAAACAGCTCATCCTATTTGGAGTGTCCTGGAACTTTCCAATATGCTTGAAGAGGAGTTGAGTTAAAATATTGCTAGGGGATTCACTTAACCATACTGCAAACATCTAACCTGGCAGTAGACTTGAATTCGGGCAATTTTCGAGTTAAAAACATCAAACTTACAAATGACTCATAGTTAAGACAACGCCTTTTGTTGTTGCTGTATTTTAACGTTTTATGTTGCTGTGCTTTTGTGATTTGTGAGCTGCCTCGAGCCACCAGGAAGTGGTGGCCAAGAAATTGAGTAAATAAAATTAAATAAATAAATAAATAAAATAGAAGAGGTCAGACAACAGGAAGTGAGTGAAATCTACCCCTCAGAAAGGAAATTCACTGCTGAAAGCGTTATCATGGGGGGGGAAAGGTATCTCAGCTAAAGCTTTATCATCAATCCTTGTTTGCACAACAAGCCAATTTTTTCAAAGTCCAGTTATCACAGGGACAGAAAGTAAGATGAAATCTTATGAACAGAGGCACAGACAGCAAAACAAACACCACAGGGATATTAACCCCTCCCTATGCTATCCAAAGCATATATGTGTGTTAATATGTATGCATGTATGTATGCATGTATGTGGCTGGAGCTACACCTAAAAATGAACTTGTTTGGACTTGCAAACAAATTCAGCTGAAGAACAAACCTACAGAACCTATCTTGGTTGTAACTTGGGGCTGTCTGTAGTCTGAAATGTAATTTCCATATGAGAACCAAACTGTAGATCCTTCACTTTCTTCCCAAACAGGTAGCAAGGTTAACCTTAATTAACATAAAATAGAGAGCTGTATAAAGCCCAACTGCTCACTGGAGGGAAGGATATTAGAGGCAAAGATGAAGTACTTTTGCCACATAATTAGAAGACAGGATAGCTTGGAAGAGATAATGATGTTGGGGGAAATGGAAGGAAAAGGGAAGAGGGACAGACCAAGGGTAAGATAGATGGATGGTTTCCTTGAAGTGACTGTCTTGACCTTGAAGAAGCTGGGCGTGTCGACAGCTGACAGGGAGCTGTGGTGTGGGCTGGTCCATAAGGTCACGAAGAGTCAGAAATGACTGAACGAATAAACAATAACAAAGAGCTGCAAAAAATAAGCTTGCAAGTCTTCATTTATAATTTTTGGCTTTAAGATAGCAATAACTGAAGTTATTATTCTTGACCCCTGAGCATTTGAGAACTATTATAAGAGCTAAATTATTCTCATATTTTTTAAAGAACATAACTTTAGTTTAAAAAATAGAACAAAGCTTTACTTAAATTTATAATATGAAGTCTATTTATGCTCCTTTATATTGAAAGCTTTAACTTTACAAAAATTAGCTTTGTATTCAGTGTAAAAGCATCTATGTAGTTGCTGTTTGACATGATTATGTATTTTCTTCTTTGTGTCGTCTGTGAAATGCGCCACAAATTGGAACATTCTAGAGCTCAATCAATGAATTAGGGCGGAGGCCCCGTCCCTCCTCGCATGTGCTATATTAGCCCAGGGGCGGGGCTACGCCTCAGTTCCTCTTTCCGCGCTCGACACCACAACATTGGAACTTCTTGCTCATGTTTTGCCTTCTTTCTCTTACCTTGGACTGACCTCGACAATGCTAACCTCTCCAGCCCTGACCACGGACCACTTGACCATGCTAACAGGCCTGATATGTCCACTTTATTATTTAAAAACTGTTTGTCCTGCGGAACAATCCTCCCCGAGGCCGACGGCCACTCTAAATGCTTCCTTTGTTTGGGCGAGTCCCACAACCCACAGGCTTGCGAGATTTGCCAGGGCTTCTCCATCCGAGCCCGCAAAAGTAGAGATTCCCACTTTAAAGCCCTCCTTTATGAGCAAGCTTTGGTGCCATAGACTACCCTCCACCATACCCGACCTGCTGAGGAGCTCCCTCGATCCTCCTCTTTTCAGAGTCCACAGCTGCCTCCCTCTCCACAAATTGGAGATAGGCTCGAGTCCTCCTCTTCCCTCGCTCCATCTATGGAGCCCCCTCCCCAAAAGCAAAGCCCTCCAAACAATCGGGCCGCTCAAATAAATCAAAAGAAAAGCATGGCAGGTCAAAAAAGGGACGGCAACACATTGGCAATCAGCCTTTGGGCACCCCTACCTTGGAGCCAATTTCTCTAGTTCAGGAGCCAGAACCTTTAAACTCCTTCTTGGAGATTGAAGAGCCGCCGCAACTCCCTCCGCTTGAGGTTCAGCCGAATACCGTGCCTGTGACCTCTCTGCGCACTTTACCCCTTTCCCAACTGTCTCCATCTCCTCTGAGTGAAAACATTCCTTCCCCGGTACCGGAGCCATCCAAATCAAAAGCCAGTCCTCCTTCCCGTTGTGCGCAGTCCCCTTGGTACCGCAGAAGCTCTCCCTCATCGGATTCGGCTCCGTGCTCTCATAGCCTCTCCCTCCCAACTACGAAGTGCTCTCGCTCTGGATCCTCAGATCGCTTCCCACATTATTTCCATGACTACCCTTACTCCCTTTATCCCCCTCTTCCCTTCCCAATGTATTCCTTCTATTACCCACCGCCTGACCCCCACAGAGGGGCCATGATCCCTCAGTGTACCCGGTATTGTCTCGCCCTCACCCCCACCCTCCATCTGCGGCTCTTACGACCACGATTTCTTAACCTCCACCTGAATCTTCTGCCCAAGCCAAGCCTCCTCTGCCCCAACATACCCCTTCCCCCCGCACCCCCACCCAGATGCCAAGACTATTGATTTGGAGTCCTCAGAAGAGGCTCCCACTGCTGAGCCTCTCGTAGATCCTGACCCAACTCCTGTTGCGACCTAAACTTGGACGGACCCTTAGTAAACCAACACACAGCAACTGTGGTTAAATGCTTTATTTAGATCTAGCTGTACCCGGCACGCGTTGCTGTGCCCTATTTTGGAGATGCGAGGAAGTCTGAGTATGTAAGCGTTGGAGTTGTTGTTAGTTATGGTGTTGTTGGGGCCATGGCTGTGTTGTTGTGGGTTGTTTTGGTGGGTGGGATGTTGGAGTCTTGTGGAGTTGTTGTTGTGTGGTATTGCTGGCGTTCTGCATAGCTTGTGGATATGCAATGTTTTTTGTCTTTCCGTATGCTGTGTTGATGTAGAGGTTGATGCGTGTGTTGGTGGGGTACTTTGGAAGTGAGTGGAGGTACTTGAAATCCCATTATCCATGGTATGTCCTCCTCTAATCTGCAGTCGGATGGAGTGTGGGTCATGGGGTGCATTGTTTGCCAAGTTTGGTCTTTATTGGTCTTGGTTCTTGGACACAGTGGCCTGTGGGGAATGATGGGTTTTGAAGTACTATAAATCCCATTATCCATGGAGGTACTTCAAGTCCCATAATCCATGGTCCACCCTCCTCCAAACTGTAGTAGAATGTAGCGTGGGTCATAGGGGCTCTGTGTGCCAAGGTAGGTTACTGTAAATTCAGGCCATACACAAATGTCCCATGAGCTGAGGCCTAATCAGGAACAGCAAGTTAATGAAACCTTACTGTCAATTCAGGCCATACACAATGTCCAATGAGCTGAGGCCTAGTCGGGAGAATCAAGTTAATGAAGCCTTACTGTCAATTCAGAGCGTAAACAGCATTCCATTAAGTGAGGCCTAGTCAGGGAAATTAAGTTAATGAAGCCTTACTGTCAATTTTGGGCGTGGTCTGTGATTTGTAGGGGTGTAAATTTTCTGTGGGAAGTGAATTGGGTGTTTGTGTTTGTGCCTCAGCCCTTTGCCTTATCCTCCTCTGACAGTTTATTATGGGTCGGAATGTTCATGTTGGCTGGCCAGTACAGGAGTTATGCAAATCCGCCCTTATTGGCAGCCAATCATGTTGTCAAAATGTAGAGGCTGGGAGAGTCGTTGGCAGCCCCGGAGGATGCTGGGAAATGTAGGTTTTTTTACTCGTAGTTTTGGGGGCCTTTTAGGTTTTGATCCATAAGACGCTGACTGCGTCGAAGTTATCTCCCAGGAGCATGTGAGAAGACTTTCTTTCCCACCGCATTTCGGCCCGATTGGAATATAAACCTGTTAGCGCAACCATCTGGCCACGGAGGAGGATTTGCTGCCTCCTGGTACCAGGCCTCCTTATCAGCCTGTGAAGCAATAGGGCTGCGCGTAACCTTGGCCGCTTGGAGTTCACTTAGAGGTTGCTGCAGAGGCCTGCTTTCAAGCCTCTCTGAATCTTTGCTTTTAACATGGTGTTGGTCTGGTTTGCTCTTGGAACCTGGCTGGAGTGTGACAACTCCTCAACAGGCAGAAATTTTTTTAAACTTCACTGCCTTACTAATCAGGCTGTCTAAACTTTAAATCTATCCACCGCCCCAACTTCGGATACTGTACTGTTGGTTGTGGGAGTCCTATGTGCCAAGTTTGGTTCAATTCAATCATTGGTGGGATTCTGAATGCTCTTTGGTTGTAGGTGAATTATAAATCCCAGCAGCTACAACTCCCAAATGACAACATCCATTTTTTGAGTGCTGGTCACTCCTTAGGTTAGTATGTGTCTTGTGGCCAAATTTGGTGTCAGTTCGCCCAGTGATTTTTGAGTTATGTTAATCCCACAAACAAACATTGCATTTTTATTTATATAGATAGACAAATATGGCCAGGATATTGTGAAATATTTCCTGTTGTTTTTGCACATCAAAACCTGATGTTAAAAATTTAGAAGTTTTAATTTGTTTTTCTTGCATTTGATCTGTTTCATTTTTGAATTGTCATTTTAACAAACTTTTGTTTTATTTGTAGGTTGGATTTGGAGATTGCTTTGAAAATAGTAACGACAACATTGGCTATTAAAGATACAGTTACAAGATACTCCTTGGTTTCTATTAACAGTTCACAGTGGGCTACAAAATGATTACTTCAGAACTGCCGGTGTTACAGTGAGTAAATTTCCTAAAAATACAATTTTGTGTGTGCTTGTTTCCTCAGATATGTAGCAAATTATTTTGAGGGCAAGACTACTATTTTGGATAATATAAAAGAGTCATGTGTTATATCTTCCTACAATAAACTAATTGAAATAAGTTGGACTTAAGTTAGTTGTGCTAATTCCAGCTCTCCCTGTATATAACTGTGTGACCATGGAGATTTGCTAAGGAAGCTGACATCTGTATCCCACCATTGGAAATAATATGTAATGTGGAGACATTATAGAGATCTCTGCTGTGTTAACTCTGCAGTGGAGTCCCTTCCTTTACAGACCTGATTAGTGTTGACAGTGGCTTCACTTCAGCACCAGATTAAAATTTCTCAAGCTTTTGAGGCACAGTCATCATAATGTGGTTCTGGCAAAATTTTTGCCCTTTGTTTTGTTTTGCTGAGTTTGTTAAATTATTTTAAATTATCTTATTACCTTAAGATCACCAGTTAAAGAATTTGATATACATTCAAAAGGAAATAAACTCTACACTGAATAGGACCAACATCACATATTTCATCCATAGGATCAGTGGCAGTCTGGTTGTTCCTCTTAGTTACAGTTTTCTATTATGTATAATGCTTGATTTCAGTTCTGAAAAAAGATAATACCAATGAGACTGTCTATTTTTTATGAATTGAGAAAAAATGGCTTTTCATACTTCAAGACCTCATGTTGTATGTATGAAAATATGTGTTTTCATGATAATCTTTGCAGTGGAACTATAGTGCAGCAGCCATTGTGTCCTCTCTCACACATGTAAGTGTGTGAATACCAAAAACAGAAAGCCACGCTACATCGAAATAGATTTGCAATTTTCTAAACACAAATTGAAACTGAATATTATCATTTGCTGAGTATGTGCCTATTGACATGTGGTGACCTCATGAATTTCATAGGGCTTCCTTAGGCAAGGGGCACTCGGAAGTGGTTTTTGCCATTTCCTTCCTCTGAAAAATAGCCTACAGCAGGGGTTGGGAACCTTTTTGACTCAGAGAGCCATAAAAGCAAAATATTTAAAAATATTTATTTCAGTGAGAGCCATTTAATTAATTAATTAATTAATTTTTAAAAAATTGGTACCTGAAGGAAAAGATGCATGTTAAGGCCTCCTATCCTGGCAAGCGTGTGTGGCGGTCCGAAGCTCTCCCCTGCCTCGAACCGGGGAGGGGGGGTGCGGGAACGCCACGAGGCCGGCCCGCACTAGGCCCCGGCCGGCAGTGGAGGGAGGCGGGCCATCTCCCCTGCCCCACACCAGAGGCTCCGCAAAAAGCCCGGAGGAGACCTCAGGATGCGCGGCAGACCCATGCAGGCAGCCCACCAGGCCCGAGGCAAGGGAGCGCGGGAGACGAGCCAGGACTCGCCCCCACCTGACACCGGAAGCTCCGCATCCGGGCCCACAGCAACGGGGGGGGGGGGGGAGGCACTGCCCCAGCGAGCACAGGAAGCAGGTAGAGTGCCCCCCCTGAAAACACAAGCAGCTCTGGGCAAGAAGCTCTGGGGGCCCGGCGGAAGAAAGGAGGCCAAGCTGCTCCAGCCAGCTCAGCTGGAGGTGGGGCCAGCGCCAGCCTCTGCATGCCAGCTCACACCTGCGCACGCGGAATTTGAGGCGAAGGAGGGTGAAGGCTGCACGCGCAGCTTAAAGCCGGCATGGAGAGCTTGACGCTGGCCCCGCGTCCAGCTGAGCAGTGCACACGGCCTTCGCTCTACTTCGGCACAAATTCCGCGCGTGCAACTCACTTGGAGGCAGGGCCAGTGCCAATCTCTGCATGCCAGCTCTCAGCTGCGCATGCAGCCTTCACCCTCCTTCGCTGAGAGCCGGCATGTGAGGGACAGGCGGATAGCCACATGCAAGCCTCGAAAGAGTGACATATGGCTCGTGAGCCATAGGTTCCCGACCCCTGGCCTACAGCATCTGGTATTTGTTGGTAATCTCCTGTCAAAGAGCTGACTCTACTTAGCTTCCAGGATCAGACAGGAACCTGTCTATAATAGTTGGGCTACAAGCATACCAAAAAAGAAATAGGTTACAGAGTAAAATTATAAGGGGTGTCTTCTGTCCTGTATTTGATTAACCTGGATGGTATCTCCCAAAGTCATATTATTATTTTTTATACAGTATGTGTGTGTGTTCAAAGAGTCAATGCCACTTCTCTTCACTAAAACATGTTTTAGGGTAATAATAATAATAATAATAATAATACTTTAATATTTGTGAGTCGCCCTCCACCAGTGGTGCTCCGGGCGACTTACATCATTTAAAACCCTAAAAACAGCAATGTACAGCAGTTTAAAACAGATACATGTCTGAGGAAAGGCTCAGACATTCAGAGGTACCGATCAGGCCCCAAACGCTAGGCGGAAGAGCCAGGTCTTTAGGTCTGACCGGAATCTAGTTAGGGTCAGAGTGGCTCTGAGGGCAGGTGGCAATGAGTTCCAGATCCTGGGGCCGCCACGGAAAAGGCTCTCCGCTGGGTTTCCATCAGCCGAGCCTCTCGCACCCCAGGGATGGTCATGCGATCGCCATTTATGGCACGTGCTGGCCTCACGCTGCGTTGGACCGTCAGCCGGTCACTCAAGTAGGCTGGCCCAATATTGTGCCGAGCGTTAAAGGTGAGCACCAGAAGTTTGTAGAGCACTCTGAACTCTAAGGGCAGCCAGTGGAGATCTTTTAAAATAGGAGAAATGTGGTCCCTCACTGATGACCCAGAGATGAGTCTGGCCGCTGCGTTGTGGATGAGTTTCAGCCTCTTGGTTGTGGAGAGGGGGAGGCCCACATATAGGGCGTTGCAATAATCAAGACGCGAGACAACGGTGGCATGTACCACGGTTCTCAGCGCCTCAGATGGTAGGTAGGGGGCCAGCCGTCGGGCCCTACGGAGATGGAAAAAGGCGCCTTTTGCTGCCGCCTGGATCTGGGCCTCCATCGTTAGTTTTTCGTCCAGGATCACTCCCAGGCTTTTCACTGCCGGAGCCGGGGATAAGGGCTCGCCCTCAAAGGGTGGCAGTGATGGGTGAGAGGCGGGTCGGCCAGGCCAGAGGATCTCCGTTTTGGCTGGGTTGATTTTGAGTCTATGTGCTCTGAGCCAGCTCGTCACCGCTCTCAATCCTTGGTAGTGGATAGAACTTGCTGAATCAAAACATTTTATTCCTCAAATTGGAACAGCTAATCATGTACTCTACCACTGTTGATACTGTTTCTTACCATGTGTTGTATATGAGCCAAATACATACAAAATATGAAAATTGGTGCCTGTGGAATAATGTTGCTACTATAAGTATATTGCACTCCAGAATTCTGTAGCATAGACGAGGTTGGGAATTTGAAATGACAGAGCTTTTGACGTCACTTTATATCATATCTGTATACCTTTATAAAACGGAAAGTTTGTATGTGTGTATGTATGTGTGTATGTGTGTATGCGGAGGGCGGAAGGGCGGATATGTGGCAGCTATTTGCATAAAGTCCTTTGATTGGACAGCCTCGCCACTCCAAAATTCTAAGGCACCAGACAGAGGGCATTGATAGCCACTGATTAGCCTGCAACCCAGAATCCAGGCCTCTACATTCAAACAACAGGATTTCTTCCCACTGAGGGGGAAAAAGCCAGCATCCCAGAAACCAGGCCTCTACATTCAAACAACAGGATTTCTTCCCACTGAGGGGGAAAAAGCCAGCAACCCAGAAACCAGGCCTCTACATTCAAACAACAGGATTTCTTCCCACTGAGGGGAAAAAAGCCAGCATCCCAGAAACCAGGCCTCTACATTCAAACAACAGGATTTCTTCCCACTGAGGGGAAAAAGCCAGCATCCCAGAAACCAGGCCTCTACATTCAAACAACAGGATTTCTTCCCACTGAGGGGAAAAAGCCAGCATCCCAGAATCCAGGCCTCTACATTCAAACAACAGGATTTCTTCCCACTGAGGGGAAAAAGCCAGCATCCCAGAAACCAGGCCTCTACATTCAAACAACAGGATTTCTTCCCACTGAGGGAAAAAAGCCAGCATCCCAGAAACCAGGCCTTTACATTCAAACAACAGGATTTCTTCCCACTGAGGGGAAAAAAACAGCATCCCAGAAACCAGGCCTCTACATTCAAACAACATGATTTCTTCCCACTGAGGGGAAAAAAGCCAGCATCCCAGAAACCAGGCCACTACATTCAAACAACAGGATTTCTTCCCACTGAGGGGAAAAAGCCAGCAACCCAGAATCCAGGCCTCTACATTCAAACAACAGGATTTCTTCCCACTGAGGGAAAAAGCCAGCATCCCAGAAACCAGGCCTCTACATTCAAACAACAGGATTTCTTCCCACTGAGGGGAAAAGCCAGCATCCCAGAAACCAGGCCTCTACATTCAAACAACAGGATTTCTTCCCACTGAGGGGAAAAAGCCAGCATCCCAGAAACCAGGCCTCTACATTCAAACAACAGGATTTCTTCCCACTGAGGGAAAAATGCACCATCAACATTCCCTCCCACTTGGCTCTGTGAAAACAAAATGGATTCCTGTATTCTCCTCCCCCTCAGCTTTTAGAAAACGGCTGCCTGCCATTCGGCCTTTTAAAGTTACCAATAGCAGGCCATAACATTACAGGCCCCAAAATAGAGTTTAGGGCAGGATGGCCGACGAATGATGGGATTTGCATCCCAATTCACTTCCCAGAAAACATTGTAGCCCCTACAAATCCCCTTCTCCCAGATAGGCCCAAAAGAGGCATCCATCTTCCCTCTTCAACACAGTGTCAGAGCAAGGCAGCTTCTGACAGGATCTTTAGAACAGGCACTGTCACTCTACAAGGTAAGGCCCTACTTCACTCAAAAGACACAAGAGAAAACAATAAATACCTTTCTCTAATGCCTTTTAATGCTTATATAAATAATTCTGGCCCAAAGCCCCTCACCCAGCCTCATTGGACCTTACTGCTAATTCCATGCAGGCCTTTTCCATTTTTTTACTCCTTTCTGTTTTACACCGGTATACTTTCACAGGCCAGGGCGGATATGTGGCAGCCACTTTCACAGGCCAGGGCGGATATGTGGCAGCCACTTTCACAGGCCACAGCGACCAGCGCGGGTGATGGACCTGCACCAAACTTGGTACACATAACCCCCTATGACATGACCCACGTATTATGGGATTTGTAGTACTTTCCAAGACTTTGGTTCCCACAGACCACTGAGGCCACCAAAAGGACCAATACAGACCACACTCAGCACACACAGCCCCCATGACCCACTCTACGTCCTGGTGCAGTTCAGAGGAGGGTGGGCCATGGATGATGGGACTTGAAGTGCCTCTACTCACTTCCCAAGTCCGCTGCAACCCTCATCCAATCACTGATCGAGACCAAACTTGCCATACATAACCCCCATGACTGCCTTCACGTCCTGGTGAGGTTTGGGGAGGACTGACAATGGATGATGGGATTTGTAGTACTTTTACACCCCTCTGTTCCCACAGACCACTGTGGCCCCCAACAAACACCGAGGAAGTCCACACTTGGCACACAGAGCCCCAGTGACCCACTCTACATCCTACTGAAGTTTGGAGGGGACAGAACATGGATGATGGGACTTGCAGTACCTTCCTTCACTTCCCAATCCTGCTACAAACCTAATCCAATGACTGATCAACACCAAATCTGGCACACAGAGCCCTCATGACCCACTCTACAGCCTGGTGCAGTTTACTGTGAGACGGACCACGGATGATGGGACTTGAAGTACCTTCACTCACTTCCGAAAAAGAATGCATCCCTCATCCATTCACCAATACAGACCAAACTTAGCACACAGAGCCCCCATGACCCAATCTACATCCTACTACACTTTGGGGGACGGGACACACAGAGATGATGGGACTTGCACTACCATCAGTAATTTCATGATACCACTGCAACTCCCAATAATGATGGATCAAGACTAAACTTGGCACACAGAGTCCCCATGACCCACTCTACATCCTGCTGCGCTTCTCAAATAACCCGGGCAGGGCCGGGTCCCCAAGCTAGTATATATATATAAGCTGCCTCATTAAAATGTTTATACACTACTGTTTTTGAAGATTTTCATTAATTGTAAGCATATTTTCATGTTTTTTGGTGTTAGTATACTACAGAGAAAAGGTCTTTTATGTCACTAAATGTTTTCTAGTAACAAGTAAGAAAATGAATATTTTCTCAATTGAAACTTGTATTTAAATCATGGATGTATACATTTCATATCCTTTGGTCATCCAACCTTGTCTAGAATTGAATGCAAAGTCCCATATTATGGAACACAATATTCTTTGTTTTCCCTTGGGCACTTGGATACAAGCTACTCTGTCAGATTTGTTTTGACAAAACATAACACTTTTCTACAAAAAAGATATTAAATTACTAAGATATGTGTTTTACTATAAAAGGAACAAAGCCGCGTCTGAAAACCTTATGCAAGAGCTGAGTTGTGTTCTTTGTTGATTTGCTTCTGATGTACAGTAAAACATGGACAGAATTTATTGAACAGAATTGGGATATAAAATAAGAAACTATGATATCTTTCAATTTTCTTGCATTTAAGCCAGGAAGAGTATTTATGTCATCAGCACTTTGGTTGCAATAGAAGTCGTTAAATGATAGAAGGTTTTTTGGATTGAAGTTCCAAGTTAAATGAGATACTGGTGATATAATAATCATATAATTCTATTGGTGCCAATAGTGTAATATCCCAATGTTTTTATCAAGACTGTGTACCCTTCTGCAACAAAGCTGAAAGAAAAACACAACAGTAGATAATGCAGTATAAATAAATCAAAGTGGGTAGCGATATCATCAGACATATTCCAACATGTGTTCAACACTACTGGTTCTTAGCAATCATGACATGGTGTACAGAATGTTTACATTAGCCAAGTATGTTTAAATCATCCATACTTGTATGAATTGTGATAATTCAGTGAAGCCACATAATTGAGGTACCATAAGGACCATGCAACTTAATGTTGGAACTTTGACAGGGAGGAAGAGTTAGCTATTTGACAGGTAGATGTGACTATATTTGGCATCACTACTTCATTTGTTATATAACTTCCTTTGGAGGGAATGTACTGTAAATTTAGAATCCTTGGCCTCTCCCAGAAATGTTTGAAGAAAATGTGGTAGTTTTGCTATGAAGAACTGCAAGGAAGAGTAGGAAGAACAGTGAAAGGTACAACTAACCTTCCAATTAGTCAGTGGCATGGAAGGGTACATAATCTACTGTGATGGCAAGCAAGAGTTGTGGGTTTGTATGCCCTTGTGGGAACACGTGAAAACGAAGCTCAGCTAATGTCAGCACCAAAATTAAAATTAAAATCCAATATCCATATCTGTGATGCCCCCATAGGGCTGATATTGCAGCTGCATTTGTATTTCACTGCCCTAGCTGAAAGGTCTTTGTTCTATTGTTCTTGACCATGCGGTCACTCAGGGGCGGAGTTGTGTTTTGGCTCCATACCTGGCGTCTCCGCCCCCAACTCCTCCTCTTCCAGAGGTCATGTGAGAGGCAGCATTTTTTCTCTGCCTCATTCCAGAGATTTCAACGGACGAAGCAAGACTGGAACCTAAGCTTGCTTGGACATAGCATTCTTAGTTCACCTACTGAGTCTACCTGCTCTCTCAACCAAGCTGCAGTGCACAGGAGGCCCGTCCTCAACAGAGACTGTGGATTTTGGGGTTTTTAAAGGACTTCGTGGACCTACAAAGACCAAGAGGAACAGGACACCTGGGATCTAAGAGAGGTACCTTCGCTTTGCATGAGGCAAACGAACGCTTTCCCTTTGTTTAAAGGACTCTTTGCAACCAACTCAAGCATTTTTCAGCCACCAGAACCTTTCTGGTTGTGATACAATAAATCCTGTTTTGGTTCACTATTTCTGAGTCCAGCACTCATTATTATAGAGATCCTGGGTCTCCCTGCATGTGGGAAGGCTCTAAACTCTACCTTCAGGGTCATAGCTTGCAACGTCCATCCTTTTAAAGCCTTTTTTGACCCGGAAGGCAGAAGAATATCCTACTCTAGTCTAGTAAGTAATCATTGGAACTCTCTATGGCCTCCAGAGAGCTCTGAACTCTCCATGGCCATTATCAAGGATCTTCCATTTGATGCCATAGGACTGTTTAATGCAGGCATTGATGACAAGTTGAAATCCAACCAAGATTTCAAACTCCTTCCCACAAAGTGTGGGATGCCGACTCAAATCCACCAGCATCAGAGAAATCGTTGGTACCAGCACGGCTACAGGTGCTACATCAAACCCACTTACCTCCATCAGCAGAGTTTGTCTCCTGCCCCAGCGCCACAGCCACTTGCTGTCCTCATCAGAGTCAGTGAAACTGCCCAGCCACTAGCCAACCCAAGTATGCATTACAGTATGCTTGCTTACTCGTTGTCTCCCTCATTGTCCAAGGATGATGGTCATCCAAGATAGGTGTACTAGCGGTAGATTCGTAGGTGACTGTGGAGCCCTATTCTTGATCTTCATCTTCTCCCGAAGTGAGGGCATTGGTTTCCAGGTGGAAGGCGGTTCCGGTCAGGGTTGGCTTGACGCATGTGACAACTTGGTTCTTAAATTAAAGTCTGGAGGATTTTAAAAACTCTTCTCGGTATGCTACCACCAACCTAGAATATTAATTCCAAGATTTTCTTTAACAAAACCACGGTTCAGCTAGGCTCTTTAATCTTCACCACATTAAACTAAAAGGAGGCTGAGGTAAATAGACTTCTTTAGAATGGGGAGCTCGAAAGATACTGGTGCTGGATCACACAGCTGATGGAAAGAGCACAACAGAGGCTTCCCTTTTAAAGTTAATAAGATAAACGTTTATCCCATTATGGACGTCTCCGATGGAAGCGTATAGAATCCGCCAACTAGACAATAAGAGATGGCTGACCTACAAAGAAGCCCTGAGATGGAATGGCAATACCTATGAGCTACGGACCAAGGAACAGATTGAGGCCGGTAGAGAAATTGATTGGTTCTCTTACCTGCAGCTAAGAGAGAAATTTAGGGAGGATACAAAAATTGGATTTGAGGATACTCTAAATGAAATTGAGGAAATAGTCTTTGATGAAAAAAGGAAAAGTTGGACGAATATATAAAATTATATTAACTTGGGATCAATCAGGGAGTAAAGGGGAAAATTACAAAATACAATGGTCCAGAAATGTAGGCTTCAAGATAAAGGAGGAGACCTGGAGAGCTATATGGAAAAACAATGTCAACATCTCTTACTGTCACAAATACAGGGAAAACTAATATATAGGTGGTACCTCACACCAAACAAATTAGCTAAAATTTATAAAAATCAAAATCCGGATTGCTGGAATTGTAAAAAAAAAAGAATACAGGCACATATTTCCACTTATGGTGGATGTGCCCTAGAGCAGAGAGATTTTGGAGGGGAGGAGCCAGCCATGGCCACATCTTTTCCTATGCTCTTTAAATCTTTAATGGGTAAAGACGTCTCCATTCTTTCTGTCATATGTCTCGAGAACAAATCTACAAAAAAGCAGTGAAAAGCAATTAAAATGAACCGATAAAGAGAACTGGATATATTCTTCTTGGATCGGAAAGAAGGGGGAAACCGGTGGAGGACTTAATATGAAATAATGAGCCTTCAAAAGGTAAATAAAAGCTTATAATTAATGAAGACCGATCAGTGAATTGAAATCGAAAGTGCCATTTAGAAGAGAACAGAAGATAAGCAGAGGGGTGAGGCTGCAAACTGCAAACTGAGAGCAAATTGAAAGCGGCTCAAGGTCTCCCTGTTTTGCAACAATTATAAGCCAGAGAGTCTGTTTGCAAGAATTACAGGCAAAGCATAATGCAAAATTAAGACTTTCTTTTTGGCCATGCAGAGTGAAATAAAACTATTTACCTAAGGCTCTATAAACTTTATAACTAAGCAACTGGATGGCAGAGTTGACTGTTGTCTGAATGAGAAGGAAGGAGCCAAAACAAAAGAAAAGCTCTCCAGATAGGAAGCCTCTCTGGGTGCGAACAAAACCTTCAGATAAAATAGTTGCAAGGCTGCAAAAGGTGACCCCAGACAATTCAGACAATTTAGACAAAATGAGAAGAAGCCCTCCAGCAACTAAGAGCAAACAGTTACAACGTACGCCCCCTCCCACCTTTTCACCAACTTCCACATCGCTCCCCTCCCTACCTACAGGAGAAGGAAGTAGCGGGAAGAAAGAAATGGATAATAATCAGCTGTTAAGTAAATTAACAGGAATAATAAAAGAAGAGAGTGACAAGACAAAGAGAGAAATGAGCCTGATGTTTGAAAGAGAGAGAGAGATGAGAGAACAAGAGAGAAAGAGAGACATTCAAGCAATGAAATTGGAAATTCAAACTAACTCCAAAGAAATGAAAGAACAATTGGATGCAGAAAGGAAAATCTCAGATGACAAATTTAAGGCCATACAAAGTACCTTACAAACAATAAATGGAGAGATACAAACAATAAAATCAGAAGCTGAAAAGAATAAAAAAGAACAGAAAACACTCAAACAACAAATTCAGCAAAATGACAATAAACTTTCAGATATGGAAAAAAAGTTTGTGTACATGCAAGACAACCAGAGAAGGAATAATGTTGTAATTAAAAACTACCCAGAAGGGAAAAAGAGAGAAGATTTGAAAACTGAAATATTGAAGTGGTTGCAAAAAGTTACTCCAATGTTAAACTGGACAGAAATGGACCTAGAACGAGTACATCGTCTTCTGGCTGGAAGGAATAAAATAACACCAAGGAATGTAATAATTCGGGTTCATAATTTTGCAAAAAAAGAAGAGTTGATGAAAATACTGAGGAAGAACCCAGAGAAATTGAAGATGGGAGAAACAAAGTTGGAAATATTTAATGACTACTGCTCCGAAACCAAAAACTGGAGATATTCAATGAAGCCAATTACGATTCAGCTAATGAAGGCCAGAATATTGTATACCTGGGGATACCCAATCTTTCTCAAATTTCAATGGAGAGGCAAAAGGTACAGAGTCGACTCTTTGGAGCAAGGACTTCAATTATTGAAGGAGCTTGGCATAACAACAAAACAAGACAGAGACAGAAAGGAAGAAGAGGAGGAAGGAGCTATGGGAGGAAATATACCAGAGGAAAAAGGAGAATTGGAAGAATTAATCGGCGCTGTCGGAGGAATTGAGATGTAAGAAGAAATTTAGAATCACTGCAATCAAAAATTTAATTCTTTTTGTTCTAAATATGAGCACTCGGGGGGGAGACTCTGGGCCATAGGATGACTCGCCCCCCTCCCCACTTGGGAAGGCCAGGGGCCATGGTTGGGACAAGATGTCCCAAAGGATGGAAGTGGGGGAAGGGGGGAACGAGAGGAGCAGGGGTAACGGGGGGGAAGGGGGGGGAGGGGGCGGGGACTTTAAGGGACAAGGGTTCACAAGGGTTCAAGCCACAAAACAGTCTTTTAATGTAAATCATAACGATGTCCAATAAACTACGAATCTCAACATTGAACACCAGAGGCTTAGGGACAGTAATTAAAAGAAGGAGGATTGAAACTCTACTGAAGAAAAACGCAGCGGACATTATCTTCCTACAGGAAACTCACCAGAATAAACCGGGTTCGAACGAACTAAAATCGAGTTGGATAAGAAGCTATGAAAAATCCTTTGGGTCATCAAAATCAAGAGGTGTAGCCATAATAATTGCTAAGAAATGTAATTTTGTAATAAATAAGGTGTTGAAAGATGATGAAGGTAGATATATAATAATGTATGGGGAAATAGGGGAGGATAAATATGTATTAGTAAATGTATATGCACCAAATGTAAAACAGCAAGAATTTTATGAAAAAGTACTAGGTCAGATAGAGAATTATCACCAACAATATGTAATATTTGGTGGAGGTTGTAATTGTTATATGGATAAAAAAAGATAAACTACGCAAATGACAAAAATAGAAATAGTGAAACAACGGATTTAAGTAGAGTGATGAATAAGTGGCATTTAAAGGATGTGTGGAGAATGGTAAAGGGAGATGAAAAAATATACATACTACTCGGCTGTACATAAAGTTTATACGAGAATAGATTATATTTTTGTTTCTAAAAACATGTTAAGTAAATTGTTAAATGCAGATATTGGAAGCATCAAGATTTCAGATCATGCTCTGGTGTCAATTGAGATTGCTTTGAAATGTGATTATGATAAAATGAGGAGGTGGAGACTGAATACAAGAATTTTGAACCATAGAGAGATTGTGGATAGAGTGAAATCCGAATGGCAAGAAACTTGGGACTTTAATGGAAGGGAAGTATCAAAAGGAGTATTATGGGACACAATGAAAGCGGTGGCGAGAGGGTTATGTATAAAAGAGACAATTAATCTCAAAAAAAGGCAAGAAGAAAGGAAAAAGAATTTAGAAAAAGAAATAGATGAGTTGGAAAAAAAGTATATAATAAAGAGAGAGACACAAATTTATGCAAGGCTGAGAGCTAAAAAAGAGGAATTGGAAAAAATGGAAATAGATGAAGTACAAGAAAATTTAATATATTTAAGGAGAGAATTTTTTTGAATTTAGTAATAAGAACTCAAAGATGCTAGCCAAATCCACACAAAAAAAAGAAAATGGAAGGTATAATAAGCACGATAAAAGATAAAACGGGTAAAACATGTAGATCTATGAAAGAAAAATTGAAGGTTTTTGAAGAGTTTTACAAGGAATTATACCAAACAAAAGCCAGCTCCATAGAAAAAAATTAGGAAATATGTGGAGGAAAATTGGGAGAGTAGGTTGGAGGAGAATGACAAAGAAATGTTGGAACAACCTATTAAGAGGATGGAAATAGAGGAAGTTATTAAGAATTTAAAAGTTGGGAAGGCTCCAGGTCTGGATGGTTTGGGAACAGAATATTATAAAAGCTTCAGAGATGTATTGATTCCAAAACTATTAGAACTGTACAATGGAATAATGAAAGGAGAAAATATCCCAGAATCATGGAGGAAGTCATTAATAATATTAATACCAAAACCCGATAGAGATTTAACAGACCCAGGGTCATATAGGCCCATATCACTAGTTAACCAAGATGCGAAGATTCTATCTGCTATAATAGCCAATAGAATGAACAAATGTATGTATAAGTATATAAAAAAAAAGACCAATGTGGGTTTGTAAAAGGAAGACAAATGTCAAACTTGATAGGGAAAGTACTAAATAAAATTTGTGTGGTTCAAGAGAGGAATTTAAAAGTAGGGATATTATCATTAGATATATTTAAAGCTTTTGATTGTGTGGAATGGCGGGCTTTAAGCGAGATTATGAACAAATTTGGAATGGGAAGTAGAATAAAAGGTTTACTAGAACAATATTATTCAAGAAATTCAGCAGTTGTAAATATAAATGATGGGGTGACAAAAGAAATAAAAGTGACAAGGGGAACAAGACAAGGATGCCCTCTATCACCAATTCTGTTTGCGATGGTGATAGAACTATTTGCAAATGCCATTAGGAATGATAAAAACTTAGAAGGGGTAGGAATAAAGGAAAAGCAGAAGGTGAGCCTATTTGCAGATGATACATTGTTATTTATTGAAAATATAGTAGGTAAAATGGATAAAGTAAAGGAACATCTAGAGAAATTTGGGGAATCAACGGGTCTACAAGTTAATTGGAATAAGTCAGAAATGATGCTATTTAATTATACAAAGAAAGAAGAAAAAGATTTTACAGAACAAAGAAAAATGGGAATTAGATTAAAGAACAAATTAAAATACCTTGGAGTAATAATAACAAAAGATTTAAAAGAAATGGAAGAGGTAAATGTAGTAGCATTGAGAAAAGAGGTTCAAAAAAAATTAACAGAGTACGACAGTATACATCTATCTTGGTTTGGAAAGATAGCATTAGTAAAAATGAAAATACTCCCAAAGATAAACTTCATATTTAGAATGCTGCCACTTCAAATTACAGAGGAAGAACTAAACAGATGGCAACAAATGATAAATAAATATTGCAATGGTAGTAAAAGAAATAGACTAAACAAACAGTTATGGTATAAATCGCAAAAAGAAGGAGGTTTAGCACTCCCTAACATTAAAAAATATTATGAAGCGAGTAGATTGAGACTGGTTATAGAAGGAATGATTAAAAAGATGGGGTAGAATGGCTAAGAAATTACTCAGGAAAAGTGGAAGAAGAAATATGGAATATATTTTTTAAACAATTCACGAGGAAAGAAATTAGGGAAATTAGAAATCAATGTTGAGTAATATATTAGAAGTGTGGAATAAATACAGGAGAATGTTAATAACGGATGGATCAGTAATAACCCCAATTGTAATGGAAAAGAAATTTCCAAAGAATTTAAAACAAATAATGGATAAAAAGTTAAGGGAATTTTTTTAGATAAAATGGGGGATTGGATAAAAGTAGGAACGAAGAAGGAAATGATTATGGAAGAATTTAGAGAAATAAAATTGACATGGTTCCATTGTATACAATTAGAACAATGGTTTAAAAATTGGCTAAAACAATAAAAAAAGGAAGTAAGGTCAACCAATTTGAACAAATAATACAAAATGGGAGGGATGTAGAAGAGCATGAAAACTTGAAAGGAATAACTAGTAAAATATATAAGATAATAATTGAAATAAAGGAAGGAAAAACAAAAAATAACACCCTTAAGGAGATCTGGGAAGAAGACTTAGGGATAAAAATAAAGGAAACAGAGTGGCAACAATTGTGGAGACAAAGACATCTTAAAAATTTATCAATAAGGATTAAAGAAAATTATTATAAATTAATATGGAAATGGTACCTTACACCAGTAAGAATGGCAAATATAAATAAAAACTACTCGAAAAACTGTTGGAGAGGATGCCAAGAAACAGGAACATACATACATATGTGGTGGCAATGTAAATATGTAAGCAAATTTTGGGCGAAAGTATTTAAAGAAATAGAAGATATAATGAATATTAAAATAGAAAGAAGTCCTAGTATAGCTTTATTATCATTATATAATAGTATACAATTGGAAAAAAAGGATAAAGATGCGATAACAAACCTATTAACAATAGCAAGACTGCTTATAGCAAGGAATTGGAAAAAGAAATAAATATACAAATAGAGGAATGGTACAAGGAAGTATGGAAACTGGCAATAAATGACAAGTTAACATGTATATTAAAAGTAAAAAGAGGTATATGGAAACAAAGTGATTTTTATGAGGTATGGAGAAAATTTATTGAAAAAGGGATTAGAAAAGGAAGAAGGAAGGTTACCTCCACAAGAAGAAATGAAATGTTGGACGAATGCTATGTAAAAGCAATGGCTTGGGGGGGGGGGGGCGGGGAGCACAGCGGTGAGGGATACAAAAATGTATAAGAAAAACATAATGGCAGATGCTAAAGATTGAAGTATTGTACCTAGAAATGAATAACATGAATCTGTTGTAAATAGACATTGTATAATATTGTGTTGATAATGATAAAACAAAAAAAATATTTAAAAAAAAAAAGACTTTTTTAGTGATGGTTACAGCTAAATTGCTTCTTAATCTTAGATGTTCAATGTTACACAGACAGTGCTAGACTTGCCTAAACTAGAACTCACTCCCACTAATATCTAGACTAGTGGTGAGCTATCTAATAAAACAACTATCCTAGATAGTTCTCTACAGAGCTTTGATACAGAGGCTCATTACTCTAAACCAGATCTTTGATACAGAGGCTCAATACTCTAAACAGAGCTTTGATACAGAGGCTCAATAGCTCTTTCATTCCGTATGAGTTCTGACCAGGACCAGCACCCTGACACTCAGCAAATTGTTAATCTCTCCACTTTCTGTGACATGTGTGATCACCTGCTGGGAAATATAAGAAGGAATAAATAAATAAATAAATAAATAATGAGTTCTGACCAGGAGCTGTCAGCAACTCTCCACTCTCTGTGAGAGTGTGACACAAACACTCCTCTCTCTCTCTCTCTCTCTGAGAGCTTGTCAAGAACTGGCAAATAAGCCCTGACTCTCTCCCTCCAGTAGTTCAGCTCCTCCCCTAACTCAGAGCTCCTCCCAGGCAGCTCTCTCCCTAACTCCTCCCAGGGAAGGCTCCTAATCCACTCCCCCTTCTCCTGGCTGACTATCTGCTAAACTGCCAGGCTGGTCTGGGCCCTGCCTTAAATGGGTGAGTTCCTCATAACGCGCCTTCCTCTTGGCACGATTCTCTCTTTCGCCCTCCATTCATGCCTCTTTAAATTCTACAGCACTGCTGGTCACAGCTGACCTCCAACTGGAGCCCTCAAGGACCAGGGCTTCCCAGTTCTCAGTGTCTATGCCTGCTGGGCTTGTGGCTTCTTTGGCTACTAGGATTGTGGGATCTGAAGTGCAAGCAAATGCGAGAGATGGGAATTTCCATGAGCTAAGTTTCCCTGGGAATTAGTCTGTTTGAATCAGAGTAGATAACACCTGCGCTGATACAGTTACAGCGAAGGAATTTTAATTGGCAACTCCAAGGCCTTTGCTTTTGGGCGGTGGAGGAAATTAGGGGATATCGAAAGTGGTTTGCTTTTGAGTATTTTAGTTCAGCTTGCTTTGAAAAGCTTCAGATTCTGGCAACGTCGATTTCCTTTTCATGGTCACTGTGAATCGTACTTGTGATATATAAGCGCCAGCGCAAGCAATGTCGGAACCTTCTGAAATATAAATGTCAATCATTAATCAGGCCCGTCCACCTCCCACCTCGGAGGAAGTGAATTTCTTTAGATTACTCTGAGCAAAATGTCAACTAATTCTTTTAAAAAATGCAAACAATGCCCAAATATTTATCCAGATAACGATGGGCATGATATCTGTTTGCTGTGCTTAGGTGAAGGGCACATAACTCAAAAATGCAAGATCTGCAGGGCTTTTACGCCCCAAACTAGAAAAAATAGGGAAAATATTTCCTTTGCAATTGGGATTGCATTCATGTTCATAGACTTAAGTTTTCTGCTTTGCCTTTGGAAATTCTAGTTTGAGTTTTTTAGGACTTTGATTCTCTTGGACTCTATTAAATTCCCTTGGACTATATTGGATTCTCTTGGCCTCTACTGGATTTATATCATCTGTACTGCTTTTGGCTCCTGAAACCTTCCTTCTTGGATTATAGATGTGTTTTCCTTTTACCCTTTTTATTCTTCGTTGCATTGCTGATATTACCTGCTTTTAATAAATGACTATATTTCAAGTGCTGGTGTTGTGTGATTACATCTAGAAGGTCCATGTCCCTGGAGTGCGACAATGCCAGAGTTTTTAAGGTTGGCTTTGAGCCCATCTTTAAATCTCTTTTCCTGTCCTCCAACATTCCATTTCCCGTTCTTGAGTTCGGAATAGAGAAACTGGTTTGGGAGATGGTGGTCGGGCATCAGGACAACATGGCCAGTCCGGTGGAGTTGATGGCGGAGGACCATCACTTCAGTGCTGGTGGTCTTTGCTTTTTCCAGCATGCTGACATTTGTCCGCTTGTCTTCCCAAGAAATTTGCAGGATTTTTTGGAGGCAGCACTGATGAAATCGTTCCAAGAGTTGCATGTGACGTCTGTAGACATTCCACGTCTCGCAGGCGTATATAGCAGGGTTGGGAGGACAATCTATCTATATAATAAAAGTCATTGTTTGCGGGCAGAGGTGCGGCGGTGCATGTGGAGGAATATGTGGCAGCGTTTTGATTGGTTGCCACTGTGGGATTATTTGCATAAATGACACTGATTGGCCAGCCTCAGAACTCCGACACTCTAAGGCACCAGATTATTTGCATAAAGGACTCAGATTGGCCAGCCTCAGAACTCCAACAATCTAAGGCACCAGACAGAGGGCATTGGTTACAATATAACACAACGGGCGTGGTTGCTGCAGATCCAAATCAGGAATCTGAACACAATGTTTCTAAAGTGTTATTAATATATTATGTGTAAACATCAACGACAACAGAGTAGGAAAAATAAACATATAACCCCCTGTCGGGTGCCTAGCCCCAACCGCAGAACCAACCAAAATTCAGTTCGAATGTAGTCCAATGAGGTGCAGATGGAAGGTGGTTTAGCGGGCGAGGTCTGGTTGTCGAAGTGAAGCCGCTGGAAAGATTTTTGTATTCCTAACCCCGATGGGTATTTGTAATCCGTTCGAGGAAAATGAAAGCGAGGAGACTTGAGGCGAACACCACTGCAAGCCACATAAACATCTAATAGGAACCAACCTTGGCACACAATGCCTTCTTCAAATAACCCGGGCACCGCTGGGTCCCCAAGCTAGTAGATTTGTAAATGGATGTCCCGGGCCTCAAACACTTTCTGCTTCATTCGGATGCATGACAATGCTGACTCAATCAGGTACCGCTGCCACCAGCACTACCCCAACTGCTCCTCTCTCCCCATTCTTAAATACCTGAGGACCCCCAGCTACCACCCTTCACCAACCACCTCACTATGCCAACACTTGGGCCAGTATCACCTCACATGCATGGGTGTTCAACATTATCAAGAGATTTCATCTTAGAATTCGATGAGCTCCCCTACAGGGAGCTCACTGCGCGCGTGGAATTTGAGGCGAAGGAGGGCGAACCCGGCTCTGCCGCTTCTCCGCCTCGCTTGGCTCAGAAGCTGCTGCTGGCGAGCCTTGCCAGCTCCTCCCTCCTTCCTTCCTCATCTGCATCCAAAGAAGACCTTCCAAAGAAGACTCTCCCATGTTGGCGTCCATCCTGACGCATCCATGTCGGCATGGGAGGGAGAGGCGGAGAGCTTGGCGCTGGCCCCGCCTCCACCTTCCTTCTGCCTTTGTAATGGAGGCGTCTGTCCTGATGCCTTCATGCCGGCATGGGAGGAAGAGGCAGAGAGCTTGGCGCTGCCCCTCCCCCCTCGACCTTTCCTCTGCCTAAGGGCTAAAAAGTCATTAGTATGCCGGAATATACAGTACTTTACTATTCCCAAAAAGGATTGTGACCTCCGGCCAATCTTAGACTTACTGGCATTAAATGCTTTCCTAATACTGAAAATGTTTTGAATGGTGACAGTATGGTTTGCAACCATCAACCTCCGTGATGCATACTTCCACATTGCAGTGCATCACACACACTGGCGATTCCTAGCCTTCAGGGTGCATCAGCAGACATACCAGTTCACAATTCGCCTCTTTAGGTTGGCCACAGCAACACGTATATTCATGAAATGCATGGCAATAATGGCAGCATATCTTCAAAAGCTTTGCATTGTCCTCTTCCCATATCTTGAGAACTGGCTACTGGTGGCCCAGTCACCAATGACTTTAGAATCCCACATGAGCTTCACCCTATCCCTTCTAGAACTGTTATGGTTCCTGCTCAATGCCAAGAAATCAAACCTTGCCAATAAAGTTCATCAAGACAATTTTCGACTCCACCAGACAAAGGGCCTTCCAGCCTTAAGAGAGGTTTGATGCCCCCCAGAAGGAGATTGCCCACTGTCGGGGCCAATGCCAGGTTTGAGCCAGAGCCATCCAGGTCCTTCTTGGGCACATGACATCAATGGTAGCAGTCATGTTCTACACCCATCTCTATCTCCGACTGTTGCAGAGATGATTTATCAACCACTTAAACCCTCTTTTACACCACAGCTTCCAGTTCATGAACATACAGAGACTGGTACTTTGAATCCTGATGTGATGGACCGAATTCGATTGATCTGGTGGATCTAGTTCGACAACATTTGCTGCGGGGTCCCCTTCCACAACTCACAGCCAGTGGATACCATTACAACACAGTCCTCCACCTACGGAGTGCACTAACGGCAGCGTTTGATACAGTCGACTACGATCTATTGACCCACCGCCTCGCCGTAGCTGGAGTTTGGGGGACAGTCCTGAAATGGCTGTCCTCCTTCCTCTGCGATTGGGGACAGCGAGTGGAAAGGGGAGACCTGGTTTCCGAGCAGTCTCCACTTGTTTGTGGAGTTCCCCAAGGGGCCATTCTCCCCCCCCCTGCTTTTTAACATCTATATGCGACCTCTCGCTCAACTGGTTTGGAGCTAAGGACTAGAGTGTTACCAGTATGCTGATGACACTCAGCTCGTTCTGCGAATGGACGGCTGGACGGACTCTATACCTGATAATTTCCGACAGTGCCTTGAAGCCGTGACTGGATGGCTGCGTTCTAGCAGGTTGAAGGTGAACCCGGCAAAGACTGAAATCTTGTGGCTGGATCGTCCTGGTGGAGGGACTGTTCAGTTGCCTACCCTTGACGGTATACCCCTGTGTCCATTTTTGGGAGTACTGCTGGACCCTCGGCTATCAATGGTGGCTCAGATCTCCAATGCCAGCAAAGTGGTTTTTCCCCATCTCCGGCAAACTATGCGACTGGCACCCTATCTGACCAGGGAGGATCTGGCCACGGTGATCCACGCTATGGTCACCTCAAGAATTGACTACTGCAATGCCCTTTACATTGGCCTACCTAAATCGGTGATCTGGAGGCTCAAGCTGGTGCAAAATGCAGCTGCTAGGCTTCTCACTGGTACGCCGGTGAGAGCTCACATAACAACAATATTGCAGCAGCTGCACTGGCTACCAGTGGAGCACTGAGCCTCCTTCAAAGTGTTGATTATCACCTTCAAGGCCTTATATGGTCAGGGGCCGTCATACCTGAGGGACTGTCTCACCCCATATCAACCCCAGAGGTCACTGTGCTCCATTGACCAAAATCTTTTGATGCTTCCTAGCTGCTGCTCATATCGGCTGACATCAACTAGACGGCGAGCCTTTACGTTCATAGCTCCAACTCTTTGGAACGCTCTGCCGGAAGAAGATGTGTGAGCTTTGAGAGATTTAACAAAGTTCCACAGAGCATGCAAGACGTTTTTATTCCAGCAGGCTTTTGGGGTCTGATTTGGTTAACCAGTTGTAAATAGTTTTATAATTTTTAGCTAAGATTTAAATTTTGTCAGTTGTTTTAAAGTGTGTTTTTATACTCTCTGTAAGCCGTCCTGAGCCCTCGTGGAAATACGACATACAAAACTGAATAAATAAATATAAATAAATAAATAACCAAGAAAGGCAGCTTTGCGTAACTGCCAGTAGTATACATTGCCAATTTTTGTTTGGCAGGTGATGCTCCTGCAAAAGAAGGATCCTTTGCACAGTATGTGTGCAGCATATGAAGGATGCCAAAACATTGATCTTGAGGAACACATCATATTTTAAAATACTTTTCAATGGTGCAGCATCAGTTGAAACCTCTAGCCTTTGTAAAACGTAACGTATTTCAAGGAGTGATAATCGCCACCACATAATTGTCACACCCCACTTTTGGGATACAGAAATTGGTTTCTTCCCTTTCCTTGTTTAATCGTCACATTAAAAGCTGGCTGGGCTCTCTTTTACCTCCGAGAAGGGAGGAGCTCCAGTTGGCTCTGGTTTAAAAAAAATAAATAATCTGTCTTACTATTTCTTGGAGGTAAGTGTAGCAACCCAGTTCCCTTTCATGCCTGGGGGGCAGGGGGCAGCACCGGGGGTCCCACTTGCATTAGGGCCAGCTGCAGCTGATGAGGACATGGAGGAAGGGGATGGCAAGGTAGCTGGGCCTTCCTCTCCCACAGAGAGCTTGGCCTGGGATGATGAATGGCCCGACGGCTATGATAGCTGGGAAAGTCAAGCTGACCCTGAGAGTGCTGACTCAGATCAGTATGAGAAACCAGGTGGTTTCGGGTCGCAGGAAAGGATTAGGGAAACAGTGGTGGATGAGCCCATGGAAGCCGAAAGGGAGTTCGGCTCTCACAAAGATAGCGACCCAGGTGCTGGGAGGCAAGGACGGAGCTTTGATAGGAGACGGAGCATTGAGTCCAGCAGGAGAGATTGGCACCGCAGCCTAGAGCGCCAGAGAAGCGCTAGATCCCATAGCACAGATTGGCGGTGCAGCCTAGAGCATGGGGGCCGCGCCAAGGGAATTAAGTATACGATCCGTGGGAAAGGATCCTCAGTAGCTCGGCCACTTCTGTTCTGAAGGGAGTGAAGCGAGCGAAGATCCACGGAGCCAGGATTCGGCTCGTGCCATGCCAAGAAGTTTCTTGGGTTTACTTTCATGAACCTTGCCTTGTTTGCCTTGCCACGGACCAAGTCTGTTTTTGATCCGCTTTGTTTTGCGGAGCCTTGCCAAGCCTTTGCCTTTGGATTTACTTGAGACTCTTTACCTTCATTGCTACTTTGATACTTTTTATGGACAATTACCCTTTTCACCTGTTTTTTATTATTCAATAAATAGTTAGCTGATTACCGTCTCTCTCTGTGTGATTAAGGGGCCGGGCCGAGACCCTGCATCGTGACAGTAAGACAGGGTTTTTTAAAACAAAAAACAGAAACTGACAAACCTAAGGCACATTTTTTTCTTTGCGTAATGATAAGAAGTGTGTACACTTGATGAAACTCTTCAATCTGCATCTTCTTTTATGAATAATTTTATTTTCAGAGCCTCAGAAGATGTTTGTACAGTTCCATTAAGAAAGGCTTTTAGCTATTTAGCTAGCTTAAATGTCAGCTATAGAGAAGATTAGCTGTTGTGTCCATGTGAAAGATTGTACTAAAGCATTTATAAGTAACAGTACCAGCAGAAAAGGTGTTTGGTATTCTAATATATGAACATTAATTCTCATCTAACTATCTCAGTCATTTCTACTAGAATGGTACTTTGGTTTCTAAGGAATTTAAGACATTAAGTGAAGCATATGTTTGCTTGAGAAGGAAGTTTATTGACCTGATTCCCTTATTCTGTTGCTTAATTTACATTGGTGCTCAATTTGTCTAGCGTACAACCTTTTCCCATTTTTGTTGTTGGAACTGTGGTGATTCATAGTTAGGGCTTCATCATGTTCATGGAGCTGTACCCCAACCCCTCTTTGCTCTAGTCAGTCATGGTAAGAAGCCTAGATTGCAAATTATACATGTTTACATTGGTTCTTAATTTTCCTGGGATACAACCAGGAACACATGTTTAGTGAGCTTCCATATATTGAGATGAAGTAGCTGATAAGAAAAGATACAACACTACATGTAAATAAGATGAGCTCAAATTTACAGGAATTATTTCTCTCCCTATAATGACCCATTTAAACTCAGCTCGAACTTAATAGAAACTAGAAATAAACTACCTTCTGTTTATCCAAGACTCCACAATTTTGACTGCCCTCGGTAGCCAATGCAAAAATAGTGTCTGTGTGAAATGTGCTATTCTCCTTTGTAGCCTCTATGACTCATGTGCATGGGTTGTTCTAGTATTTTAGATTTCTGGATAAGAGATGCTCAACTTGTTAAACATGCATGGGCAGAACTTTAAAAAAGATTTCTAACATATTTATGATATATTACAGGGTGTGTAGGAGTTAGGAAAAGAGCAAGGAATCATATAGGATCATATTAGTTTGTAACTAAATGGGGTGGGAGACAGTATGCAGCTTACGTCTAACGGTGATTCAGCTGCGATGACACACAGCTAGATTTCCTTCTACCTATACAGAGGCAGTCAGACTCAGCTGTGATGACACATAGCTAGATTTCCTTCTACTTATACAGAGGCAGTCAGACAGTTAAATTGCTGAGAAAGTATTTTGGGAAGGAACTCCGATTCCATATGTAGGACTTTCTCTGCAGTTTTGGGTAAGCCACAACACTAAAACAAAGGCAAAACATGGGGTGGAAATTGTCCTCAGTAATTTAATGCTGTATTTTTCCATAGAAAATTGTCCACATCATATGCAGGCATATCTCAGTTTTAAAAACCTCTGTAAATAAGTGTCAGAAACCGATATTCGGCGCCTAGATTTTGGCACCCGAAATCCAGATTTCTGACCAAGACACAACATAGATAAGGGCTGGAGACGTGGGAATGAACTAGCTGCAACTTGAGCAGGAAGATTTGCACGCGAAAGACAGGAAGCGGGAAATAACTGTTTGAATGTTTTGGGGGTGTATATAAACGGGTGCTTGGTGATGGGTTGTCACTTGCGGCTTTGTTGGTGTTGGTATTCTACAGTAAAGTTTTCAGTAATTCCCAGGACGTCTCCTGTGTGGTTATTTGGAAGCGGCTGTAGCTAGCTGACAATAAGCTCCATTTTTCTCTTTATTTTAGCTGAATTGGCACTGGGAGGATGGTGATGGGTAGCTGGAAAGACTCTTGGTGCAGGGTTGCAGTAGCATGTGTGCAGTCAGCATTGCAATGCAACATTTTACTCTAGAGATTTTATTCTTGCTTTATCGTACTGTAACTATAGATGTATGCTTACAAACAAGCAAGTTAAGCAGTCCTCCCAGAATGTTATATTAAGCATGTATGAAAACAAAACAGATAGAAAAGGGGACAACAAATAAACTTTCCTTGTCAACTGGTAAAAGAAATCATCCCTAGAAGAAGCTGACAAGAGGTCTCTAGATGCTTCAGCATCTTTTTGTTTACCTATACTAGGCTTATCTGTCCTGATTATTCATTTTCACTTATGTACAGTATATTGTTAGTTTAGAATAAATTGTTTGCTAAAACATATTGGGCTACTCATTTTTTTATTATTTAGAAACCACTTTATCTTCTTTCCTTGTTATTTCTGCCTCTGATACTAAATTTTCTACTATAGAAGTAATGTCCAGGCACATATCAAAGTTGTTATCTGTAATATACCGGTTTACATCTATGATAATCCATGGTTATCTGGACTGTTGTAATCAACCATGTAAAATGGTTAAATACAGGATATGTTCTTTCAGTTATTCTTCAAAGAAGACAAGTCCTGGCATTCATGGTTTTACACACCATACTTCTCAAAACAGAATAACAAATGAGCACACTGTTAAGCTTCTTTCTATTCCACAAAATCTCTTCCTTCTCAATCAATCACAGGTACAAAGGAGTTAAGAATAATGTTAATCAAATTGATGCAGACACCCAATTTGATAATCTGGTGCACGGTCTGGTCACAGTATGAAAGATAAAATGTGAGCTCTCTTTTAGCATTTTAGAAATGCAAAGCAATCTCTTTTAGAATTTGGCGAGGGGGGGGGGAGAATGATGTCTTACGAGCGATGAAAGGAAAAATTCTCTTTGAGAAAAACATCTGTTACAAGGACAAACTTATCTTTATGAAGCTGCAGGAAGGACATATCACAGCAAAGTGCATCCATCTCTTGCACATTTTGATGTTATGTCTGCTACTGAAAACACTATCTTGGCTGACAGATAACTCTGGTCACAATGGGCCATGAATTTAAGAGGCTTACTCAGCAATGTGGAAAAATATTGGAAGAAGCTCCAAGAAGGACCCAATGGACACTTTTCTAGATACAGTTTTTAGATCCCTTTTAGGATGGGCTTAAATTGAGGAGGGACACACTAGGATAACCCCATGGAAAGGAAAAATGAGATACAACAACTGGACATGCAGATTTTTAGATATAAACCTAAATATGCATATTCTAAATCAGTGGTTCCCAACCTGTGGGTTCCCAGATGTTTTGGCCTTCAATTCCCAGAAATCCTAACAGCTGGTTTACTGGCTGGGATTCCTGGGAGTTGTAGGCCAAAACACCTGAGGACCCACAGGTTGAGAAACACTTTTAAATAAAAGAAACCCTCTCACATTACAGAGATAAATGAACATTGACCTTCCGGGGAATAAATTAATTTCTTCCACTTTGCTGTACAGGCAGTCCTCAAGTTACAAACATCCAACTTATAAAGAACTCATACCAAGTACAATTCGAAGTCCTGCCTTTAGTCTATAAAGCCCTAAATGGTTCTGGCCCAGCTTACCTGTCCGAACATATCTCCCTCTATGAACCACCTCAGAGGTTAAGTTCTTCTGGAGAGGCAGTGCTCTGGGTCCCACCTCCTTCGCAGCTGCAGTTTATGGAGACGATAGACAGGGCCTTCTCAGTGGCGGACCCTCAACTATGGAACTCGCTTCCTCAGTGAAATCAGATCAGCTCCTTCCCTCCTAACTTTTTGAAATAAATTAAAAATGTGGCTGTGGGAACCAAGCCTTCGGACAGTAAACTCTATGCAATTAGTGATACGGAACAAGTGCAATTACAACCGGAATCACTCCTGGATTATGATTTTGGATTATGTAGTTTTAATAATTGGTTTTAATGTTTAGATGTTTTTAATTTTATAGTTTGTAATGCAAATGTTTGTTTTATTTTATGTCAGTATATGCGGCATTGAATTGTTGCCTACTTCTAAGCTGCTCTTAGTCCCCTCCAGGGTGAGAAGGACGGGGTATAAATAAATAAATAGTTGCAAATGTAGTGATACATCAGGAAGTGAGAGAAATGTACCCCTTAGAAGGGAAATTCACTCCTGAAAGAGTCATCATTGGGAAAAGGTGTCTCAACTGAAGCTTTATCACCAGCCCTTGTTTCCACAACAAGCCCAATTTTTCAAAATGCAATTGTCACAGGAACAGAAATTGAGGTGAAATCTTCTGAACAGGAGCACAGAGAGCAAAACAAACACTACAGGGGTGTTGACCCTTCCCTATGCTATCCAAAGCTTTAAAATATTTATTTTTGGCTGGAGTTACACTGAAAAAGTACCTGTTACAAACAAACTCAACTTAATAATAAACCTACAGAATCTATTTTGTTTGTAACTTGGGGAGTGCCAGTATATACCTTCTATCATTATCATCTTCATTTGTAGTCAAGAACTTCTTAAGCATATGGTTTGGGTATAGATGGTGGCACGTTTGATTGATATAATTTCTGGTGAGAGTGAAAGTATCTCAGTGCAGGTATCGGATATACCTATCTTACTCTCTGAGAAGGCATCAAAACTCACACCCTTTCAGGAAGAGAATAGTGATCAAAGACTTCCCCCACTACCATGGAATTTACTGCGGCATCCTAAATTATGGTGATAATCTTTGTGATAAGTGTTAATAGAATGAAAGCATGAAACTTGATTTATCCAAGAAGTGCATCACCTAAATACAGTAGAATCTTGCTTATCCAACATAAATGGGCCGGCAGAACGTTAGATAAGTGAAAATTCTGGATAATAAGGAGGAATTATGTAAAGGTTTTTTTTTAAAAAAAATATTTTTTTATTCATGGCATTTTTTCACATATTATACATAAAAAGAAAACACACAATCCCTAACTATTGTATTGGGGTAGGGTATCAGGGGTGGAATGTTCAGGGAAGGAAAAAGGTAATGGTCTTGGGGAGGATAGGCAAGGGTAACACACTAGGGAATGGGGATGTCTGACTTCCAAATCTTCCTTCTTCGATTTCTGTTTTTATTTGTTTCTGTAATCCATTCTTGCCTTTGACTACTCCTTTATCACCTATATCTATTGTTTCTTTTTGCTTCTAGTGTTTAGTCAGTTACTCCAACATTGTCTCCTCTTGTATCTTTACTTACTCTCTTTGAATATTTCATAAATTTTCCAGTCTGTTTTTTTATGGGTCTACCATAAGATATTTTCATAGCATATGTTAGTTTGTCCATGTCCTTAATCTCATCTATCTTACTTAGCCACCTCTCGGTTGTAGGTATATCTTTTGTTTCCATTTTTGGCAAAAGTCATTCTAGCTGCTGTACACAAATAGGTGAACAGAATATCCTTATTTGTATCCAAATCTAACTCCTCATCCGTAATCCCTAACAAGAAATATTCTGGTTTCCTGCTGATCTTCCTTTGTAGTATCTTTTCACAAGCTTTTTGTATGTCCTTCCAATATAACACTGCTCTTGGGCAAGTCCACCACATGTGGTAGAAAGTGCCCACCTCCTTGTTACACTTCCAGCAGTGGCTGTTCGCCTTGTACATTAAACCTAATTTCTGTGGTGTAATATACCACCTATAAAACATTTTAAACCAATTTTCTTTCAGATCTGTGGCATACGTATATTTAATTTTTTTCTGCCATATTTCTTCCCATTCTTTCAATGCTATTGTCCTACCAATATTTTGTGCCCATTTGATCATACAGTCTTTACTA